>LS997563.1:1254868-1762742 GCA_000469685.2 Haemonchus contortus
GTCTGTCTGTCTGTCTGTCTGTCTGTCTGTCTGTCTGTCTGTCTGTCTGTCTGTCTGTCTGTCTGTCTGTCTGTCTGTCTGTCTGTCTGTCTGTCTGTCTGTCTGTCTGTATGTCTGTCTGTATGTATGTCTGTCTGTCTGTATGTCTGTATGTCTGTCTGTCTGTCTGTCTGTCTGTATGTCTGTATGTCTGTATGTCTGTATGTCTGTATGTCTGTATGTCTGTATGTCTGTATGTCTGTCACGAAATTCCTTAGCTCCTTGAGATCTGCCTGGAGAGACCGGGTCAAGTGTGGGATGGGTGGGCCATGTCTCGAGAAGTATAAAACACACATCAGCTTGGCGGAGCCCCGCCCACAGTGGGCGTGGCGTGCCTCGAAATGAGCCCTACCAAAGACCATGATTTCAAATTCAGCCACAAGACGGCCTCAAAATTGGGGTTTAAAGGTGGCTTGAGGTATGCATTGCTAAGTTAGATCGAACTGGGGAGACCCACCCCCGATGGGCGGGGCGTTCTCCGAAAATGCAATGCTTTATGAAAACATTTATAACTCGGTTTGGAGAAAGCCAACAGAGCAGGAAAAAGTTGATTTGGGAGGAGCATTGTCGGAGGTGTCTCCAGCATAAATGACGTCAGCGGAGGCCCGCCCACAATGGGCGGAGCGTGCCTCGAAGCTCACATGCCTTCTTACATTAATATACGAAAATCCATAACTCTCGTCCCCATGGACCGAGAAAGTTCAAACTTGGTAGGGCTACAGGCGACAGGATGAGAACACCTATGGTGGGTGGCAGAACCAGACTCCGCCCACAAGGGGCGGGGTTTGTGCGGAAATTCATAACTCCCGTCCCCATGGACCGAGAAAGTTCAAACTTGGTAGGACTACAGGCGACAGGATGAGAACACCTATGGTGGGTGGCTGGACCAGACTCCGCCCACAAGGGGCGGGGTTTGTGCGGAAATTCGTAACTCGCGCCCACATGGACCTAGAAAGTTCAAACTTGGTAGGGGTACAACCGCCATGGTGGCAAAACTCATGGTGGGTGGCAGAACCAGACTCCGCCCACAAGGGGCGGGGTTTGTGCGGAAATTCATAACTCCCGTCCCCATGGACCGAGAAAGTTCAAACTTGGTAGGACTACAGGCGACAGGATGAGAACACCTATGGTGGGTGGCAACGCCGGACTCCGCCCACAAGGGGCGGGGTTTGTGCGGAAATCCATAACTCCCGTCCCCATGGACCGAGAAGGTTCAAACTTGGTAGGAATACAGGCGACAGGATGGGAACACCTATGGTGGGTGGCAACGCCGGACTCCGCCCACAAGGGGCGGGGTTTGTGCGGAAATTCATAACTCCCGTCCCCATGGACCGAGAAGGTTCAAACTTGGTAGGAGTACAGGCGACAGGATGGGAACACCTATGGTGGGTGGCAGGACCAGACTCCACCCACAAGGGGCGGGGTTTGTGCGGAAATTCGTAACTCCCGCCCACATGGACCTAGAAAGTTCAAACTTGGTAGGGGTACAGGCGCCATGGTGGCAAAACTTATGGTGGGTGGCAGAACCAGACCCCGCCCACAAGGGGCGGGGTTTGTGCGGAAATTCGTAACTCGCGCCCACATGGACCTAGAAAGTTCAAACTTGGTAGGGGTACAACCGCCATGGTGGCAAAACTTATGGTGGGTGGCAGAACCAGACCCCGCCCACAAGGGGCGGGGTTTGTGCGGAAATTCATAACTCCCGTCCCCATGGACCGAGAAAGTTCAAACTTGGTAGGAGTACAGGCGACAGGATGGGAACACCTATGGTGGGTGGCAACGCCGGACTCCGCCCACAAGGGGCGGGGTTTGTGCGGAAATTCATAACTCCCGTCCCCATGGACCGAGAAGGTTCAAACTTGGTAGGAATACAGGCGACAGGATGGGAACACCTATGGTGGGTGGCAACGCCGGACTCCGCCCACAAGGGGCGGGGTTTGTGCGGAAATTCATAACTCCCGTCCCCATGGACCGAGAAGGTTCAAACTTGGTAGGAGTACAGGCGACAGGATGGGAACACCTATGGTGGGTGGCAGGACCAGACTCCACCCACAAGGGGCGGGGTTTGTGCGGAAATTCGTAACTCCCGCCCACATGGACCTAGAAAGTTCAAACTTGGTAGGAATACAGGCGACAGGATGGGAACACCTATGGTGGGTGGCAAGACCGGACTCCGCCCACAAGGGGCGGGGTTTGTGCGGAAATTCGTAACTCCCGCCCACATGGACCTAGAAAGTTCAAACTTGGTAGGGGTACAGGCGCCATGGTGGCAAAACTTATGGTGGGTGGCAGAACCAGACCCCGCCCACAAGGGGCGGGCTTTGTGCGGAAATTCATAACTCCCGTCCCCATGGACCTAGAAAATTCAAACTTGGTAGGAGTACAGACGACAGGATGGGAACCATTATGGTGGGTGGCAGGACCAGACTCCGCCCACAGGAGGCGAGCTTTGAGCGGAAACTCATAAATCCGATAGAGGTCTATAATGAAAATCAGCTCATGCGGCTCCGTCTCTCATGGCTAGAGCCCCTAGCGCGCGCGAGAGCGTGCGTATCCGCCTGGTTTATCAAAATTCGCTTGTGCACTTCCTTTACACTGAATTCCTTATTTTCCTATTTTTCCCTGCCACTGTATGTTCTCATCTTTGTTGCACTCATCCCGCAATCATTCCAGTCAAATGTAAGAACAGAAAAGTTCTTCATTGAGTGCTGCTTTGTCTGCTTCCCCACATACAACCGTCTGTTTGGGCGAAACAATCCTATTTTGAGGGTTTACTATCCTACATATAGGACGGGATTTTTTGTGCATGGCAGCGTGTGTTTGATTCAAATTCGTTTTTTTTCATTGGATCTAGAGCCGTCGAAGTCGGTAGGAGTACAGGAGGCAGGGTAGGAACACTGCTAGGTAGCTGTACTGGACTCTGCTCTTATGGGTAGAGGGAGGAGGGGTTTGTTGTGTGTGTTCGAACGGGGACTCGTGGCTCCTTTTCTCCTGGACAAGAGTGTTCCAACTCGGAAGGGATACAGATGGCAGCGTAAAGGAGGAAAGCAAGGGGACCCGACTGTTATTTGATATAATGGTAACAATGAAAGAATTCGATGAAAGATATTCGCCTGGGAAGACCCGAAACAACTTTCTTCTCGTTGAATTTCTCACCTGCCTGGGCTGTACCTACTCTTAATCCCTACTTTCCTTGCTTACCGTTCATTTTGTGTCAGATCTAATTTGATTTTTGGCTACAGACTCTACAGCTTTCCACTGCTTTCCCCATAATAAACTCTTATGACGGCTTTCCTTCAAAAATCTTATCGCAACGTTATAAACATAATGAAGTTCATGAGAGCGATATCGAAGGAACAATAACATCCAATCATGGAGTAGGTTGTAAAATTGCTGCCTGCCAGATTGTTAGCTGAGAGCCATAGCCGTTTTCAATTCCATACTCAATTTTGCGATGGATAATTTTGACCATTAGCACTTCTGTATATAAGAGATACTCATTTATTACAATTCACAGAAGATTCACAGTTCCGTAAAGTTGGTTGAAATCACAAGCTGGCGAGAACTTCTTTTCCAGCTCCGTTCCTTAGAAGTACCGGTTTTTCATGGACAAAGTTGTCAAACCCGTATTTGCCATTCAGTCGACCCATACCGCTGTTGCCAACACCACCGAATGGTAGAGTGCTCACTAAATTTGTAGGGTTCATTCTGGAAGTAATGTACCGTGTTGTTTCATCGAACACCCACCGAAAGCATGTGACATCACGTCGTTCACGGTTACTCCACCACTGGATGTTTCCAAAAGAAAGCGTTTTATCTGAAACTCTGTGTTTAGTAATCGAGAAAATAATCTCCATAGTGGCCAACCTTTTCGGAATCTTTCGTAAAAAGATAGGCGCCCAGAGGTTTCTCGTTATCTCTGACGTATTCGATCGCCTCATCGAACGATTTCACCGTCAAAATGGGCAGAAGAGGTCCAAACACCTGAATGTAATTTGAGGTAGTTGTTTGTATCTCACATGACTTTCGCAGTACCTCCTCCTGCATGAAGACGTCGTCCTTCTCGACTTCGATGACATGTGGAGGAAGGAATCTGTTCTCTCTACAGGGTTCCTCGCTGGCCTTGTATACGATTTTTCCTTTCGTATTTTTGAGCAGGGATAACAGGCGACTTGAAAGGATGATTTAATCACCTATCAAAATAAGTGGCAACATCAACAATCATCTGTGTGTGAGCAGAGGAATTTTGATAAAATGTTTGGTTTTTGTAAAAGTAGAGACTCATCTTAGAGAAAGACTTTTAATTTGTTTTTATATACAATTAAGACTCATCGTTCCTTGAATAAGCCGGTTTTGTTGAAACCTTGGGATTTCGCATAAAAAAAGTCGCCTAGGCAATTTCCAAGTTGGTCCCGGTTATTGATCTTATTATTATCTTTCTGATGAAAGAGGCAGAAGCAGATAGTATTCCACAGGTGCGAAGATCTGATGATAACGAGGAGCGTATCAGAACATGCATTCTTAAGCCCTAAGGTTTTCGCCAGGTCTTTTTCAAAATGTGCAGAAGAGCATAGTGAAGCAGAAATAGATCTTGTTCTGTTTGCTCGCTAAAGCTATTGAAGGGATCCCTTTGGGCGCAGTAAGCTTAGGCTCTGACAGGATCAGTTGGTGAAGTTCTCAGGATATGATCTTTCCATAGCTCCACCAAATTCTAAGCAATTCCTTTTTAAAAGAGAATTCAGATTCTGACGTGAGTTGCAACCTTCATGCCATGAGCGCCTCCTCGTGTTGTTCTCCTAGACAACTCTTTCCTCGTCGACAGTGATCAGATTGTCGAACCACGGTTCAAGAAAAAAAGGGTGCTGGCATGTCAATTAGTTCAATCAAGCATTTGCCCACATTCGAAGGTGGTGGCCTGACGCTGATGTCATCCTTGAACTTATGAAGCAAGAGTGGGGGAATACGGTTTTGTTATTCTATGTAATTATTGTATTAGATATTAGAGGTGCCGCCATGGGTAACACCCCCCCCCCCCCGTCAATACATCGGACAGGAGCAGAAATAATTCTGCAAGCTAAATTTCAAAAAATACTGATAGCAAGATCTTCTCTGGCTCTTTAAGGAACAGAAATTATAAGCGATCAAAGGACCGACTCGAAATGGCTTTTAGTGACGATTCGAGCAAATGCTTTGTTGTCCTTGAATGGAGCCATCTCCTCGTAGTGCTTCGCTATAGCTGCTATGAGTTTCGGTTTGACATGCTCTGTGGTGAGTATCTGAAGGAAATACTTAGGTGAGTACTAGTAAAGAGCTAATTGGCCATATGTTACTCCACGTTTCTTATGAAAAGAGATCCGCAATTTAAAGATTCCCCACATGATTTCCATCACTTCGCTCCCTGGATGGTTTCCTTTTAGGAACAAAAAGGAACAAAATGATACCGTCTTGTTCAATTACTGTCCCTACGGGCTGTGGTTTGATGCTTTCAAAATACAAATGGCAGAATGCTCCCGAATGAAAGCGGGATGCATGACGTATCCGGAAAAGAGCCATTGGTTCAAGGCTCGAGCTGAGTACGGAGGTCTCAAGCTGTGTCTGTCGTCCCATGACTAAGCTTCCTAAAAGGTTCGCTTCTAACAATATTATTATAGCCTCTTCTTAGCAATGATCAGGTTTTGACCAGGGTCAGTAAGGCTTTTTACTAGAGTGATTGTCTAGATAATTACGAAAGTATTGGTATCGATGACACCAGTTAAAGGTAAGATGAGTACACAGCGGAAGGTACACGATTACCCGTGGGAATGGAGACCTTCACGGATGGGAATCGCTAGTAATGGGACCAGTGTTCCGGAATAATCAGCGTTTATATGCCTATCCCGGTCTTTACTTATCAATCGATTGAAATAAATCACTTACATAGTCCGAGGAGATGCAAATCTGTCCACAATTCATCATTTTTGAGAAGATGATCTTCTTTGCGGCATCATCGAAGTCGGCATCAGCTTCAACGAGTACTGGACTGAAATGACTTTTTGCTTACCCTCACGACAATTCATTATGGGAGTCTCTATTTAGTGAACAGAGTAGTTAAAATTTATTAGTTTGTCGAAAAACTAATTTGAAGTTGAATTTTCAGCTTATCTCTCTTTTTTTATTCGGTCAACATTTCCCAAATATGTGTATGATCATTTCGGCTACATGTTGCCAATTATCTGGTTATTCACACAGCTGGATGGTTCCATCCTGACCCTTCCTTTTTGGATTACGCCCCGCATTTGGTGATGACTTTTTTCACGTGACTTATCATTTTTCTGGAAGTGAGTTCAATTGCCAACTGTGTCGACAAAGAATTCGTTGCTTGGAGAACAGGCTAAGCAATAAGCATCATTTTGCAGCGCTCTTATTAGTAATTAGATGAGATTGCAAGACGGAACAAAAGTGGGATGTTGAAGGAGCACCCGTAAGCAGTACTCCCATTGGACTACCTTACTTCTGGTCCACTACAATTCCTATATGCTTCGGTCGTTATCGGATAGGACCGTTCCTCTTTGAAACCGTTCAATCGTAGGTTCAGATCCCATCATAGACTCACTTTTTTCCGCCGAGTTCAAGAGTGACCGGCGTTAAGTTCTTCGCCGCTGCTGTCATGATTACTTTTGCCACTGTAGGATTGCCAGTATACATGATGTGATCGAATCGCTCCTGAAGCAGCGCCGTAGCCTCCGGCACAGCTCCTTCTACGACTGCGAGCAGATTCTGAAAAATGTTTTATTCAGTTAACCCTATTTTATTCGTTAGTCTGTATCACATACTACTTATAAACCTATAATTGCTGATCTGAATTTGAATAACAAACCATGATTCTCAGTAAGGAAAGTATACAAAAGGCCAACCTTGTCAAAGTGACTGCCTACAAGGCGGGCAATAAGTGACGAAAACGATGGAGCATGCTCGGATGGCTTCAGAATTACGGTGTTTCCTGCAAAATGATTTCTGTGGTGGAGGTTTCTCCATTCTCGCTATTTTATAAAAAATCTTTTCTCTAGATATAAGTCAAACATTGCCATGTCCTTGCTTTAGACGTGATTATTTTGGTTAGGATTCCTGTTCAAATGTTGCTAAGGGCTAAGGGGACAAGACTGGCACTGTTCTATCAGGCCGACGAAGGGAAGTCACCACTCTTCTGAAGCTCGGAGCTCCGGCGGGCAATGTAAAGGCATTTCCAGGTCTCAGCGCTTCGGCCACACCTGCTGCTCTTCAACCTGTCACATCTTAATTCACCGTTTCTCTTCATAGGTTCGCAAGTTTGGACGTTGTTTGATGATTGCCTGTACCTCATTCTAGTCCACGCTGCCGTATCAGCTCGAGAGTCTTAGAAGAGAGGCGTCGCCCGATAATATGGTTCTGAGATTTTAACAACCTCTCATGAGCGGTCCTACCCAACGCTGTCGTATTGCAGGCTCCCTCAGTTCTAGGGGGATGGGGCCCACTTATGTACTTTTTTGTATATGGGGAGCAGCAAGTACCAACAAGTAGCTGGTTTAGGGAGGTTGTTCAGAAACCTATGAATGTTCAGTTTTCCACCATCAAAAGGATGCCTTTCTTCTAAAATGTCATGTAACCTTGTTTTGTCCTTGTGTGGTATCTCTCTAATAGTTCACACTCCGCCTGTATCAATTTCATTGGCTAGCGACTTGATCAACTATTATCGACTGGTATTGATTCGTATAGCTAACCTCCAGCGATTGCGGATGCGACCGGCATCGATGTGATCAGAGGGAAGTTCCACGGTGCAATCACCAACACCACTCCCAAAGGTTGTGCCATCAACGCCACCTTGTCGTTGTCTTGGTCGAATGGCTGAGGTGTAGGCAATGTCCTCGGAGCATTCCACTCCTCCAGATGATCGAGTAAACCTTGGATTTCGTTTAAAGCACTGGCGACTTCGCGGGTTGAGTCCTGAAATCGGAGAGACTAACCTCTTGAACTTTAAGTGAATTGAAATCGCAATTCGATAGGTTAGAGCTGGCCTCTGGTAGATGTGAGTGCTCTATAGAAAGGGCTTACCCCTGACTGATCTACAAGATTCACCGCTCAGTTTAGAAGCTTTCCCTCATCAGCTCAATAAAAGCGGAGAAATGTTGCGGACATAGTGGTACCCGGCTGGTTTGTCGTTACCCAGATAGTAAGAAATATAGTAAAGATTAAGTGAGAAAGCATGAGAAGGAGCTAAACCTCCGATGATAAGAAAGTCTTCAAAACGTGATAGGAAGCGCCATGATGACTTTTGCTTCCCTAGAATTATTTCTGTATCATGGAAAGATGAAAAGTAGCTTACCCTGCCAAGATCTGTCAGTATAGCTGCCACGATGTCGTCCTTGTGATCTTCTATCACCTTTCTCAATGTCAGCAACGTTTGACGTCGTGCTTCTAAACTTCTCGTGGCACCCGTCTTGAAGTAAGCCCTTTGGCTCTCGACTAACTAAAAGGTTTTTTCTGTTTTCAGCCCTTTATTCAGAAATAAACATTGAGCTTCATTTTATTAATGATTGACGTAGAAGTGTCCAATATTTATCTATAAAAACATTGATAAATAGGTGTCGTGAGCTAATCAGTATGACTGATAATCGGCAGGAAGAAACACTCACCTGATTGTACGAGACCATTCTACTGAACTAACAACTAGTTGAGGAAGATGAATTCTGAAAGTAAACCTCGTTTTTCTTTTTTATTGGCATGTTGCTTTATTCTATTTATCTTTGGGTAGGCTGTTGAGGTTTGAAAAAGAGATCTGCCCAAAAAACTCGCGAGGAAGAAGCTTTAAACATCGTGAAATTTTAGAATATCACATCCCGTTATAATTAAAGGCATAGTGCGGATTATTTGAGATACCCTTTTCAACCGAAAGACGGAAGTGTTTGTTGAGGGTAGTGCATTGGTCGCGAACACGAGAAAGTCCGCTGATTTCGCAAAAATAAGGCTTTGTGAAAGTAATGAAAGTAGAGGTTGTACGAGATTGACATGATGGGCGTGGCATGAAAGGGGTATTCGGACGAGATTTCAGATGTTGCAACTGCGGAAAGAGCAGACCACATCAAACCAAAACTGAACAAAATTGTCTTACTTTGTCGCAGTGGATCATGGCTTAACTCCCAATATGAGTGCCCCTGGGAAATGGTGCAGCCTTACAAGTGCCTTGTATGCCTTTGATGTGGATTACAGTCGATACAATCTTCGAGCATATGTAAGTCTTATCTAGGCTATTATCCGACCTGATAGCGCCACAAATGGTACACGACTGGGTCATAGATTTATCCTAAGGAGATATCTCAGCAGCCATTTTTTATCACGAGCTGCACCTTTACCCAGTCTACAAAGAAGAGAAACTGATAGGAGTGATTAGAACAACAAAGGCCTTTTCAATAGCATGAGTACTCAGAGAAGGTATTTTCTTCAAAACTCGAAATAGCAAAAGCGCTCAGGTACTCAATTCTCTCTATTCAACAGGTTCAAAGCAAAATGTTCCGCAAGTATTCGATCCTTCAAGCACTAGTTCCTTCCAGCTAACTCGCTAAGGATGAGAGATCAGTGTACCTTCTATGTATTTCAACCAGAGCTTCAAAGCACTGTAGGAAGCAATGTAAAAATAAGCGACAGGCATGCAAAGTAGATTGTGCTGCAATATTTCCCAAGAAAGTCTTTTATATAAAATTGTTTGTGAGTCATTCCAAAATTAGCTACTGTCATGCATAAACAGCAGGGGGCCTGATTATAAGTGTTTTTTTCTGTTTTTCTTTTAATGAACAGATGGAAAACCGAAAAAAATCTGTTCGGGTTTTGGAGAAAGTGTCCTATTCATGTGGAAATCCTCCTTGGATCAGCTCTTCTATGGTTTTGTCCGTGTTGGAGCCAAACTCATCGGTTTTACTCCTCGTTCAGGTTTCTTTAGTCGTGAATTCGCGCTTCGATCGCAGGGACTCCTGTGCTGCTCTGCTCCGTAGGTCTTATAAATTCTTCCCACCGCATTTTCCTTCCTTTGGCTCATACCATTAGAATAGTTTCCAAAATTTTGGATTGAGCGCAAAATTCTATTTGCAGCTATTGAAGCTGCCATAGCCCTGGCCTGGGAATCATATGAGGCCATCGGAATGCATTCATGCTTGCATAAATTCTATGCTCTCTCGCTGGTGGTCAGGACTTCGATCAGTTTGTCATTACCGCTTTGGAAACCATAAAAGGCATGAACAATCAGAATTTTCCAAAGTGCTATGACGTGGAAGGGATCTGTGGGGATGCCTTATATTCAGATCTTCTACAGGTAATTTTTGAAAAATGACAGATATCTGATAGCACGAGCTCCAGAAGGTAGTTATGACAGAAACAGAGCACTGTTAGAATTATTATATGCGTGTGAAGAATGAGAAAGGAAAAGCTCGTTTGTTCTCAGAATGCGCCATGCTTCCTGTCCTTATTAGGAGTATTAGGGGCATGGAACGTGCCTTCATCTTGTGCATATATAACTTGTTTGGACGTTGCTGACATAAAATCAGTATTAAATCGTTCTCAGATGATTCTGTGCCCACCAGTTAAGTCACATAGGATGGGAAGCTTGATTATTTCACGGGACTCCTACTTGGAGGTGCGCGATCCATTCTAACAATGGTTGACCGTTTATAGTTGGATTACCCATTTGGGATGAATAGTTTATATGTCTATATATACTATATATATATATATATATGTCTATCGTAAGATTCGATATGTTTTGATTGTAACTGATAGTAACCGATTGTATGCAGCAATATATTGTAAGTAATCAAGGTCTGACGAAGGCATTATATGCCGAAAGCTCACCAATAAAAGTGAAGAGCAAAGAGCTTCGAAAAGTACACAAAACGACAAGATATCGTAAGATTGTTCGATGCTATACGTTTTTGATGATTCAGACGTCAGAAGAGTTGAAACGATATGCAAAGTCCCTAGGGATATTTTTAAAACTCCAGCGACTCGGGCTAGACTTAGTGATTTAGTTGGCATTCATAAGTCTCAATAGCACCTTAAGATTGACAGCGGCATTGTATGTCACGGTAATGTAATTGTACAGCTGAATAGGCAGAGCACAACGACCATTCGATCGATTATGGAAGAATCTGATGCCAAATTAGAAAACGATGTAGCGGAATCTCCTCGTGCGGTGCAGAATTTTTCTAAGCAACATTCAACAGTCAACAATTTTCCAGCAATCCCATAGAAATGGAATTTTCGTGAAGATACCTTCCAATAAATGAAAGAATTTCAGTCAGAACTAATGTAGATTTTTGAAAACTCAGCAAATTCCAGTGTGGCGCTGGTGGCAGAGCTGAAGTGTTAATGAACAAGGTCCGAGATGTAATACTAATCTATTACAATGCCGTCGAGAAGGGATTGTAGGAACAACGAGAAGCATCTTCTGCTCGACAATATGAGTTTTACCTTATCAGCGAGAAAAAACTGATGACAGCATGGCGTCACCTAACTACACTGGGTACGGTCCCAAAGTCCAAGTCACCGGGCTGATTGATAAGCCTTGAAATGATGTAATGCTGAGTTTGAAGGGTCTCTTTTATAGGTTTAAGGAACACGACATTTTTGAAGGTACACCGTAATAATCAGCTTTTTTTTGAAAAGGAAATGACCAACAATCGTTAATGTAGTGCTACTTTCAAGTTATGCCTAATTTTCGAGCTCTTGAGTTGATCTTATGGACGTAAAAGAGTAAGAGGTTGTAAGCGCAAACGTCTATCCACAAGCGCTCCACAAGGTCTGAGTGCTTAGGGAAAAATAGTGAAATTGGTTGGTGTCGTTGATCGCAAAAGGTTGCTATCTGCTCATTGTTATCTTATCATTGCTGTCATCAGTTCGTGGATAAGACCAGATGGGAAACGGTGAGAAATGATAGCAAACGTGCATTGAGTGGACTCAAAAATTAATTTGCATAATTTCAGAGCGTCTGTCCGAGTCGACAGAAAAAGGCCGTCCAAAGGCCTGAAAGTGAGATGTTTGTCACAATCTTCTGCGAACTGTTCTGGTTCAACACTTTTACTTGCACGAACAATCGTCCTTCTGACTTGGCCACTTTTGGAGAAAGGAATCTTTCAGCCCTGTCCCTGCATGGTCTTTCAATGTTCTGTGTATTACCTTTCTTCTTGTGTTCTTCATTCACTGAAAAGCGCTCGTTTGAAAAAATGAAGGCTTCAGGGTAATGTTCCACACGGCTTTGCCGTACACGTTTATTACGGTAGAAACCGCTTTATTTGGTCGGCGTTTCGAACGGGTAAGCTCTAAATTTAGTTCTTTTTTTTAGAAAAAAAGGCCGAATCTTTCTCTATCATCTGCAACTCACAGCTCAAGAGAATTAGTGAAAATTGCGGAATAATTGCAGGCTTTTTTCAGAGATATCGGTTGAAGGATACAGCAGTGTGGTACGATTGTCCTTAACAAGGAAAGGCTCAAATGGTCCCAACAAACGAGACTGAATTCTGCATCATGTAGTCAGTTTTTGAGAAGTTAAGCTGTTGTAAAACTGAAGCGGGTGTTAGCTCATTCATCGATTATCGTATAACAGATGCAGTTCCAACTTCTTCCACGACTCCAATCTTGAGACAAATGTATGGCGCATACCATGCAGATCGATCAAACTCGAACAATTTGTCCTGTATGTTCTTACCGGCCCTTTTCAAGTAACTATAGGTTATCACGTTTACTAACTGGAAAGAAAACGAGTGTGTGGTCCCTTCGTGACGATTAAGGCGTTTCAATGCATTTTCAATGCCTATGTAGCAAAGAAGAGTGCACATCTGCTGTCTATCATCCATTCCAGACAGAACGGCATCTGTTTCATCATTGGGAGCCCCAGACTCCGATCCACTAGTTCAGCAACTCTTGAACTCCAGCTGCTTCATCTCTTTTCGAATTCCTGTAGATGTTTGCTGGCCATCAGAAGCTCTTTTGTTCACTTCCTGATCCATCAAGTGTGAAAACCTCAATAGACACTGCGCGATTTGCTTCTCTGAGGTGTCTTAGCTTTTGACATTACAAACCCTTTTCTATTTCTCTATTTTTCCACCTTTTTATCTTATTATTATTACGCTTGCGCAGCTGGCAACATTCAATAATCGTCTCGCAGATGAGTTCTAGCCCTACACAGAAATGTGAAATCGAAGGATATTTTGCAACATATTTCCAACTTGTTATTTCAACCATTGAAAATAAATTCATCCCAATGAGCTTAGCTGAGTTGTATGGCCATAGGCAATCACCTCAGAGAGCGCCGTGAACTCCGTTCCTATGCAGAGCCTAAAAAGTATTGAACTAAGATATCCTCTAATATCGTTTCTGTCTTTTTCTTCGCAATCAGTTCAGTTCTGTATAACCGTATTCCTAACACACATATGTGAAATCTTGGGAGGAATTGCACGGAAAACAAGCAAAAGCAATAAGCATGAGTTTGAATGCCCTAATGTACTTGAAACTAATGGTAAGTGAGATTTTCAGGTACTCGCAATTCTTCCCTTGTAGAAGTATGGCATGGATTCAAAATCTAAAGAATTGGCAGAGACTTCAGGACTCAGCAGAGTATATGAAACAGGTTCGAAGTAACACGACATTTAGATATCTACTAGCCATTGCCGTTATCCACTGCTAAAATAGGTCAATCCAATTAGTGACCAACTTCAATCGAATGTATCAGTTCCTTACGGGATCTCAGAATCGATTGCCTCTGTAATGGCCCCATCTTATACGCTCCAGAGTGGTCTCCTTCTCCATCTTTCACACTACATTCCCTTATTTCTTTGTATCTACTTCACATCGATTACGCCTTTTCCTGACGTTTTCTGGTACCACCTCATTGTTAACCATTCTTCAGTCTCCACCCTTCTTCATGTAGTCGCTGGCAAAAGTGGGTGGAATAAAGTAGAGGGGCGGTAGTGAATCTGAAGGCAGCAAAAATTGCTCGAATGTTTTTAGCAATTTCTATGTAGACCGGATCAGGTAGACTGTAGAACATGATGCGTAGTGCGCATTATTGTTGGGCTAAATCTAGGCAATAGTGTTTCCCAGGACTTGTACAGGCTGCTGGATAACCTATCGTCCAAAGTAAGAAGGATACCTGATCTACAAAGAGGACTTATTCAAATTAGCAGTTCAGCTACCGTCTCACTCTTGCTCTGATCCATAGAACCGGCAAGGGGCAGCAGCGGCCCATAGGTCCTGCCATGGCTTCTGTTCCAATTCCTTTTTTTGCGTCTGACCATTATTTCATTTAAATTGTTTGTAATCCACTTGTTCAGATCTATGGCGACCCACAAGCATTTCTTCATGCTGATACGACGAAATTCGTTACCGAACGAGAATATTATGGTGATTTTGGATATGGAGAATGTTTCAACTCGTCCGAATCGGGTGTTCAGGTGAGGCTGGGAGGTCTTGTAAAACTTGTTCGAATTTCCCATATACATACTTTTTTCAGTGTGAAATAATCACAGGAAAATTCGATCCCAAACTTTTGCCATATGACAAACGTATGGCATGGCATTTCAAAGAATTCTGCTACAAGACATCGGCTCATGGAATTCCAATGATTGGACAGGCACCGAATCGTTATTACAGGTAGCCATGTTTCTTGGCGGTGGCTATTGGGAGATGACAGATCTCTGAACCTAAATGGTTGGCTACTTGTGTTAAATCTGATTTCCTCCTGGGTGGCAAATGTAATACGATCCGATCTGGACGAGAGCCATGTCCATCAGTGTCAAGCCTATAAATTCCACCTCAATACTGGTTTGAGAATCGAATCGCTGCGGTAATCGACCCACTTATCGTCACTGTGGTAGCAGTTCCTCACTCCATTCCTCCACACTTATCTGTACAGTTATCGACAGCTTTCGGGAGACAATCCTGAGGATTGCTAATAATCCCAGAATCAAAGGAAATAATCAATTTAGTCACGACGAATTCATACATCGCAGAAGTAGCCGACTGATACGGTGATAGCTGTGGGTGTATCTCTGTTACCCTTTCCTGCCTAAAATCCCACCACCTTTTCCCCTCCTCCCGACCTCTTAAATCTCTCAGTAATCAACATCTAACATACTATCAAGAAATTTCTAATTTGGTGGGGAGAAATGCGCAATTCGCAGGAAAAGAATTCAAAGTTTCTAGTTACCGAATCATCAAGGCTTCAACAATGAGCTTTACTTCAGCTTCTGCATTTTTTTTGTTGCAAATTTTCAGAACCGTTTGGGTAATATTGTTTCTTGGATGTATGACAATGTTATATATGAATGCACAAAGTGTATTGGACAAGTACAATAGGAACGAAAAAATCGTCGACATTCAATTGAAATTCGGTGAGAACAAAGTCTTTTAAATCCTTCTTGGTGAAAAGAACTGATAAAAAAAGTTGCGAGCTCATTTTCAATACCACGGATTTTTCAACGCCACTTCATTGTTGACAATCTCTTCTATTGCATAAAGTTGATTTTTCTGCTATGCGTTTATGTCTGTAGATAGGAAGGAGATGTAAATACAATGTGATAAACATGAAGACGTGCCTCATTGAGAACAAGCTGTTTCTTTTTCGCAATTGATTTTCTTGATGAGACTTTCAATGATAATGTCAAATAATTAGTGGTTATGTGACGTTGACAAAGCTGCCAAGTTTTGAGCTATCGGTAGCTCAAATTCCTTCGTCAACCTTATATGGATAAGACAGGGATGTCTCTGCAGACTTCGTCGATCAACTGGATCTGAAGAGCTGTCTTGGTTAACTGCGACGTCGAAACACTCACATCCTCTTCTCCAAAGATTGTTCTAAACTGAAGGTTTTGTATGGTTGCGTACTGGGATTGGTTTACCTTTGTACTGATGTAAGCCAGCGCAACCGGTAGAGCTGCTGCCAGACCTCTCCCCCTTTGTGTCGACTTGACATCCCCGTCCTAAAAGGCTGAGCCCCACTGTGCAGAGATTCCACAGTACAGTTATAGTAAACTAGACAACGTGTAGGACAGCCACGCTTGAACTTTTCTTCTTATTCTTCAGCGCCTGTCCCGCATGTAGGCGGGGTCCGCTTTTCTGATATGTTGACGCCACTTCTCCCGATTAAACGCTTGATCGGGGTGGATGTTAACCGTTTTGAGGTCTTCGTGCAACGTATCGAGCCATCGCTGCTTTGGGCGCCCTCTAGGCCGTCTTCCAGACACGTCTAGGTTGAGACCGATCTTACGAACACTGCCTTCGTCCGCGCGGAGAACGTGGCCATACCAACGGAGTCGGGCTTCGCGCATTTTATCGACAATGGGCGCTACACCGAATCGCTCCCTGATGGCGTCATTACTTATGCGATCTAGTCGTGTTACTCCGGCTGTCCAGCGCAGCATCTTGGTCTCCATCACACTGAGACGAGCTTCTACTTCTTTGGTCGTAGGCCAGCACTCGGCGCCGTAAATCGCGACGGGGCGGATGACGGTTCTGTAGATTTTTGATTTGAGTCGCTCAGGGATGTTCTTATCGCAGAGTACGCCAGTCATTGAGCGCCACTTCAACCACGCTGCATTCACGCGAGAATTCGTTTCAAAACCCAGGCTGCCGTCAGACGCAAGTGCCGATCCAAGGTACTCGAAGGTTGTTGTCCGTGTGAGCTCAGTGCCATTGATCTTGATAGAGCCTGGCTCGCTCGAATCAGTGGTCAAGTACTCAGTCTTTTTGACGTTTAACCTGAGCCCGAACCTAGCCAGACGGTCGGACCAGGTCTGCACCTGTGACTCGAGCTCGCTTTTGTCTTCGCTGGCGAGCATCACATCATCGGCATAAAGAAGCGTCCATGGAGCCGGCTTCTGGAGGTCTTTTGTAATGGCATCCATGACGACAACAAAAAGTAGTGGGGATAACGCAGAGCCCTGGTGTACTCCGACGGAGATGGGGATCCGTCGATGTGCCCGCTGCCGTTTGCACTCGGCTTTTTGGGCTAGTGTAAAGGATGCGCACCCACTCAATAAGCTCTTCGGGAACGCCATGCTGTCGCAAGGCATACCATATAACGTCACGCGGAACGCGGTCGAAAGCCTTCTCCAAGTCTAGAAAGGCAAGATGTACCGGTCTTCGTTTTTCGCGATGCTTTTCTAGTGGAAGGCGAGTGGCGTGTATGGCATCAATGGTGCTGCAACCAGAGACAAAACCACACTGATTGGTGGTCAGCTCGACGATGTCGCGGATACGACTGTCCACAATTCGCTCAAAGATTTTCATGCTGTGCGAGAGCAGGCGAATTGGGCGATAGCAAGCGCAGTCTCCAGGACTGCCCTTCTTTTTCCAGATAGGAATCGTCGTGCTCTGTTGCCAGCTCTCAGGCACCTTCTTCTCTGCGACGACCTGGTTGAAGAAGTCCGTCAACCACCCTGCAGGATTCCAGCATTTCGATTTCCACAGGTCCGCTGCTAAGTCGTCAGGACCAGTTGCTTTGCCTGATTTCATCCTCTTCATAGCCGTAATTGTCTCCCTCACAGTTATCTTCTGGACAGGACCGTATACTGGCGGAGCGCAAGGGATGGCGGGATGAGCAAATTCGACTGTCGAGATGTTTTCAAAGTACTCTCGCCATCGTTTCAGTGTTTGCTTGCGGTCCGTCAGGAGGTGACCGTTTTCGTCATTTATGCCGAAGAACCTTTCTATATCCTCGGTCTGGCGATGGCGGGTCTTTGCGAGACGGTGCGAGACGGCTCACCGTCGCGAGACTCGAGCTTCTCGTTCAATTCGGCAAAATGAGCTGCCTTCACAGAAGCAACGACCTTCTTCGCCTCTTTCTTCGCGATCTGATAGCGCTGCCAATTATCGGCTGTCTTTTCCGAGAGGAATGCGTGGTATTGCTTTTTCTTCTCACGTACTTTATCCCTGACATGATCCGTCCACAGCCATGTTTGCTTGTCAATCTTTCGTCGTCCAGGCTTGGTCATGCCGAGCTCCGACCGTGCAACCCGGGTTATCGCTTCGACAGCACGCTTGAACTGTACTTTTATTTTATTTGATCTCTTTTTTTGCATATCCTAACACTCCGTAATCATAGTGTTGTCATTGAGGATGAATGTTCAAGATTAATTTTTGCCGTATTCACTTTTTTCTATTGAATATTGCTTACAATTAAGGTGTAAAATGCTATACATAACTGAAATTGAATATATCGATAAACTGCGTTTGTGAACTTTTTATGCGTGGATTTGTGATGAACTGAACTTTGAAAGTACTCTTTTTATTTTCCCACCCCCTGAAATGTTCCTTCAGGGTAGACCGTTCACTGTTTTAGACACGGCTCCATTTCCTGCCATAACGCTGTGCAATCTGAATCCCTACAAAGCCAGTCTTGCAACCAGTGTCGATTTAGTGAAGAGAACGGTAAGGCTATCGATCAATATATCGATGATTTCGTGTACCTCAGATGTTTCCATTCAGCTGACAGCTTTCGATGGTGCCATGGAAAAAGCTGGAGGAAAGCAGGATAAAGATTCGGATGCTGCAACAGGTGCTTCCACGGCATCTCCGAAGGCGAAGCGTTCTGTTGGCCTTCATGGGACGTTCTTCGAACCGGTATCATACTACGATATCATCTAGTAGTATCTTTATGAGTTGCTTTGTTGAATGACTGATATGACTTTGGAAATTAACGAAATGGGGAAGTTGCTGTTTTTGATGGATTATATCTTGAAACGCCATGTATTCAAGTATCAAGTAAACCAGTCGAAAGCTTGGAAAGGGCTCTGAAGAACATCAGATACAATCCAAGCCTATGTTGCACTCAAGAAAATTACTTGTTCCCAAGCAAGACTTACACTAATCGTAAGAATTAGATGGATGTTGAGCCTATCAGGTTGCCGATTCAAGGACGGCTTCAGCACTTGCAGTGATTTTCGTGCCCACCAATTTCGACTGTAGACAACTTTACTTGTGACCTCACTGAAGTAATCCTCCAGAATACCTGATGGTTAGGTGCCGGTAAAGAACTCAGCCGAGGAAAGCTGATGTGATTTCTCTCCTGTGGGGTAGCTCCCTTTTGTGAGGGTCACACTAGGGCACGATTTCCTTGAAGAGGTTTTTTGAAAAATTATATGCTAAAACTGAACAATTTCTAACGAACCTTGAGAGCACTTGCATGAAGGGGTGGAGTAGAACGGGTGGGCCATCGTGGGCTTACCTGCACTCACTGGCCACACCAGTGAGTGCAGGTGCAATGTACAGGAGGACTGTAGCTCGCCTACCCACGAATGTCTCTACCGTAATACCAGCTCGGAACTGAAGCAGCAGTCTACGAGGGATATCGATGAGGAATCGGCAAGGAACCCATTTTCTCTCTTCTCTCTTCAGTACGCTTATCTTTGAACTTTCATATTTGCGAGACGAGAAATATCACCAAAACCTAAAAAACAGAGTATAGTGGAGATTCTCGAATCAAACACATTGCCGATATTTATTCATTCTCTTTACTGTTTTTCAGGGCTATGCTCGATGCCTCTGTGGGAAAACATCAAGCGAAATGGACGATTTCCTCGATGAAAAGGCGGATGCTGGGAAGACGACTAGAGGCTTCAGTCTAGGTATTTGATGGAGTCCTTGATATAAAATACTTTCTGTAAGAAAGGGAAGAAGACGACAGAACTGACAAACATTATGAATAATTGCTCGGCCGTTCTTATTCATGGTCACTGTAAGAAACAGGTTGCCTTTCTAAATTTTCGCGATTGTTCCCGTCACTTGTGCACCGTATGTAATGTGGCTGTAACATTGATTCTTGAAGCAAAATGTCCAAAAATTTTCCAAAAAAAATGTTGCGGTACTAAAGGTCACCAAATAAGCCTACAAAGCTGCAATGTGGATTCCCCCTTCTGCATAAAGGGATCAAAATTTAGTATATGATTCAGAGGACCAAGAGCTTGAGTATGGCCAAGAAGATTACTATCCTGAAAGTACCACTGGAACGAGTGTTATGGAAGAATGCAAATCTGAAAGGTATTTGTTTTTATTTTTTTTCAACGTAATCAATTGAAGTCCCGTCTTATTATCGATTTTATCGATTCACTTTCAGGACAAAACTGGACGAACCGACCGGTTACGACGATCATTGTATCTGTGCCTTTGACCGTAATACTAACGACGCTTGGCCATGCTTTCTGAAGGATGCTTGGGAATCGACAGAGTGCGACACATGCAATGAGCATGCTTTCTGTACAAAAGATAACAAGACATGTGGGCAGCATTTTTTATTGAATCAGGCTCTTTATACAGTACTGAGATCTAATTCGTGTTCACGCAACTTCCAAGTTTGGTCACCTAGGCATCGCGTAGTTTCTTGTCATAGAGCCAAATACAACGCCGTGACATACAAGTGAACGACTAGACGGACGAATACCATTCCAAGAAAACCCCATCACCTCTTAGCTTACCTCCCCCTTTTAGCTTCCCCCTCCAGGTGGGGCTTTTGAGCATCTACGCCTCTCTCCTTCAGACCTGCCTCTTCCTTGCCTTTACGCTCCCAAGGCGTGCCTCCTAGCAAATACCTCGCCGTGACATACGTTTACGCGAAGAGAGGCAGAAACTTCTACCTACCGATGAAACTTGCAAGGAGCATTGCGTCTTACCATTACTCATGACATTGTCGTTGTGTTGGGGAATATTCGCAGAGGCAGGCATTCTGACGCACTACAGAGCTGTGTACGCGCATGTAAAAATCGGGACTTGGTATGATGCCGCTTTTAGCTTCAGCTGCAACATTTTTGAGAAATTCTGGCTGCAATAAAAAAAAAAGATTATAAATTTATTACTTCCAGCAACGGGCCATAAATCACCGTGTTTGTGTGCACCATCACGTTTCTGTGTCGCCTACAATGGTAAAACACCGCCGATTGAGATTTGGACCTATTTGAAAGGAGGACCACCAACAGAGGATCCAAATTTCTTGGAAGCAATGGGGTTCCAGGTATTCATCGCTATTCTCATGTTTTTCTGTTTCTTTTTCAATATGAATTCTATTATTCCTTCTTTTGAACTTTTATTTTTTAAGCTTTTTATGTCGATATCATTTTAGGGAATGACCGATGAGGTTGCAATTGTGACGAAAGCCAAAGAAAATATTATGTTTGCTATGGCCACGTTGTCTATGGAAGCTCGTGAGAAGCTATCTACGACAAAGAGAGAACTGGTTCAAAAATGTTCCTTCAATGGAAAAGCCTGTGATATCGATGGGTGAGGGCCATTTGTCGGTTGATGATCTCGAAAGAAGCAGACAGTCATTTTAAAGGGTCTGGGCTGGAGCAAATGGCTGGTTTTACTTGTACCTGCTTGACTTGAAGCGAAAGAGCATAGATTTTTGGGGTGATCAGATCCGTTCCGAATTTATTCACCATCCATTCGACTTCTTTGAAGAAATGGAGTGGCGCGACCTATCGGACATTGGAAAGAGATAGAAGCAGAAGGGACAGGATTTTGGGTATCCGTGGAAGCGAAAATACCAAAAGTGTTCATAGTCACTAACCTCCATAATGCGCGACAAGAGTAGGTCCAGTTAGAGACGTTTGTTCGGATAGAACTTCAGACGAATGCTGGCAAACGTGTTGTCATTTCCTCAATTTTGTGTCTTTCACGTACATGCTGTCTTATGCCTTGGCTGAGTGGTCAACTGGGATCGCCAAGTGTGGCCGTATCTCCAAAGTTATGAGCTGACGAAAATTATTTACTGATTTATTCATTTCCAGAGACTTTCTCACTCATATCGATCCAGTGTTCGGCGCGTGCTTCACCTACAATCACAATAGAACAGTCAATTTGACGAGTATCAGAGCAGGTACGATTTTCTCTGAGTGATTAGGTTAAACAACTCTCGATGCAAGCTGACTGAATTTGATTCCTCTTTTTGGTCTCTCGAGGCTTATCCTCACTCATGCTATCACAGGCAATTTACTTGCTGAATTCCTACTCCAGTTATACGTCAGTGGTGCCGCCTAATATCGTAGAACATCCTCAGCCATTTTTTTTCAAGGTCCCATGTATGGATTGCGTATGTTGGTGTATGTAAATGCGTCGGACTACATGCCAACCACTGAAGCCACCGGTGTCCGTCTGACCATCCATGACAAGGAAGAGTTTCCGTTCCCAGACACATTTGGCTATTCCGCCCCCACCGGCTACGTATCATCGTTTGGACTGCGATTGGTTGGTATTGCTTTTTGTTTGCTGTGTTTTGTTATAATACATGATTGATCTTTAACTATGACTACTGACTCGATCTTGACTATGTATGCCCCGTTCTTTCGTTAGTAGTCGAGCAGAATCAACGTAGCTAGGCGGACATTGTAGGGGAACTTCAAAAGAATGGTTATTCACACCAATTATCCCCTCAGCGGGATTGGCGTAGCTGAAAAGGCAGTGATCCTGCCCACGACGGTGCAGGGATTTTTCTCGTGATGAAATCAACTGTACTTCATCATTTGAGCTGGGTTGGTTGATTGGTATGAGATTCGGTCAAGAAAAATAGAATTTGTCTCGAAATGGGGTATTCAATCTAGGTAAAAGCATTTCTACGAATTCAATCGGTTTAACGATTCCCAACAAAAGTCGCGTCCATGGCGCAATCTGAACTTTGCCTCCACTGGTAACGAACTTTTCCTTGAACTTATCTCCAATGGATATTACTTATTTTCTGCTTCGTTATATTTTCTATTTCACCCATTTATGTAAATGCTTTCAGCGAAAAATGACACGTCTTCCTGCACCCTATGGGGATTGCGTTCCAGATGGAAGAACTGCTGACTATATTTACAAGAATTACGAGTATTCGGTTGAGGTTGGCTGACAGGTCCACTTATGGGGGCCCCACAGGGTCTTACAAGCACTGCTTCAAAATTCCTACCTTGTACAGGGCTGCTATCGATCGTGCTTTCAACAACTTGTTCTCAAGGAGTGTAAATGTGGCGATCCACGGTTTCCAGTACCGGAAGGTGTGAAGCATTGCGAAGCAGCCGATCCAGTTGCCAGTGAGGAGTTCATTCGTTAATGATAATGGAAGTCGTGCTAGTCAAGATTGACGATTGACCCTCGGTTGGCTGCAGAGCTTCCTCTACGACTGCCAACCGGGGTGTGATGGCCGGGCAGTCTGTTGGCAATCTTGTTTTGAAAAGAATTCATTGAAAGGACTATTCATCCTGCATCTGAAAACTCGGCTCATCCGTGACACTTTCTAGACACAGTTCACATCAGAGCTACTTGGCTAAATACTATAGCGGATTAAACGTATGAAAACTGCGCTGGGTCTGTAGGTGGTATTCGGGTTCCCAACTCCCTATGATGAATTTGTATTAAGGACATCCCCACAGGTGTGAGATTTAGGCGACCTCATATTACGTAACGTTTTTTACATTGTTTTCAGGAAAATGTCTTGATGCGCGAATGAACGAGTTGGGAGGACTTCATGGTTCATTCAGATGCAGGTACGATTCTGTGCTCTGACTGCATGTGCGATAATTGGTTGGCTGGCTAAAAAATAAAAAAAAAGAAAATTGTCGCTAGTAAGTAGCATTTCGGAACGGTATATCGGCTCTCAATGAAGGTCGCGAATTCAAACTCCACTGAATAAAGAAAAGGAACCCATACAAATGACCATGAGTTATGAAGTAAAAAAATGCGTGGCGCATCCGAGCATTTGTTGCTATCAAATTTTAACCGTTTTCAATCAACAGGTGCCAACAACCATGTAGGCAGTCGATCTATTCGGTAACATATTCACCAGCAAAATGGCCATCGCTCTCATTACAAATCCAATTAGGCTCATGCAACGGGACGAACGCCGAATGTAACAAACACTACAAGTGAGTTTTCTGCCCAATCTCATTGATGCACATGATGGGCATTTCCCTCAAAAGTACTTATACGATTTTCAGATGATTCTGAAACAAATTTCGGTATTTTGAACTTTTTTCAGAGAAAACGGCGCTATGGTGGAAGTATTTTACGAGCAATTAAACTTCGAAATGCTCACCGAATCTGAAGCCTATGGTGTAGGTTCTTAACTGTATTGATCTAGAGGTTTTTTTTTTGAAAAAAAGCCACTCATAAGCAAAAGGGAGGAATGAATTCGTCCACCACTTTACAGTATGAGCAATGCGGGCATTGACGCGCGCGGTTGCGTGGCGACACCTGATGTCTTAATGGCTGCTTTCATAGTCCACGACCAGTCGCGCGACTGGTCGCTCGCAAAATCGTGGACTATGAAAGATGCCAATGGAAGTAAGAACCCTCATCACTAAACGATTTAATCGTTATCCTCAAACGAAATTTTTATTTATGAGCTACAAAAGGCCTCTACAATCTCGCATACGCTACACCACCGCGAGCAGTCCTATATAAAGATACATAAGGTCAAAGAAAAAGAGGAAAGATTTTGTGATTGAAAATATAGAGGAACCCAATTATGGCCGGAACGAAATACCAGCTGCCTCCACCTTTGCTAGGGAGCAGAAAATCGCTTTTTTTCTTTGACCGGAATTGAAATTGAGTCCAAGACAGATTTCAGTTCGTCAATCTTCTTGCCGATTTTGGTGGTCAGCTCGGACTATGGTGCGGAATATCATTTCTGACGTGTTGCGAATTTGTTTTCCTTTTCATCGAGACAACCTACATGAGCGCAGAACACAACTGGGCACTCTATAAAAAGAAAAAGGCAGAGAAAGAAAAACAAAAGGGACTAATTTGAAAACGATTTTCTCTGTCTATCGATGCAAATATATTTCCTGGGTCAGATCATTATCATTTTCAGATCTTCTATCCAATAAAGGCATCAAAATTGATTTGTTACTATTTATATTCGCCTTAATATTGCAAAGGTATATCGTACAGGAAATAAGTGGTCATGATGAGGTTAACCTGAAGAGCACCGAGCAGACCGGTGTTTTTCAGCCTTCTGAATAGACAGGACTGTTGTTACTATTTCCTAAGCTCTTCCGCTTCCTCTTTCTTTCCAAGGAGGAGTACTATTCAACTCACTCCTGTGTAAGGGAATGAACTGCTCGAACAAAGGACTGTTACGAAAAAATATTAGGCTGAGGTGAGTTCCAAAAAAAAAAAAGAATGTGCAAACGGAATTACGTTTCCGGGTGGTTTCCAATTACGCATCAAGGTGAGAGGTCTTATACTGCTATCGTAACCCTTGCCATTACTACCTTTGCTTGTTGTCTTTTTCCTATCACTCTGTAACTACCGAGAGCAACACGAGATACCCTGATTTGGATCCCTTTTCGACCTAAATAGGTTTCTGTCAGCAACCTGCTGGTACAGATCTTTTCATGTGGTTGGGTTTACTGTTCAACTGTCCAAAAAACTCAGCTAATTCTCAGCTACAGTTGAACTTCCGCTTCTTTTATATCAATAAGGGAATGAACTGCTAGGTATAGGTAAGACATTGAGTGTAAGATGAATAAAAGGCTTGAGAGCTACAATATCACCGATTCGTGGGGAGAGACCACGAAACTGGCCTGTGCTTGGAAACCAGGAGCAATTCAGAGGCGCTTCCAGATCAGCTGTTGGCTTGAAAGCTCTATATTGTGATACAGAATGGAAGTGCAACAGCAAAATGGAAAGGTCAGCAGTAGGGAAACGGGACAGAAGGGACAGGGTGTTACCGAAAGACCAAAACTTGACCATCGTCAGTCGCTTCGAGAATAACTCCATGCACATTAATTCAGAATCCTAGAATTAGCTAGGCTCGCCCCCCCCCCCCCCGTTTTGGAGAAAATTAAGCCGGAAAATAGTTGTTTCTGGACGGCCAAGGTCACCTGTTTTCGGTTCCTTTAAGCTCAAAAATCGCTTTCAGAAAAAGAGTGTATCCACCATTTACACTGGATGGTATAAAAAAGGTGACGATTAGAAAAAGACTTGATTTATCGCGTAGGTGGGCATATCTACGTAATTACGTAAAAAACAAATAGTGCCGAACGCCTAGACCATTCGAACATAACCTAAAATCAGTTTACCTTACGCCTTGTAAAATTACACTCCCTTACTTGGACTCTCAGTCATTGTACACAGCATCTAATACTGCATTTAACCACTTATCGTCGTGAAGCTGGGTTCATTTCCTCCACCCACAATCAGCCCTTTCCCAGCTTAGAACTACAGTTCACCTTCACCATTTTAATCCATTATATGCCGGGTGCCCATAGTTACTTCTGAAGCAAGCTTATTGACCTTTACAATCGAGCAGACTACTTACTTTTACTTCCCTACTGTCAAGCTAGTCCTGGGACAACTTGAAATGAGTTCCAGTGAAATATGCGAAGGCAATAAATTTCTAAACTATTGCTCGGGTTTTTAGCCTCCTTTGTGTTTGATAATGATTGCCTTTGAAGTTACCAGTTCGCAATGCTGTTAGTCATATTTCGAGACAAACCGGATCGTACAGATGTGAATTAAAACTGTTCAAGTAGCATTTCATTTCTGTTCACTTTTGTATTGAATGGACCGACAACTTTTACATTAACTCTACGCAGAACAGCCTTAGACACTACACCACCTCACTCTGAACTCAAATTTTGAATGAATTTTCTTTCGTTTGATCAGAGGAGAATGTTTGCAAAACAAGGTCATGCATATATTTACTTATATTTTTATTTCATGATAGACCTTGCTTATTCACGAGAAAACAACTGAGAGACACCGTTCGAATAAACAAGACAGCGCATATTGTGTTAAGTAGAGTATAAGAGTCAAAACATTAAAAAAGAACAGAGGCCATCGGGCAGAAGGCTTAAATAATAAAATCGACGCGAAGTGCGGTGTGGTGTACGCGATTGCACATCGTTATTGGTGGTTTTTTCAAACCGTAGTTGGTTCGACGCCCGCTCCAACCTCTTCAGTTGTGCTGCACACCTGTTTATGTTTACAGTACTATTTATGGCCTGTACACGTATAAGACCTCACCCAGGGGGACGCACGATTCGTGCGATTCCGGGCGCGCGCGGCAAATTGCGCGGCGAAGTTCGCGATGATTCAGACAACTCCTCGCCTATCATTGGTGCACAAGGTTGAAGTAGAGTACTTCAATAGGGTCCGACAATCCTACTAACCTACTTTACCTCGAATTTGGGCCCTAATGATAAACGCCGCAGTCGTCTAAATCGCACCGAATTTCGCCGCGAAATTTGCCGCGCGCACCCAGAATCGCACAAATCGACACACACCCCCTCACCCAACTTCTTGACTTTTCCGCTCAGCTACCACATTATAGATTTGCAGCAAATGTGCTGGTCGTTGAGGAAGTGGGCAGTGACCGTCAGTACAATGCCCACGTGGGGTTTTCGAGTGTTTCGTCTCGTTTGCATTGTCAAAAGCTGAATTGTCCTTGTTGTTTTCTTTTCGGCAGCGACCACGACAAGAGTGTGGAGTCACGTGGGCCGTCTGGTGGCGAATAGCTCCGCAAAAGTTTCTTTTGTGAACGATTTGCGTCATAGTGCGCACAGGAATTCCTTTAGTCATACAACTTTTGTATGTTCTTTGTTGTCCGATTGTATTCTAACTAGTTCTCGAGTTTGGAAGAAAGTTCTGGTTGTCGGTGTGTGCATGGTGGAGGGAAATAACTACACGAACGTATTTCAAATTTATTGATAATGGGTACTCAGATAAGCGTCTTCGGAACAATCTGACAATTTGAACCGTTTTTCTGTGTGCAAGTTCTGATTTCAGGAGTTTATGTAAGCGGCAGAAGATAGAATTCCTATTTAAGACGTTGTTTAAAATCTTTCTGCTCTGCACCTCATAATTTTTCCTAGAATTTTCATCTTTTTCAGCAGTTTTTTGGTGATTTTTTCAAATCTTCGACAAACGTAACCTGCTCCACGACACCAGTGGTTCGCGAGAGTAACTCCGTATATTTTCGGAAAATATAGTTATTTTTTTGTTTTCAAAAAAGATATATTTTCTTTAAAATATTGACCGTAAAATACTCAGGTTCCCTATCCTAGAAACACAAATCACTTTGAAAAACAGGTGGTTACGTATTAGGGTAAATGTTTGAAAACTTGGTAAAATGCGCTGTCACTTAGTTCTCAACTTAATAGTTTTTAACTTTCCTAAGCTTTTTGTAATTCATTCAGTAAGTTCTTCCGAGAATATAGCAGGGTAACCCTTGTTTAGGTAAGTTGAAAAGCATCTTAGCTTTAAGTTAGGGTAATTAGCCAAGGCATTTCATGAGTTCCAGAGAACAGTTGCTTTTACACGAAGGTGACGCAAAGAAGTGCAAGTTACTGATGCTTACAAGATTTCTTGTCATTTTTGAAGAATTACTGTCAAAGAATTGACAGCATTTTTGTTGCAACACATGGCCCGTTAGTCTTTCTCATGCTGATTGAGTAGCTTCCATTGTTATGATAAATTTTCTTGAATCCTATCAACAACTGCGAAAATTCAGCAAAACAAATCAACAACAGTTAGGCTCTAGCAGAAATTCCAATATGATTCTTCGATGAAAAATTAAGAGAATTTAGCCCGAAAAGTTAGGTAAATTTTCTTGCGCTTGAAGGTGCTCGTGCTCTACGACTATATTCTGCTCACCGTTCAAATTCGTCAGCTGCAGGGTGGGAAAAGGGTGTAGCCTCGAAGTTTGCTTTTAATTCACAGGCAATGATGAGGGTCAAGGGAAAGTGTACCATCCTCCTACACGACCGATAACGCGAACATTCCAACCATCAATCAGACCAGGATACCACACTACATTTTTTCTGGTCTTTTGCTTCACGTTCATCATATTGAAAACACAAATGTTGCACATGAACTCCTACTCATCGATCATCAAACATCGTTAAACAGATGGACTTCCTATTCTTTTCCATCACACGAATAGCCATAAGTCAGGTGACGCAGATTTGTAGCGAGTGAACCAATTTCCTTCCCCCTTCAAACTTCACTGCTGTTAATCTTCGTTATGGAGCTAAAAGAATCATCTATTTTGTTCTCATTTCACATTAAGAAACGTGCTACAAGTTCATCGGTAGCTAAAACATTCCTTACCAGGCGGCTACGCACGCTCTCGCGCGCGCTAGGGGCTCTAGCCATGAGAGACGGAGCCGCATGAGCTGATTTTCATTATAGACCTTTATCGGATTTATGAGTTTTCGCTCAAACCTCGCCTCCTGCGGGCGGAGTCCGGTCCTGCCACCCACCATAAGTGTTCCCATCCTGTCGCCTGTACTCCTACCACGTTTGAACTTTCTAGGTCCACTGAGACAGAATTATGAATTTTCACCCAGACCCCGCCCCTTGTGGGCGGAGTTCGGTTTTGCCACAGGTATTCCCATCTTATCGCCTGTACTCCTACCAAGTTTGAACTTTCTAGGTCCATGGGGACATGAGGTATAAATTTTCGCCCAAACCCCGCCCCTTGTGGGCGGAGTCTGGTTCTACCGCCCACCATAAGTTTTGCCTCCATGACGCCTATAATACTACCGAATTTGAACTCTCTAGGTCCATGGGAACTGGAATTATGGATTTTCGTATATAAATGTAAGAAGGGATGTGAGTTTCGAGGCACGCTCCGCCCATTGTGGGCGGGCCCCCGCTGACGTCATTTATGCTGGAGATACCTTCGACAATACCTCTCCTATATTAACTTTTTCCCGCTCTGTTGGCTCTCTCCGAACCGAGTTATAAATGTTTTCATAAAGCATTGCATTTCTGGAGAACGCCCCGCCCCTCGGGGGGTGGGTCTCCCCAGTTCGATCTAGCTTACCGATGCACACCTCTAGCCACCTTTAAACTCCAGTTTTGAAGCCGTCTTGTTACTGAATTTGAAATCATGGTCCTCAGTAGGGCTCATTTCGCAGCACGCCACGCCCACTGTGGGCGGGGCTCCGCCAAGCTGATGTGTGTTTTATACTTCTCGAGACCTGGCCCACCCATCCCACACTTGACCCGGTCTCTCCAGGCAGATCTAAAGGAGCTAAGGAATTTCGTGACAGACATACAGACAGACAGACAGACGGACAGACAGACTAAGCGCTTTATAGTAAGTAGGATCCTCAGCTGTACTGATTTCTTTATGAACTGTTGCCATTGCATCTGTTCCTTTCCTACCACTGGCCGTGTTGTTTCCTTTGTAAGACATCAAAGTAGTATGACATCGACCTTTTTGAGCTTGCGTTTGTTCTAGTTATCTTCACCCGTATGTTGACAGCTTCTTTATCAATCAAAAAGCATCACGCCGTGGCAGTGTCGTTCTGCTCCGCCTAGACTTGTTGTTGAAAGGCTTCGGCTTTTGAATATTGCTGTTCGAAGCGTTCGCTCTCAAAAAAGGTGTTGCCCAATCCTTACTGGAATTCAATTTGTCCAGAAAAAGCGTTCAAAGTCTGAGCACCTTATCCCTCCACACCGATTTCGCCTGGCTGTGAAGCATTCTATTTGTTTTATTATACTCGCTTTCTTTTCTAAAATCGAGAACTGGTTTGAAGTCAGTATTGCTTAATCGCACAGAAGTGTCCAACTAAAGAATGCGCGATTGCCACAAAAATCATTCATGCAGTGGTGATTACTTGTCTTCCAACATCACATCGATTGGGTAAGCCTACGTTTATGTATTTTCTATTTGCGGCCCAAAATTTCTGTCGCGCACGCCGCGCTCCCTGTGATCGGAGTCGGGTCCTGCCAGCCGCCATAAGTGTTCCCATCCTGCCCCCCATACTCCTGCCAAGTTTGAACGCTCTAGGTCCACGTGGACAGGAGTAATGAATTTCCGGTCAGACACACACACCGACACACACACACACACACACACACACACACACAGACACAGACAAACACACCGACACACCTAGCGCGTTATATATAGTAGGATGTAAGTTGGTGGATGGTCGAATGATTCGATCGTAGCTTGTAACATTAGAGGTTCACGATGTGACAATTCAATTACATTCTTATCTATCTGCCTCAGTTTGATGGATACTACACATTTAGTCTGCGACTTCATTTTCATGCGTATTCATTTTTGTACTACTTTCAGCATGCTGGCCAACCAAACGTCACTTGACGAACCAGCAGTAGAAGGAGAATTAGATAGTTCAAGTTCTCCGTCAAGATGTGAATCCGTTATGAGTGAGCATGGTGGGCTCGAAAGTGATCATGTGACTGCTGCAGCTCCCGCAAATTCCACAACCGATGCAGATCAGCAATTGCAGAGCTTTATCGCGTTAGTTACTTTTACAACTTGAAAAGGACAGTAAGAGATACCACAGCAGTGGATATTGGTAAACATTTGTGATGAGGTTTAATCCACATTTATTGCAACTTTGTTTCTTACTTTTGTTTTTTGATTTTTGTTGCTTCTTTTGAAATCCATTCTCTGTATTGCTTTCATATAACTGTCTTTAGTTTGTTTCACTTGAATTCACTCCTAGTTGTGCGGCAGCATAGGACTGAACTGTGGGAGAACTTATATGACTCTATCCCTTTCCATTCTTATGCTGCTTTGGAGGTGAATTCTGCACAGAGCACTCTGTAACAGTAGCTAACTGTATCATCTTTCAGACTACTGTATTCGCTTATCACGGTTCTCCTGTTATTGAAAGCCCTATTGGACCACTGCACGGCTGTCAATACAAAGAAGGATCGTGCTCAACCAAGACTGTCGCAGCAGTTATTTGGACTCCGGAGAGAGATCTACGGGTCGAAGAGACTGAGAGAGAGGAGGGTGTACCGACGGTCGCTCGACCTTACCTGGCGCGACTCCCGTGTTCGAATCCCCATCGGAATCCTCGCCTTCCGCTCCGCCCATTCGATCGGCTCTCCGACTCTCTGAAACAAAGCGTCTGAAATATAACCATGTGACGCGATTACTGGGAATCGATAATCCCTAACTAGATAACAGAAATGTAAGAAGCAGGATATACCTAAGTTTGAACACGCTTACCGTGTAACGGTAAGGGTGTTCAAACCTAGGTATATCCTGCTATATATCCGATGCTAAGAGGACGTCGGATCCTTTAGTATCGCTTCTTCGACCTTCTGCATCTCCAGTAGGGTCGATGCTTTCGTCTTCTTGATCAGCTTTTGCATTTCCATGATGTCGCGGGTTTCCTGGCTGAAGCTGAGGAGACCAGTGTGTGTCTCTAGGATGCCTGCGAGACGGTTTTGTGCTCTCGTCAGAACACCTTGTCTTACAGCGATCAAAGAACTCATCTTCAATGTCGAAAGAAAGAGAAAGGAAAGGGGAACTTAAATTCTCAATGGTTCACTCACTAGTCTTTATTTCTTCGTTCCTGAGCGTATATCGGCCGATGCACCATATGATAACTCCGGGTCTTGTATGTGTTCTGTTGCCACGAGGGACTTCTTCTAGCTTTATTGAATTGACGACACGACGAACAGGAGCCGGAGGAAGTGGACGATGTACTTATAGGAAGAATGGACCTTACTTCACTCTGTGGCTCTTTAATGCTGAATGATACGAGAACATGATAAACACCAGATCATTTTGAACTATCCTAAATAACAATCAGTCCTAAGTCGTTCTTGATAACACATGCTACGCTGTGTATAAAGGAATCTCTATACCCCAAGAGGCTGAAGAAGGTGTGCTTTTTTCCTCTCATTAGCATTTTTTTGTTTACTTATGCTTATAAGTGAAGGAATTTTTGCTTACCGTAGTCAGGTAGTTGCACCAGGACCCACACGTATGCGATGACCCACATTGTATAGCTCGTCCGAACGCCGCAGTCCTCTTCGTTCTTTTGGTCTCATTCTTGTCCAGTTCCCTTTTTACGATATTTCGAAGACTTCTTTTTGCGAACACCTTTCACGCAATTCATTTGCCTTCATCGCCCTGTTTTCCATCTTATCTTCCATTTTTCGTCATAATATGGATTACCCAAAATTATCGTGAACTGTGCCTTTAATGGAACTGAAAGCAGCAATGGAGCAACAATTATGCCGAAGGAATTGCTGATGGCGAAAAGATTTGGATTAATGTCCAGGACGCAGAATGTGAGCCAGACATTGCACGAATACTACGCAGAGCTGCAAAAGGCGGCTGACACCTGTGGGTTGGAGAGCGTGAAGGACATTAGAAATACGCTGGAGCACGGAGGAATGATAAGGGCTGTATGAAAGAGGATGTTATGAAGAAGAGACATTCAGTCCTTGGTGCCTCTACCGCCAAATCAATTCCCAGAAAGCAGAACTGTTTACCACCTTTGACTATTACCAATTTCTAGCGTAGCAATTTTTTGAATAACTGGAACGATTCTCTGCAGGTGTCATGAAGATATGCTCGTTGTGTGGTGTGCGTGGAGAAGAACATTCGTTCGTTCGAGCACAGTCGCGCACGAGTCTAATTATTCTACTGAGCGTGCTCTTGGAGCAATGCTCAGTAGAATTGGCTCGTGCGCGGACCGTGCTCAAGGAATGCCCGGCTCGGCGCAAGCGCATATGCGCTGAACATTATGGCAGAGCCGTAAGTCATTAGATTTTCAAATGCGATGCTTCCGATGGAAGTCTTATTTTAGGTGGCATTCCTCGATCGGCGGGCTGCACGTCTTAAAAACGTCCTTATAGTTCTACAAGACCACTGGCTTGCACTTGATGTAAGTCTTCTGCCATTATCTTTTATTTCTTTCTTCTAGATTTTTTGTTGGATTCCTCTGGTTTTTATGGTTCATAATGTTCTTCGTTCGTTCTAGGCTCATTTTGACATTTCTCTGCAAGCCCCGCCCCTGTGAGCGGAGTCAGGTCCTGCCACCCATTATAAGTGTTCCCATCCTGCCCCCCGTTCTCCTACCAAGTTTGAACGCTCTAGGTCCACGTGGACAGGACTTATGAATTTGCGGCCTAAAATTTTTAATGCGCACGCCGCGCTCCCTGTGATCGGAGTCGGGTCCTGCCAGCCGCCATAAGTGTTCCCATCCTGCCCCCCATACTCCTGCCAAGTTTGAACGCTCTAGGTCCACGTGGACAGGAGTAATGAATTTCCGGTCAGACACACACACCGACACACACACACACACACACACACAGACACAGACAAACACACCGACACACCTAGCGCGTTATATGTAGTAGGATGTAAGTTGGTGGATGGTCGAATGATTCGATCGTAGCTTGTAACATTAGAGGTTCACGATGTGACAATTCAATTACATTCTTCTCTATCTGCCTCAGTTTGATGGATACTACACATTCAGTCTGCGACTTCATTTTCATGCGTATTCATTTTTGTACTACTTTCAGCAAGCTGGCCGATCAAACGCCACTCGACGACCCAGCAGTAGAAGGAGAATTAGATAGTTCAAGTTCTCCGTCAAGATGTGAATCCGTTATGAGTGAGCATGGTGGGCTCGAAAGTGATCATGTGACCGCTGCAGCTCCCGCAAATTCGACAACCGATTCAGTTCAGCAATCGCAGAGCTTTATCGCGTTAGTTACTTTTACAACTTGAAAAAGACAGTACGAGATAATCCTTGTTTCCTAGATCACTGTGCTCATCGCCTTATGACTTATCGACTGTAAAATCTAACGAATCGGATGCCCCTCACTCTCCGATTTTCTGTGATACCACTTATCAACTAAAGAAAGAACGCAATGATTATGTTGTTTCTCTGGCTGAACATTATATGGAAAGGATATGTTTTGATAGCTCCTCTAGGTGAGAGTAGAATCAGTTATTTTCTTCTATTTGTGTTCTCTTTTTTGACGGATGAATACGAAAGCGGCAAAAGTAGGATTTTGTGGTCTCATTTGTAAGAGTAATTAGAGGAGGACCCAAGCGGATAAGGAAGTATAAGTTGTGTGAGCTTCGTTTTCAAAAAGTTCGAAGGCGTCGCTGAGTTTTTCTTTCTTGCCAGGTGTCGAGTAAAGAAAATCCTGTTTACTGTTCCTGCCAGGTGTATGTTACGATGATGCTCGTTCTTATTTGGTATTGCTTAACTACAGAGAAAATCTCTAGTTCTTCAGGTCAGCGCAGGTGAATGCTGAAAGGCACAACATGTGGGTAAAAGTAGCGCATCTTACTAACGAGAAATACGCTGACTTGCTCAATCCATTGGGTGTTGAGCAGACGAAGAAACTATTCTCTAACTGCAAGCGACGCCGTCGCTTGCGTTTAGGAAAGTTAGTGAATTTTTATAAACCTGGTAGTTGCTTGACGTCATTTTTTTTTGTGACTACAATCCAGCATTCGGAGGAGTTTATTCGTTGATTTTAGAAGTGAAGATTCGCCACTGGCATCGCTATCGGTATCACCCGATGGGAACACCGTAGATCCCAACATGTCGACAGATGCTATGCCTTCGCTGGACAGTTATCTGACATCTAATGGTGTGTTGGAAGTTCCTGTATAGTCTACATACAGTACCGTTCAAAAAGAAATCACCTTGAGCCTTTTCTGCCATAACTCATCTCGAACTCAATCTTTTTGCCTGATTTTTTGATAGCACACTTATCAAACATTACCGACTCTCCTGCGATCTAGAATTGGCGGTAGCTCACTTCTGGCTGAGTAGGTAAATTTTTTTCGAAAAACTTGCGGAAGGGGCATGTTTTCTAGGTAGGTTTCATTGTGTTTTGCGAGCCTAGAAATATTGATGATTCTTCTATTCTGTTAGCTGATCGCTCTCAGTGAAGAGACAAAACTCTGGCTCTCACTCCCTGACCTTGAAGCAGCTCTTCGCCATTGCCACGGGCAGTAAGCACGAATTGACCCGTGCTCAACATCCAAGGCTGTTTGCTGTACCAATGTCTACGATTACGAAGGCTATCAGAGGTATTGAGTCTCTCATAGGCCCAATCAAGCGAGCCAGCTCGGGAAGGTTACGGATTGCCGCTCCTGAGGACGATAGGGAGATCATTTGTGTGTCGAGTCAAGATTCCAGACGAGTATCTTCCGATATAATGGCCGAAATATCGATGACGGCGACGTCGCTACCATCTAGAAGAACCATCAACAGACGCCTGTGGGCTGCTGGAATATATAGCGGAAGACTTGTCAAAAAGTATCTGGATCTCTGAAAAAACAGACGAGATCGACTTTAATGGGCTCGAGAGCACCTTCACTGGACCTCCAAGCAATGACGCGAAGTCATCTAGAGCGACTAGTCGAAGATTATTTAGCTCGGTACGCTTGGATTTCGTCCGTAGACGACCTTTCAAAACACAAGTTCCGACCCCAAGTACCATTTGACAACTCTCAGGCATGATGCCGGCTCAGTATTGGTCTGGGGATGGTCTCCGAGTCTAGGTGTAGGGTCCGTGCACCGTATTCTCACCACTACGGCCCAGCAGATGTACGTAGACATTTTGGAGAAATCCGTGCTACCTTATTCCCGTCCTGTGCACGGAAGAAATTTACTTCCCAGTGAGATAACGACCCCGGACACAGATCCAGAAGGGGCGCGCGAGTGGTTGGCTCATCGGGAAATTCGATGCCTTGACTTACCCAGCCATTCCACTGACCTAAACGTCAGTGGACCTTCGCAGTAAGAACTCAAGAAAAGGATAGCCGATAAAACAGTCACAAATGCTGCTCAGAAGTTTGGCCTATTTGAAGAAGAGTGGAAGGAAATCGATGAGTGCCTGATCGACAAGTTGGTGGAATCAATGCCCCGCAGATGCCAAGCCGTCATCGATGCCAACGGCTTCACTACAAAGTATTGGACCGGTAGTTAATTAGGTTCGAATCTCGTGATGATAGCGTTCAAGTCAAGTGACTTATTTCAAATTATTGAAACGCCTGTTATTTTGTCCTGTTCAGAAAAAATGTGAAAAGTGGCCTTTTAGGCGGAATAAAAAGGGGTTTCGTGACTTCTGCGGTGGAGGCATTGAATATCTTTACTGTTGACAACATATCAAAAAATCAGCCAGAAACATTGAGTTCATGATGAGTTATGGCAAAAAAGGTTCAAGGTGATTTCTTTTTGAACGGTACTGTAGTTGTCAATAGTAACGACAGAAACACAAATCCCCTTTTTTCTATTAATTTATATCTAGATCGCTTCCTTTTTTCGCTTCAAATAGTCAAATAAAGTTGTGATATGTCTAGAAACTTCTCCACATCCAAGCCTCCAAAGTTTGGTTCACGATCTGGATCTCACTGTAGAAATAAAAGAATTGCGTCGTCAGATGGCCGAACGCGATGCTGAAGTGGCTCGGCTAAAACGGAAAATTGTGGAGGTACAACGATTTTTGCCGGTTGTTTTCTTAGTAAAGTTCTGGGCTATGGTACATTGCAAGCAGAATGATACCATTTTTCGTGTTGATTTCGTTGAATGCAAGCGTTCTCTTCCGCTTCGCAACCCGACGCTATAGCGGCAGCAGATCTCAGTCTACCACGAGGCGCGTAACTTATTTTTAGTGCATTTTGCGCCTTCGGTAGAGTCATTCGTTATTCAGTGTGTAGGCCCACTCTGAAGAGTCATCCTTCGACGATGACAAACATGGTCGCTTGACCTCGCCCCATGTGGCGAATCAGCCCTACTTTCGTTGTTCAGATGTTACAGTCATATCAAAAATTTCATTCATTTTCTGGTGTATTTTTAGCAAGCCAATGATTACAAAATACGAATCAATTCGATCGCTGACATCCTGAAGAATGGAACCGACAGAAAAGTCTCCGAAGATATTCGTACCTATTTGAATGTGTCGTAATTGCCTTTGTCCTCATGTGTAGACATTTATCTTACAGCAATATGTCGTATGGGTCACAGAGTCTTGATGAAAGGTTATTTGATTTTCCAAAAAATTGCATTTGTTCTGCTTCTGTTTTTCTTTTGCTGATACTTGAAATCAGTTCTCATAGAGATTTGAAGTTGATTGCATTTATTTTCATAACTTGATGATTTAATTACTTTTATGAGCATTAACCTCATGCGGTAAAACAGCATAAGATACCCATGAGAACAAGCCAATCGACCACATAGTTATCAAGATGTATATGAAGTTCGGAGTGGGTTTCCTCCTTTTGTGATATTTTCTCATGGTTTTCAGAGTTTCTCACAGTACATGTTCTCATACTGAAGAAGAGTACGATCTCTAACTACTGGTTATTTGTTTCGTTCACTAAATGCATGTAAAAATGTTATTCTTATGATTGTTGCTAAAAGTGCTTTTGAAGTAATATTTAGAATGAGGTTGGATTTATACTTTCCAAATTTTGGCCTATACTACAGCCAGCATTGTTTACGGGACCATGCAAAAAGAACGCAATGGGTAAGCCAGATGCAGCGTAAGTTGGTGATGGAGACTGAAAAGGTTCAAGATGTTGGCAACAGGTTAGAACCCCGGACCTAACCATGAGAAAGATCAAAAAACCAAGCCTACAGGCGTCATGAGAAATTGTTTTACCACTTCTTTCGACGTCACCCAGCAATGAAGGAGACGGGAACGCATGTGGGGATAGGACTGATGAGTAATCTCAAGCGAAAAGCTTTAAGATACAAGGGCTCTCTATTCAAACAAATCTCCATTCCTTTCTGCACTGCCATTTTCTGTAGCCACTCACTTTCCTCCTATTCCCTATTGATCCATTCATTGAAGTGCTTCATATATTGGTTTTTACTAATACCGTGGACTACCCTGGCAAGCGAAGACGTGTAACAGTTGAAAAAATTGTAGATGCTTTTCTAATAGGAAAGTATCTATGGTTCAGACTTCGGTGCTAAGTGGGTTGGGGGGACCACGCGTCGCGGCAGGCGGCGCGGCAGCCTGCCGAAACGGTGTTTAGGAACGTTTCATAGTTTTTTTTATGTTGTAACTGTGTATTTTTTACCGAGCCCCTCCCCTTATTAAAAAATAGGTTTTATCGGCTCAGAAGAAGTGTATCCATAATATGCAAGCATATTGTTTGTTCTGAATCACGAAACACATCAGTATAACCCTACCATTCCTTCCCAGACTCAGGCCCACTACCACATCGCTGGAGAGCGCAGGGTGCCGCGCCGCGTGGTCCCCCCCAACCCACTCAGCACCCAGACTTCTGCGTTTCAGAAAAATCTAAGATTCAAACTTATAGGTAGATTGACATCTGGGATCGATGGGTAAGGAACGATCGGGTTACGGAAATCGATCAACTGGTAGAGAGACCGCAGAAATGTGGAGGGTGCAGACGATACTACGGTTCTCATCGATGGTAATGGTTGACGCCTAACCTCACAATCAGCGGACAGGCTTGTAAAGCGAGAAGAATCAAGCAGAGATGAAAGTTTTTCCAAGGCCCCGAAACCTTATGGTTTTTGTTCAGATGCCATATGATTCCGGTTAGAGTTAAGATGCATTTCCCCTTCTTCGGACATAGCCATTTAACAACGAAAACTTCTCAACTCTCAGAGGACTAAACAGAATAGTTCATAGTATGATTACCAGTTCGGGAATAGTGGAATCTTGGAAGAGCTAAGCCAGCGGAATCAAGCCATATGACTTTATACTGATAGAGAACTGTACGATTTTCCAACTGCATCGCATCATACATACATCATACATCGCAGGAAAACTTCTTCTGTAAATGAATTGGAGTAATGGTGGACTTGTTTAGCAGTGAAAAGTGGGAAGGGTGCACCTCAAACCTAAAGTGACTTTATGATTCCTCACTCAATCGGGTATGAGGGGTTCATGCGTCTTTAACACAAGATTCGTTATGTTTTTCTCTCAGCCCCTCGATTTCTGCATTGCGCTTGTCTTTTCCACCCCATCGATTCCTGAGATCAGTTGTTGCGCAGAATTGGAATTTGTGATGACCAGAAATGGAGCCATTTTAGGAGTTCGGAATGCTTTATCAGGGTTTGGCTCTCCCGAGCTTTGTGTAATGCATTCAGCAGTTTCATTTAAGAGTATGGCGGGGTAATCCTGGTTTAGGTAAGTTGAAAGTTATTTTAGTTTTAAGTGAAGATGAGTTACCAAGCATTTCATTCGCTCCAGAGAACAGTTGTTTTCACACCAAGGTAGACAAAGAAGTACCCGTTAGTGATGTCTACATGATTTCATGTTATGCTTGAAGAATTTCTGTCAAAAATTGAGCACTTTTGTCACAACACATGCCTTGTTAGTTTCTCGTGCTGATTCAGTAGCTTTACTCCCCTTTGCTATGATTAGCTTTCTTTAATCCGATCAACATCTATGAAAATTCAGCTCAACAAATCAACAAAAATAGCCTCAAGTAGAAATTTCAATATGAATTTCGAAACAAACTAAGAGAAGCTTAGCTTGAATAGTTATGTTTTTTTCTTGCATTTGAAAGGCTCATGGTTTGCGACAATATCCTGCTCACCGTTCGAATTCTTCAACTGTGGGCTGGGAAAAAGAGGTGTTTCTGCCAAACAAGAGGATCGGGAACTGCTTCAAAATATTGTAGTAAATGAGAGATCAGCAGGTAACCTCAGCTGTGTTGAAATATAGCGTAGTGAATCAGATTCTGCTAGACACAGCATCTCACGAGGCCATTAGTGCCGCAAACGCCGCGCACGTCTAGACCCTAGAAGGTTCCCGAAGCAAAAGCCTGCATCTGTTGGCAGTGATGATGAGTGATGTCTACTTGCCACTTGCGGGGTCATGGTACCTGCCGGCTCGCTCGAAGATGTACCATCCTCCTACACGGCCGAAAACGCGAACATCGCAACCATCAATCACACCAGGGTGCCACACTACGTTTTTTTTCTGGTCCTTTTGCTTCACGTTCATCATCTTGAAAACACAAATGTTATACATGAACTCCTACTCATCCATCATCAAACATCGTTAAACAGATGGACTTCCTATTCTTTTCCATCCTACAAACAGCCATAAGTCAGGTGACACAGATTTGTAGCGACTGGTCCAATTTCTCCAATCCTCTTCAAACTTTACTGCTAGTCTTCATTGTGAAACTGAAACAAATCATGTCATTCGTCTCATTTTACATTAAAAAACGTACTATAAACTCATCAGTACCCAAAACATTCCTAATCGTTAGCTGAACTGCTTCTTTTTGAACCGCTAACATTGATCTGTTTTTTCCTATCATTGACAATTGGCAGTCTTCTTTTTTTGTAAGACATCAAAGTAGAATGACATCTACGTTTTTTGAACTTGCGTTTGTTTACCCAGTTACCTTCATCCGTACCTGTTTACAGGTTATTTATCAATCTAAAAACATCACGACGTGGCGTTGATATAGTAGGCGTTCTGGTCCGCCTGGCCTTGTCGTTGAAAGGTTTCGGCTTTTGAATATTGCTGTTCGATGCGTTTGCTCTCAAAAAAGGTGTTGCCCAACCCTTGCTGAAATTGAATTTGTCTAGAAACAGAGTTAAAAGTTTGAGCAGTCATTATTCACCCCTCCACACCAATTTTGCCTGGCTGAGAATTATTCCATTTGATTTGTTATTTTAATATTGTTATCAGCCTTTTTTTCTGAAATCGAAAACTGGTTCAAAGTCAGTGTTGCTCTGTCGCACGGAAGTGTCGAACCAAAGAGTGGTGTTGTGATAGCCACAAAGATCATTCGTGCACTGGTGATTACTTCTCTTCCAACATCAAATCGATTCGGTAAGCCGATGTTCATGAATTTTCTACCCTTAACTGATTTTTTTTTGAGATGCCATTGTGTTGAGCACTCTGTTTTTCTACCGTAAACTCCACATGAGAAGGAATCCCTTACTCCATCTATGCCAGTTTTCTGTTCAGCTTGATGTTGATCAGATACCATCCTGATCGTTCACCTTAACCAACGCGTGGCTCACTCTGAAGGATTCCGGCAAAGCTTTCATTTTTATAGTGTGACAGGCATACCATACATTCGCATCGGCCCTGTTGCTCAGAAGTATGGCGTAGTAATGCGGCATAATCCATCGCAATGAATACTTTTTCCGCTCATGAAAAGGTTTATGGCGTTCTGGAATTGAGGGAAGGAGTGGGCGAAACGAGTGCCGAGGAATTTTCAGTCATTCGGGAGTAATGCGCTCCCTGCACTTTACTGCTGCGCACACTCTACAGTTTTTTTTTCTTTTGACGTTGTTGAACATACTTCTCTAGTGATAACGTACGAGTGCAGTTGCTTGCATCCGCAGAAAACTCAGTCACATCAACTGTCATTTCGAAAGAAGCCTCGCATTTGTTCCAACAGTTTTTAGTACTTTAAAATATCTTGCAGCAATTGTTTCGTTTTCTGTGCTTCATTTTTATTCCCAAGCAGGTTCAAACTTCGTGGAATTGCGGTTCTCTTATGGTTTCGGAGTTTCTCGAATATGTTAAACCAAGTAGGCAGTGAAATAGCAAAGAAACGAAATCACCGGTCAAAAACCTGTGCAATTCCATGGCTGTTGGCGTTTGAATTGAGGCTGAAAGTCTTGAAGAAAGAATTGTGAACAGCTGGTGCGCTTTACAGTTCAAAACTTATTCCGGTCTTTCTCATCCCGAGGGTGCTTGTATTCCAAGCTTAAGTGTTCTTTGTATTTTCGGTCATTTATTTTTATCCCTGACTATGTTCTACCGTCGGTGAGTATCGTTCGAATACATTTGTAATCTTTTATCTTTTGCAATTATCTATTATATTGATATCTTCTTGGTTACAGATGGTTTCTTTTGAATTACACGCTGGAAAAGTCATGTTTGTGAAGGCTACTGTCCTACTTTTCTTGGCAAAGAATAGTATAACCATTGTGTATATTGTCGTTGAATTTGTGGTCAACCGACGTATTGTGCTCGCAAATTGAATTTTGTTGCCATGCAGATGGCTCAGCTCCCGGCCATGAGCGACCAAAGAATAATTGTAACGTGAGCGTAGCAGTTTAGTCGGAGTTTGTAATTGTAATTCCATTTCAATAGATTCATCTAAGCATTGGTACGCTGCCAAGTTTTGCTTGTTTCACGATCAGTATGTTCATTCTTGGCTTTAATGGCTCACCTTATCAAAGGGAAAATTGTGGTCATATCAATAATCCTAGGATTAATACTCGGCGCAATACTCAAGTGATTTATTTGTTTGTTTTTGGACTTCTCACCTGTCTTCCCATTTCCATCAGTACTATTTGATAGCTTTCGAGATGCTCCGCTTTTCTTCTTCTTCTAAGCATTTAAAAGGAAGAGAACTTGTCGCCGGTTACTAGACTGATTTCGATGCCAACGCGACATCAGCGATCTACGAGTGTTCTGCAAACTTCTGAGGGTAGGGAGGTTATTCAGCGCCTGCCGTTTTTTTCTTAGTCATCATTAAGTACTTTTACATAATACGATTTCAAGAACCTTAATATTTTTCTAGTTGATCATTGCCTCATCGCGATTTGCTCCAATTGGACGATGTCTCGAAATTGTTTTCATTTTCATCACAACAGCAATAAGTTCAGATGTGCGGTGTTAGTCAGTTTGTGGTTGACGTGTCGCAAGAGAGTTCTGGATTACAGCTGAATCCTGAGTACTTTTCGATCCCCTATGCCCCACGCTTCATTGCCTTGAATATTTTTGCTAGGCAGCAGTGGCGAGCTTCTTTTGTAGGGAATGGGTCCACCCATTGTATTTACACTTCTAGTGGTTGATGTCATCTTAGCTGAGCTCACAGGAGCCAGACGGCAAATATGCCGCCTTCCCCTGATACGATGTTGTTGCACGTGACGTTCTTTGAGATCGAAACAGGAACACATTTTTCTGCCCTTGGTTCCACTTTAGTAGGGTCCGGAAGGAACGTCAGGCTTCTATGAGATTTATTGGGATTTTCCTTTTTCTATCGGTTTTCATTTTGCTGCTTCCTCTCATCTCGAGCACCATTAGTGGCAAAATAATCGTCAGGCAGGCTGGAATGTGAAATGTTTTAGAAATTACATATTTGGCTCCCATCGAAGCTCGTGCTTTTTTTAACGCCTAACGGGTTGTAAAATGAAATGGGCTCGGGCCTTGCATCGATTTGGTAGCCGCCGCGAGTGAGAGAAAATGTACCCTCTCCAGTTGGGATCATTGTAGTTAGTTACGTACTTTGATGCCATCTTTCACGTTTGAATTGTATATGGGCTCTTAAACGCGAATTTAATAGCTAAGCAAACCACCGGAGGGGGAAAAGTCCAAGAAACAGCAGGGGAGCTCTTTGAAATGGTGCTCCAGTTTGAAGCCCGTTTTTAAAGCGGTGCAAAGAAAAGGAGCCGCTACAAGGAACATCAACATAGTTTCTGTTTTCGTTCTTATGTTCGATTTCGAACTTCAACTCAACTGAGATGGCTACATGTGAATCTGATGGTGAGAACAGAGGGTACTTTTCTGCTTGAATTTTTTCTTCTGGGAAGCACATTCATAATTGTCATACGAAGCTTTGGAGAAAGCAAATTGGCCCTGTTTTCAAATTTCGGAGTGAGAATCTCTTTACATCTTTGCTTTTAACGATTAGTTGTAATACTCATTGAATGACTGACTACCTTTCAAGCGGTGTAATATCTCAGAAATTCCAATTCCTGAACCAGACCAATGCCATACATGTTTTCCCACCCGTTTTGTTTTCGTTCGCGTGTTTCCCACAACACCATTTCAAGGAGAGCGTGTCAAGGAAAGGCCGTCAAACAAATATGGCTGATCACACTGATCTTTGAGCCCTTCCTCGATAGGGCTATCGCTGTGAATACGTGACTCGTACGACCTACATATCAGATTTCAGGCGGTCATGGGTTCTGTTCAGCACATGCTCACCTTTATCATCACTTTTCGAGGGATTCTGAACGGAGTTTACTCGGTTAGTGAACTGTTTTGGAGTGTTAAGTGGTGTTGTCATTCCCTTGTGCTGCGGCGAACTCTTTTTGTTCCACTTTTGGGGCGGGGTTTTGGCGTGGTGCATTCGAGTTCCGAAGGTTTCCTGAGTTGGTTCCCACACATCGTGGTGTTAAGTGCTCTTGAATGTTTCTCCATTCATATGGGCAGCTGTTTTGAACACTCATTTTTAAGAGGGATCGGTCATCACTCGTTTTGTTGCTGGATGGTCACAAACTCCATGGACCCTATTATTTATCATCCAGAAACTGTCACAAATTCTCCTTATGGATTGCAGTGTAATTGAGTATAGTTGATATTGGGAATCTCGCTCTTTTCGATCTACTTTTTCGTTTTAACCTTTTTAATGAATCACTTGTCAGTTGTTATGGTATGAACATTCCCTTCTGAAATCAAGACCTTCATATTAACTGAACCGTCCATCCCCCACTTATCATTCGCTGCCACTGGTTTAACGTTTTAATTTGAAGCCTTCCTGTTTCATTACCTCACATCATTTTGTGTGATGGCTCTGTAAACAAGCTATGTAAACAAACAGCAGTGTTCGGTACAGGAAGGCTGTTTTTAGGTCAATTACATGTACTCTATCGAGAGGTTGCTTGATAGCGCGATTGAACAACTTTCCCTTCCATAGGTTCTTCGCTCCTTCCTTCCCATCCTGACTTGCATACAACTTCAGTTTTATTCCTTTTCTTTGTAGTAGCCGTGATTTAACGGTGATTCATATGCACATTCATACAATTATTACGCATAATTTTCAGAACACGTCATCATTAGTGAATTATCAGGCAATTCTTGTGTCACTGTTCAGTTATCAGTGCTCCTTGGTCAGCTGGCTCTATCCCAGCCCAATTCCCATTGATTCTCTGTCACTTTTTGTTATTCATAACACTCTCACTGCCGCCTCAACTGGCCTCTACACATCCATTCGTATTTAGTCATTGTCAGTGTCACTCAGATGAGCGATCGGAGTAATTCCTCTTTGTATTTGTGCGTGTTAGAATTAATTCGTATATCGGTTAAGTTTTGGAATAGTCTAGTGGTATGTTGGGATGGGAAGGTTTGTTAGATCTATATTGAAATTTCCTCAGCGCCCGTACGCTGTTAGGATTATCCTTTGTACAATGTGCGATAATTGGTAGGCGGGCCGAAAAGTGAAAAATAAAATTGAGATCAAAGAGTAACTCATCGAACGAGATATCCACTTTCAATGAAATTCGTGATTTCAAAGCTCAATGAATATAGAAAAGATACCCATACAAACGTCCCTGAAGTACCGAGGGGAAAATAAATGCATGGTGCATTCAAATATTAGCCGCTATCAAATTCTAACCGTCTCCAATCCACAGGTGCCAACAACCGATCGGTCCGATGTAGGCAGTCGATCTATTCGGTAACATATTCACCAGCAAAATGGCCATCGCTCTCATTACAAATCCAATTAAGCTCATGCAATGGGACGAACGCCGAATGTAACAAACACTACAAGTGAGTTTTCTTCCTAATCTTACTAACTCACAAAACGGCCACTTTCTTCGAAGTGCTTAAACTGTTTTCAGATAATTTCAAAACAAAATTCAGTGTTTTAGACTTTCTTTTCAGAGAAAACGGCGCTATGGTGGAGGTGTTTTATGAGCAATAAACTTTGAAATGCTCACCGAATCCGAAGCCTATGGTGTAGGTTTCCCACAGTATTGATCTAGATGTTTTTTGAAAAAAAAGCTACTCATGAGCAACAGAAAGAGCAGCATGAGCACCCATCACTTAACCACTATGAGCAATGCGGGCATTGACGCGCGCGGTTGCGTGGCGACAGGTGATGTCTTAATGGAAGTAGGAACCATCACTAAACGATTTAATCGTCATCCTCAAACGAAATTTTTATTTATGAGCTACAAAAGACCTCTACAACCTCGCATACGCTACACCACCGCGAGCAGTCCTATATGAAGATACATAAGGTCAAAGAAAAAGAGGAAAGATTTTGTGATTGAAAATATAGAGAAACCCAGTTATGGCCAGAATAAAACACCAGCTACCTTCACCTTTGCTAGGGAGCAGAAAATCGCCTTTTTCTTTGGCATTGAAATTGAGTCAAAGACAGATTTCAGTTCGTCAATCTACTTGCCGATTTTGGCGGTCAGCTTGGACTATGGTGCGGAATATCATTTCTGACGTGTTGCGAATTCGTTTTCCTTTTCATCGAGACAACCTACATGAGTGCAGAACACAACTGGGCACTCTACAAAAAGAAAAAGGCAGAAAAAGAAAAACAAAAGGGACTGATTTAAAAATGAGTAGTTTTGCCTATCGATGCAAATACATTTTCTGGGTCAGATCATTATCATTTCCAGATTTTCTATCAAATAAAGATGTCAAAATTGTTCTATTAGTGTTTATTCGCCTTGATATTGAAAAGGTATGTACGTCGTGCAGGAAGCAAGCCGACATGATGAAGTTGGTCTGAACAGCATCAGGCAGACCGGTGTTTGGTTGGCCCTCTGGACAGTGAACATTCCTCAAGAGTAACATATTCCCCAATCTCATTCTCTTTCTCTTCCCCATCAAGGTGAAAGTTCTCATTTTATTGCTGTGTAAGGGAATGAACTGCTTAAACAAAGAGCTATTTCTAGTAAATACTAGGCAGAGGTTAATTCCAAGAAGAATGTGGGAATGGAATTGCCTTTCAAGTCGTGCACTCGTCAAGACGAGAGGTCTTCAGTATCGCTACCGTAATTCATTACTTGCTTACCATTACTACTTTTGCTTATTGTCTTGCTCCTATCACCCAGCAACTACCGAGAGCAACACAAGAAGTCCCTGATTTGGACCCCTGATTTACGTAAATACAGTACTTATGTCAGCAACCTGCTGGTACCTTTTCAGGTGGTTGTGTTTACTGTTCAACTGTTCAAAAAATTCAGCTAGTTCTCAGCTACAGTTGAACTTTCGCTTCTTTTATGTCAATACCTCTGAGGATAGGCAGCAGGTAAGACATTGAGTCCAAGATGAATAAAAGACTTGAGAGCTACAATATCACCGATTCGTAGGGGGAGACCACGAATCTGGCCTGTGCTTGGAAACCAGGAGAAATTCAGAGGCGCTTTCAGATTAGATGATGGCTTAAAGGCTCCATATTGTAATACAAAATGGAAGTGCGACATACAGTAAAATGGAAAGGTCAGTAATAGGGAAAAGGGACAAAACACGGCGTTAGCGAAAGACCAAAACTTGGCTGTGGTCAGTTGTTTCGAGAATAACTCAATGCACATAAATTCAGAATACTGAAATGGAGAATGTCGTTTTTGGATGGGCGAGATCACCCGATTCCAATGTCCTACAAGTAAAAAAGGCTTTTGGAAAAGAACCTTTTCACCATCGAATTGTTTAGAAATGGATTGCTTTAGAGAAGACCTAAATTTAGCGCGTAGTTGGGCATATCACGTAATTACGTAAAAAACAACATAGTGCTGAACGCCTAGTCAAATCGACCGTTACGTAAAATTAGCTTACGTCACGCCTAGTAAAATTACCTTTCGTTACTAAGACACTCAGTCATTATAGGCAGCATATAATACTGAATTCAACCACTTATCGTGAAGCTGGGTTCATTTCTTCCACTCAGCCCTTTCCTAGCATAGAACTACTGCTCACCTTCACGGTTTTAAACCCTTATTTGCCGGGTGCCAATAGTTACTTTCAAAGCGAGTACTTTGTAGCCATTACAATCGAGCAAACTACTTACTTCTTACTTCTCTACTGTCAAACTAGTCCTGGGAAAACTTGAAATGAATTTCAGCGAAATATGCAAAGGCATTAAATTCTAAAGTATTGCTCGGGTTTTTAGCCCTCTTTGTGTTTGATTATGGCTGTCTTGAAGTTACCAGTTCGCAATGCTGTTCTGCATACTTCGAGACAAACCGGATCGTAAAATATGAATTGAAAACTATTCGAGTAGTATTTTATTTCTGTTCACTTTTGTATTTGAATCCACAGAGGAGCTTTAGCTACAACGCAACCTCACTCTAAACTTGAATTCGAATTGTTTCTCTCCCGTTCCATTAAAAGAAAAGGTTTGCAAAACAACGTTGCCAATTATTTACTTATGCTGTTATTTCATGATAGACCTTGCTTATTCACAGGAAAACAACTGAGAGACAACGTTCGAATGAACAAGACAGCGCATATCGTATTAAGTAGAGTATAAGAACGCAACAAAATGTACATGCCGTCCGTGGCAATTTGCCAACTTTTGCAGAGATTCGTTGTGGGACCTCTGTTGGCACGGTGCCACAGCCGTGGCCCCGCCTCGACTCCGATCCGCACATTTTTGGCTAGCGAATGAAAGCTTCATTAGAATAGGATAATGAAAGAAGATGGGGACGTTGATTTCATTTGAAACTAAGAACAAAAGTCGGATGCGGTCGCTCAGCATTGCCATGTTCCAATCTTCGTAACCACGACCAAGGTTAATATAGCATCACTCCTTTTCCAATCGTTGGGATTTGGTAGCTAGTTAAGGTAACAGTCAAAGTCGCCTAATTATCTGTTTTTTTTTTTTGCCGGAGCGTCTTGAACTGCTTTTGTTTGTGATGAAATGGGCTTGGTAATGAATTTGAAATGGTTACCGTCATTTCAATGTCATAAAAATTTCCCCATTTGAAACCACCTGCGCTTTGGGCATCGATAATGGTAGATGTGGGTTACGGAGTTCAATGTCTAAATTGCAAATTTCTCGAGCAAGCTTCCATCCAACGCCCTGAACTTCCACCAATGACGCAGAAGGATCTTCAGAAGGCTGCGGCTTTTTAGAGATCCCTGGTTAAGAGCGTGTCACGTATTTTGCATGTATATGTGATTTAATGGGAGGATAATCCTTGGTAGTTACAAAGAAAAAACAGCAGAAGACTGCCAGTGCTTGATCATTAAAAAGATCATCTTTGTTGTGTTTCAACATAACTAGATTGTCATTGTGTTCTATTGTAGCATTTATGTAATGCGCTAGGCGGAACCGAAGTAGGATTCCTCGAAGTACCACACGACTCTGAAGATCCTTCTGCGTCATTGGTGGAAGTTCAGGGCGTTGGATGGAAGCTTGCTCGAGAACTTCGCAATTTAGACATTGAACTCCGTAACCCACATCTACCATTATCGATGCCCAAAGCGCAGGTGGTTTCAAATGGGGAAATTTTTATGACATTGAAATGATGGTAACCATTTCAAATTCATTACCAAGCCCATTTCATCACAAACAAAAGCAGTTCAAGACGCTCTGGCAAGAAAAAAACCAGATAATTAGGCGACTTTGACTGTTACCTTAACTAGCTACCAAATCCCAACGATTGGAAAAGGAGTGATGCTATATTAACCTTGGTCGTGGTTACGAAGATTGGAACGTGGCAATGCTGAGCGACCGCATCCGACTTTTGTTCTTAGTTTCTAATGAATTCAACGTCCCCAACTTCTTTCATTATCCTATTCTAATGAAGCTTTCATTCGCTAGCCAAAAATGTGCGGATCGGAGTCGAGGCGGGGCCACGGCTGTGGCACCGTGCCAACAGAGGTCCCACAACGAATCTCTGCAAAAGTTGGCAAATTGCCACGGACGGCATGTACATTTTGTTGCGTTCTAGAGTATAAGAGTCAAAACAAAATAAAATAACGGAGGTCACTGGGCAGAAGGCTTGAATTATAAAATTGCCGCGAAGTGCGGTGTGGGGTACGCGATTGCACATCGTTATTGGAGGTTTTTTCAAATCATCGTTGGCTTGACGCCCGCTCGAACCTCTTCAGCTGTGCTATCAAGTGTTTATGTTTACAATACTATTTATGGCCTGTACTCGTATAAGACCTCGTTCCCTCTCACCTTTTCCGCTCAGCCACCGCATTTATCGATTTTCAGCAAATGTACTAGTCGTTGAGGAATTGGGCCGTGACCGTCGGTACACTGCCCACGTGGGGTTTTCGAGTGTTTCGTCTCGTTTGCATAGACAAAAGCTGAATTGTCCTTGTTGTTTTCTTTTCGGCAGCGACCACGACAAGAGTGTGGAGTCACGTGGGCCGTCTAGTGACGAACAGCTCCGCAGAAGTTTCTTTAATGAACGATTTGCGTCACAATGCGCACAGGAATTCCTATAGTCATACAACTTTTGAATGTTCTTTGTTGTCCGATTGTATTCTAACTAGTTCTCAAGTTTGAAAGAAAGTTCTCGGTTGTCGGGGTTTGCACAGTGGAGCGAAATGACTGCATGAACTTACGTCAAATTTATTGGTAACGGGTTATCATTTCACCGTCTACGGGACAACCTGGCAATTTGGACCGTTTTTCCGTGTACATGTTCTTATTTCGGGGGTTTATGTAAGCGACATAAGATAGAGTTGCTATTTAAGACTTTGTTTTAAACCTTCACCTGTTCTGCACCTTATAATTTTTCCTAGAATTTTCAACTTTTTCAGTTGTCTTTTGGTGTTTTTTTCTGATTTTCGCCAAGCGTAAGCTGCTCCACGACAACAGCTATTTACAAGAGTAAATTCGTATAGTTTCAGGAAGGTTGATCCTTCTTTGTTTCCACGAAAGTAATATTTCCTTTGAAATATTGACCACAAAATACTCAGGTTTCCTATTCTGAAATACAAACCACTTTGAAAAACAGATGGTCACGTATTAGGATAAATGTTAGAAAAACTTGAAAAAAGGCGCTGTAACTTAGCTCTCAACCTAATAGTTTTTAGCTTTCCTAACCTTTTTGTAATTCATTCTGTAAGTTCTTACAACGATATGGCAGGGTAACACTCGTTTAGGTAAGTTGAAAGGCATCTCAACTCCATGTTAGGGTAATTAGCCAAGGCATTTCATTAGTTCCAGAGAACAGTTGTTTCTACACGAAGGTGACGCAAAGAAGTGCAAGTTACTGATGTCTACATGATTTCTCGTCATGCTTGAAGAATTTCTGTCAAAAATTGACAGCATTTTTGTTACAACACATAGCCTGTTATTCTCTCTCATGCTGATTGAGTAGCTTTCATTGTTATGATTAATTTCTTGAATCGTATTAACAAATGCGAAAATTCAGTGCAACAAACCAACAAAGTTAAGCTTTAGCAGAAATCCCCGAATGGAAAATTAAGAAAAGCTCAGCTTGAATAGTTGCATTTATTTCTTGCATTGGAAAGTCGAGGTCTGCGACCATGTCCTACTCACCATCCGAGTTCTTCAGCTGTGGGGTGGAAGAAGGGGGTTTTTTCCAACTTTTCCATCCGATTGCAGTCAGTGAAGAGAATTATTTGGTGTACCATCCTCCTACACGTCCGAAAACGCGAACATCCCAACCATCAATCAGACCAGGGTAGCACACTACATTTTTATGGCCTTTTTGCTTCACGTTCATCATATTGAAAACACAAATGTTATACACGAACTCCTACTAATCAATCACCAAACATCATTAAACAGGCGAAGCTTCCTATTCTTTTCCATCATACGAACAGCCATAAGTCAGGTGACGCAAATTTGTAGCGACTAGTCCATTTTTCCCAATTCCCCTTCGAACTTCACTGCTTCTAGACTTCGTTATACAAGTGAAGCGAATCATCTCATTTGTTCTCTTCACATTAAAAACGTACTACAGTTCATCGGTGGCCAAAACATTTCCTATCGTGAGGTGTACTGGTTCTTTTTGAACTGTTGCCATTGCATCTGCTTTTTCCTATGACTGGCCGTGTTATTTCCTTTGTAAGACATCAAAGTAGTACGACATCTACCTTTTTTTAAACTTGCGTTTACTTTGGTTATCTCCATCCGTACCTGTTGACAGATTCTTTGTCAATCAAAATGCATCACGCTGTGGCAAGGGTCGTAGGCGTTCTGGTCCGCTTATTAGTCTTGTCGTTGAAAGGTTTCGGCTTTTGAAATTGCTGTTCGATGCGCTCGCTCTCAAAAAAGGTGTTGCCCAACCCTTGCTGAAATTGAATTTGTCTAGAAAAAACGTTCAAAGTTTGAGCACTCATTGCTCATCCCTCCGCACCGATTTCGCCTGGCTGTGAAGCGTTCCATTTGTTAGTTAACTTAATATTGTTATCGCTTTTTTTCTAAAATTGAGAACTGGTTCCAAGTCAGTATTGCTCAATCGCACAGAAGTGTCAAACCGAAGAATGCGTCTGATGATTGCCACAAAAATCATTCATGCGGTGATGATTACTTGTCTCCCAATATCAAATCGATTGGGTAAGCCGATGTTTTGCGTATTTTCTACGCTTTACCGTTTTTTTTGAGGTACCGTTAAACTTAGAAGTCTTTTTCTATCTTAACTCCAACATGGGAAGAAACCCCCTACTTCATCAATGTCAAAGTTTCCTGTTCAGCTTGATGGGTTGATGGGGTACCATCCTGATCGTTCAGCCTAACCGACGCGTGGCCCACTCTAGAGGAAGCTTCATTCTTATGGTGTGACAGTACATTCGCATCAGCCGTGTTGCTCAGAAGTGTGCCGTAATAATGCAGTATAATCCGTCACAATGAACTTTTTTTTCGTCCATGAAGTGGTTTATGGCATTCAGGAATTGAGGGAAGGAGTGGGCGAAACGAGTGCCGAGGGATTTCCAGTCATTCGGGAGTAATGCGCTCGCTGCACTTTACTGCTGCGCACACTCAACTGTTTTTTCTTTTGACGTTGTTGAACATACTTCTCTTCTAGAGATAACGTACGAGTGCTGTGGCTTTCATTCGCAGAAAATTCAATCACATCGGCTGTCATTCCGAATGAAGCCTCGCATTTGTTCCACAGTTTTTAGTTTTTCAAATTATCTTGCAGTAATTGTGTCGGTACTCTTTGCATCACTTTTATTTCCAGTCACATACAGATTCCGCGAAGATGCTGATTTCTTATGATTTCGAAGTTTCTCGAATGTGTTAAACTATGTAGGCGGTGGAATGACACAGAAACGAAATCACCAGCCAAAAACCTGAGCAATTCCGTGACTGAGTTCGCGTTTGAATTGAGACTGAAAGTTTTGAAGAAAGTAGGGTGAACAGCTGGTGCTTTCAGAACATATTCCAGTCTTTCTCATACCGAGGGTGCTTGAATTTCAAGCTTAAGTGTTCTTTGTATTCCCGCTCATTTTTACTCCTGATACGTTAAACGTCGGTGGGTATCGTTTGAGTACATTTAGAACTAATTATTTTTTTTATTATTCATTATTTGACATTATACATTATTTGATATTTTCTAGGTCGAATATGATTTTTTGAACAAGTCATAGTCGTGAGGGCTACTGTACCACTTTTCTAGGCAAAAAATAGTATTACCATTGTCTATAATGTCGTTGAATTTGTGGTCAACTGGCGTATTGTGCTCGCAAATTGAATTTCATTGCCATGCAGATGGCTCAATTCCCGACCATGAGCGACCAGAGAACAATTGTAACGTGAGCGTAGTCGGTTTAGTCGGAGTTTGCAATTGTAATTCGCTTTCAATAGATTCATCTATGCACTGATACGTTGCCAAGTTTTGCTTGTTCCGCGACCAATATCTTCATTCTCGGTTTTAATGGCTCGCCTTATCAATAGGAATATTGTGGTCATATCAATAATCTTAGGATTAATACGCGACGCAATGCTCAGGTGACTTATTTATTTGTGTTTGGGCTCTTCTCACCTTTCCATTTACATCAGTGCTAATATGTCAGTTTTGGTATCGCTTTCCTTCTTCTAATCATTGAAGAAATCAGTAACCAATCATCGGTTACTAAACTAATTTCTTTGCCAACGCGACAGAGGAACTATGAATGTTCTGCAAGTTTTGAGGGTTAGGGAAGTCATTCAGCGTTTACCACTTTTTTTAGTCATGATATGTCCTACTACATAATATGTTTCCAAGAACCTCAAGATTTTTTAGTTGTTGATTGCCTCATCGCGATTTGTTCCGATTGGTCGTTGTCTATAAATTGTTTACATTTTCAACGCAACAGGAATGAGTCCAGGTGATGCGATCTTAGCCTATTTGTGGTTGACAGGTGTCGCAAGAGAGTTCTAGAATATAGCTGTTAACTAAATCCTTTTCGATCAAGCATTAACCCTTAACGTTACCCAAGAGAACCGCTTAGCAGACTTCAGCTTTTTCCTCGTTACCCCCCCCCCCCCCCCCCTCCTCACTGGCTTGGTCATTACGTTTATAATTCTAATTGTTGATATTGGTTCAGCTGAGCTCATATAAAGTAAGATGCAAATGTGCTACCTTTCCCTGATATTAGGTTGTGTGTGTGTTATTCTCGAGATCGAAATGGGAACACATTTCCCCGCCCTGTCCTTAGTCCCACTTACGCAGGGTCCGGAAGGAACGTCAGCCTTTCCCAAGATTTATTGGATTTTTTTTTTCTATCATTTTCATTTTCCTGTTTCCTCTCATCTCGAGCCTACCATTACCGGCAAAATAATCGTCAGGCAAGCTGAAATGTGAAATGGTTTGGGGTTGTGTATGTGGCTCTGATCGAAGCTCGTGCTTTTTTTTATCGCCTAACGGGTTGTAAAATGAAATGGGCTCGGGCCATTGCATCGATTTGGTAGCCGCCGCGAATGTGAGAAAATGTGCCCTCTCCAGTTGGGATTATTGTAGTTAGTTGCGTACTTTGATGACACCTTCCACGTTTGAATTGTGTTTGGGCTCCTAAACGCATATTTAAGAGCTAAGCAAGCCAGCAGGGAAATCTTTGAAAAGATGCTTCAATTTGAAGCCCATTCTGAATGAGGTGTACAAAAATGAGCCGCTACAAGGAACATCAGCATTGTTTTGTTTTCTTTCTTATGTTTAATTTCCCCCATCTAGACCATGCTTGTAAGAAAATTCAACTGATCATTGCTATATGCAATTCTAAGAACCAGAGTTGCTTTCTGCTTGATTTTTTTTTCTTGGAAACAGATTAATAGTTCTCATGCGAAGCTTTGGAGAGAGCCGATTGGCCTTGATTCCAAATTTTGGGGTGGAAATCCGTTTAATATCTTCACTTTTAACGATTAGTTGTAATCTTCATTGAACGACTACCCTGCAAGCGTTGTAATATCTCGGAAATTCCAATTCCTGAACCATACCAATGCCTTAAATGTTTTCCCACCCGATTTGTTTTCGTTCGCGTGTTTCCCACAACACCATTTCAAGGAGAACATGTCAAGGAAAGGCCGCTAAACAAATATGGCTGATCACACTGATCTTTGAACCCTTCCTGACATGGGCTATCGCTATGAATACGTGACTCGTACGACCTACATATCAGATTTCAGTCGGTCATGGGTTCTGTTTGACATATGCTCATCTATATCATCAATTTTCGAAGGGAACTCGGTCTATTCATTCTCATTTGGTTATTCAGTCTATTTTGGAGTGTTAAGTGGTGTTGTCATTCCCTTGCGCTGTGGCAGACTCTTTTTGTCCCACAGAAACTTTGAGGGGGCGGAGTTTTGGCGTGGTGCATTCGAGTTCCGAATGTCACCTGAGTTGGTTTCCACACATCATATACTTCACAAGTGCTCTTGCATGTTTCTCCATTCATATGGGCAGCTGTTTTGAACAGGCATTTTTAGGAAGCAGCGATTATCACTCGCTCGATGGTCACAAACTCCATCAACCCTATTATTTGTTTTCCAGAAACTGTCACAGGTTTTCCATATAGTTTGCAATGCAACTGAGTTTTTCCTATGATATTGGAAATCTGCTCTTCTCGTGTCCACGGTCTCGTTTTCACTTTTTTAATGAATTACTTGTCAGTTGTTATAGTATGATCACCCCTTTCCGAAAACCTTCATATTAACTGAGCCTTTCATCAACCTATCATTCGTTGCCACGGATACCTCGTTTTAATTTATAACCCTCCTGCTTCAAAACCACACTTCATCTATCTATGTGTGACGGCTCTGTAAACAAGCTATGTAAACAAACCGCAATGTCCGATACGGGAAGGCTGTTTTCAGGTCAATTACGTGTACCCTGTGGAAGGGCTGGTTGATATTGCGAGGACTGTTTCCCTTCCATCGGTTCTTTACTCTTTCATTTCCATCCTGGTTTGCACACAGCTTCAGTTTTTATTCATTTTCTTTGTAGTAACCGTGATTTAATGTGTGATTCATTTGCATATTCATACAATTATTACGCATAATTTGCGGAACACGTCATTAGTGATTATCAAACACTTCTTGTGACACTGTTTAGTTATCAGTGTCACTTTGGTCAGCTGGCTCGATCCCAGCACAGTTTTCATTGATTCTCTGTCACTTTTTATTATTCATAACGCTCCCACTGCCGCCTCGATTAGCCTCTACACATCCATTCGTATTTATTCATTGTTACTGTCACTCAGGTGAGGGACCGGAAGAATTCCGCTTTGTATTAATGCCTATTGAAATTTATTCGTACATCGGTCAAGTTTTGGAATAGTCTAGTGGTATGTGGGGATGGGAAGGTTCGGGAGTTCTATAGTGAAATTTTCTCGCTACCCGTCCGCCACTAGGATTATCCTTTGTACAATGTACATTGGTGGTTGGTCAGTGAATATGATTAACATCGAAATGGTGTCAGGCTCTCTATCGTTCTCATTACTGATGTCGGTTGCTATGCAGTTGTAAAGTCCGCTCTAGGATGGCACCCCTGATTATTATGGGCACCCTGTTTACCTTTTTGCTAGCGAACTCAGAATTTTTGTGGGACATTTTCTATTTGTGATATTTCCCAAGTCATATCTTTGAAAGCATTAATTTTGTCATATAGGAAAGTCTGTAGAAAACTTGGCTATGAAATCGCAACCAGCACCATCCCGTTAGTTGTCTTTCATTTGAATGATTTTTATATAAATATTTTGTTTTATCACTATTAATTGACTGAACCCAAGGTTGTAGGCTATTTGGGTGTTCTAGTCATCTGCTTACAGAACTTGCCATGATATCTGCCCATCTACCAGGCAAACATCACCAGAAAAATAAAGCACTGAATGCTGTCGCCCGCATTCTCTCATATACGCCCTTAGCTTTTGTTGTGGATCTCTCTTGCTGCGTGCTTGAGTCCGTCCAGGAGAACCTGATATGCCTAAATCTTAGTGTGGTCGGTGCTCGATAAAAGTTCGGCAAAATAGATTGAGATGTTGGCCCATGGCGCAGTCAAAGATATTTGAGACGTTGTCGCTGATGAGTGAAAGTGGAGAAGCCCATAATGGGGAAGACTGCTGCTTCGCTTCGGATGTGCAGTGTTCATGAAAACTGGGTCGCCGAGTTTTACTTCTTTTAGTGTTTATTGATTCGATATAAATGTGGGTTTTAAAACATTCCTCCGAAAAGACCCGCCCTCTTTCTCGATGATGCAATAGGTTGGCGTGACGACGAGTGCTGGCTGAGGTACCTCACTTAAGCCTTTTAGGAAAAGTTTTGGGGGGCGCTGTTCGGTCGCGAGTGCTTCATCGAATTGGCTTTTACTCAGTCAATGTGATTGCTATTTTTATTTATTTGAGGAGAATTCTCTCTTTGAACAGTACGTATCACTTTTTCCTTTGAACCCGATTGGCTTTACTGCTTTCAATCCGATGATTACCATTGTCGCGTATTTGCTCAGAGTTCTCTTTCCCTTTTCACATTTGCGCTGTCGTTTTTTCGTTATATAGTGATTTGCTTGTCAGTTGGGATGATGTGGTCGTTTCTCTCAAATGTCAAAACCTTTATGTTAACTGAGTCTTCCATCGTCCACCTCTCATTCGTTGACAAGGCTCGTGTCATTTCCTTAGTTCGATACCTTATTTGTTCTATTTGTGTGTGACCGCACTGTAAACAAGATAGTAAACAAACATCAATGTTCACTATTCAGTCTGTTTTCAGGTCAATCAGGTGTACTCAGTGAAGAACCTGTTTGATTCGCCACAATGATTATGGCAAACGAGGACGAGAAAGGCCGTGTTCCGGCAGCGGCTTCTTCATCCAGAGAAAAACCTGTCAGTGCTCGAGATTCAAGCGATGATGAAAAGGGAGCCTTATTAGCAAAAGAACGAGAGGCAGCCGCAAAATTGAATACGTCGGGAAAAGTTGGAGAGGTATGTGAAGTAAATTTTCAGTGTGCCTTTACGCTTCGCTCATATTTTTTAATCAATTTCGCTTTTCCGAAGACTTTCTTTTTGTCTGATCTGTATGGCTAGATTACTTAAGATTTTCTTTTATAAACGGAATTGTATCTCAGTGTTCAATGGAATTTTTCTCACATTCGCATGTTACGTTCCATTCTCAATGCAATATAATGAAAGCCTGATATAGGTTGATTGCACGTTCAAAATAGCATTCTCTTTTGAAATCAGTGCCTATAGGCTTTTGCTAGAGGTCCCTTGGCAGTGGCGAAGATGGGTGGTCTATCTTCGCCAAGACGAAAATATCTTCATAAATATTTTATGACAGGCATAATATGCACATGGAGCTTGGGTGTCGTTTAAATGCCGATGCCAGGGGTCAGCCCAGGCGCGTGTTATACACGACAATCCATCTGGGACTGGCTAACATTTTAGGATCATTAACAGATCTTCCCACCCACTGCCAGGTATTCTCATTGTCAGTTTGATCCGACCTTTCCTCGTCGTTGTGCCGTTCAGGTCTTGTTGACCACGTGGAATGTAGGCGCGCATGTCGAGTAAGCTTGGCTCGTATAATGTTTGTGCTATAACTAATCAGAGGAGAGAATGTTTGCGGAACGAGCCTAGCCAGAATTGAACCCGGTCCCGCTTCTTATAAAAGGATTACCTCATTACGGACGTCACAATGACTCAATCACATTTACATAATGGAATTAAGTGCTATACACGGGAGAATACGGAGCGGTCACCGAATGCTTGTTGGCTATTCAACGGGATTCGAACTCATCCATTTCATATTTGTTGATCTCGACAACAACTCTATAGCATCGGGCTGATGGAGTACTCACAGTTTTACAGTAGTGAGCAAGAGAGTAGAGGTCAATTACAACGAAAAATTGCGCAAGCGCAACCATGTCAAGTGGATGCTCGATAATTGGCGACCTTCGGCGGAGTTATTTACATGAATAATAACCAGTTGGTGGGGAGTTGGGATTGATGATGATTTTCCATAAGAGTAGAAGGATAACTGTGATAGACCTAATGATTGTAAAGGAAAAATGGAATGCTCGAAATGATCATGTTTTTTTTTTTTGATTCAATCCTTTGAAACAAGCTAGTACCATTCAAGTTTTACTTTTTTGTTGGAGTGCAAAAGGAGTTTGATCCGTATTTGACTATTGCGGGATGGTAATTTGTCAATACCACCCCAAATGAGGTTTTTCTTGAGAGGGTGAAAAATTGAAAAAGCTCGTTGGCTATCTGCTACGTTTTGAATCTCCTTTTTCTTGAAGAAAATACTGTTCAGTGTATTACACCTAACTGTCGATGGGCGCTATGTCGGAGAAAAGCTGTTTTGCGTCAGATTTCCCAGCTGCGATTTTCTTCAAAACACTGGCCCAACATATGGTTTCACATTGTTCCGGCGAATAATAAATTGGAGTTTCTATCTAGCTACTCTTTTAGTTGGTTTTTCAGTTATGTTCTAAGGCCCCTCCAAAGGTTGTGGTGAATGGCAGGGCTCGTGGTTTGGGCATGCTGAATTTAGTAAAATCAGACTGCCCCATGGCATCTTTTGATCGAAAAGCGCAGAAATCTAAATTTGAAAGCGGATACTTACTTTATCTCTCCATCTTTTCTAAATTGAATTCAGATTATCAGATTACTTACATCAAGCTGAAACTTCTTCTAGTTCGTCATCTTTATTAAGCTGATGAATTCTACACGTTTGCGAGCCTTTCGAGTTTTTATCAGAGGTTTTCTTTGTGCTATGTATGGCCCACTAAACGGGTATAAAGTTGTTTCCGTGAGTGGTCACCCACCGTCACCCTAGCGCTTATGAAATAGACATGATCCTGTTTTTTTTCAAATTCATTTCATATGATTTTTTGTCTATTTCCATTTTTTCAAAAAGTTAGCAAGCATGGCTTTTTGTTATGGTTTGCGCAGTCATTTCGTTCGATATGTGGTCCTCAGGATTGGTCGAAAGGCTTGAAGACATTGTGTGTTGATTAGAGATTGTTTGGTCAGACGCACCACAGTGGGGAAGGGATTAGAAGCGTTTGTGGTGGGGAGGAACTTATCACTGAGTAAATAAATAAGTACAGATTAATTTGGTCCGCGATGTGGTTGGAAACTCTGTTGCTGTCGTACGACCACTAAATCCTATTTAATTTCTATGAGCTTTATGGGCTGAGTGATAATTTTAGTACGAGAGGTGATTTTGACCTTCCACTTTGTGAAACTTAGGATTTTTGTTGAGCTTTCTGCGAACTCGTCAGTTTTTGAGTTTTAAATGTTTTATTTTATTCACAGTTGTTAAGTAGATGCTGAATCGGGTAATAGATGAAGAATTCTTAAGAGCGTCCTACTCATCTGTCAGAGGTAAATTGTCTGAACTGTTCAGTCGCATCCATAGGTTCAGCGTTCATTCATCCGTTTACAATAGGGGCGGCGTTTGAATGCGAGCAGATTTGGCCTGTCTGTCAGTCAATATGTTGGTAACTACCAGAACTACCATTCTTCCCATGAGTTTGGGACCGGTAAAGTAGCTTCGGGAGGTTGGAAGGATTGGTTGTGCTGCAAATAAGTGTTTTCATCTTCCTTATTTTTTTTGAGTCATCATTTTTTGAAAACTTTTCTTTTGAATTTTCGATGGTTCCTCGTGTAAAAGGTCTGGTTTGTTAACATTGGGTTACTTCGAAGTTCTTTCGCTCTTCATCTGTGGAGTAAATAGATCTTAATTTCCCGTCACATCTGTGGGGTATTTCTGATTTTATTATCGGACATCATTGGAACATTTATGGCTTATTCTACTACACTTTGCCATGAATATATGGCGTCGAGATCTCTGTTGTGGCATTTCTGTCAGTGATAACCGATGATGACAATGATCTGTCGTGCACCAATAATGAAGCCAATAAGGCTAGTGAAAGGAACGTAAAAGTGCGAGAGAGTACTAGGGGAGGATGATGACGAGAGATGACAGCATAGGTATTGGTGAACTTGTCAGCAGTAGATGGCTCTCTCTTCTTTTATCATCCTGTTAAACTGTGCATTCGACGTCGTCAAGGTGTTTAAGTATAAGATCAGTCATCTTTTCAATGGTACAAGTGTAGAGGTCTGATATAAATGTATCTTGGAATACTTCGTTGCGGCTGTACCAGTTCTCTCATCTCAGATGCTATGTTAGTTAAAAACGTGAGAAACTCATTCTCAGTTCTCTCATAAGATAAAGGCGTGTATATCTAAGGGGTTGTTAACCCCTGAGCACCTGTTAAGTTTTTCCCGTCGTTCTCTCAGACTCAGGCCAATGACAGTGAGCTGGACCTACTTATTCATTTAGTATATACAGTCGAGGGAATGTAATGAGACGTGCCTCGAATGCATATAAATGAATAAATAAATAAAGTGTAGCAGAAAGCACGTTACAAACTTGAATCTGATGTCGAGGGGAGAATGATTCTACTTTTAATTTTATGCCCCGCTTTTTCTCTTGCCTACATCTAAGGGCCCCTTCAGGATAATGATTGCTGAGTTACTGCGCAGTATTAACGGACAGATAGTGATGGAAAGTTTCTAACGGCAGGAAGAGGTGGTGATCGAGTTTGTAAATTCCGCGACATCATTAGCCGCCATAATTCGTAAGGAGTCAAGTGGAGAAACAAAAACACGAAGTCATGCCAGCAGTGGATGTCTCTGTTTCGGATTTGTTGTTGATTTCCATCACAACTCTTTTGAAACCAGTCTAAGAAATATCTGTTTGTTGTTTTGTGGCTGTGGTGGAGGTGCTTATCCATTTTCTCCTTTGAGAGAGGTTATTTGGGTCGTGGGAAGGAGTGCCAAAGACTACCCTACATATTTTCAATCTTTAGACTATTGCTGTCGTTATTTCTTTACTTTGTGGAGTTTTGTCTTCCAGCATTCCCTGCTTTCTATGGACGAGTTCAGATTGGGGATTTCATCGTGGGTGAGGATGAGGAACTTTCTATAGTAAGGCTTTCTGATGTTTCTGAAAAGGCTAAGGAAAGTCTTCGATCTCTTTGGAGCATTCTCAGCTCCGATAATGCATGATGAGTTTCTCGGAAAATCTGGCTGAAGCAAAGCATTGCCGACGTTTCTTTTTTTCACCCCGGCGACAAGTGACGGCAGCTTGAACGTCGCGTGGGTATGACGTCGAGAGGTTTTCCAAGAGAGAGGGTGTGACATTGCCGAGAATGACAGGAAGGGGCACGTTCTGCTAATCGACGTCACCCGAGTTGAGAAGTCTCGTGGGGATTCGCAATTTTGCATATGGTTTGTCAAGAAATTGTCACTCTCAACATTTGACATTAAATCCTCTCTCGATCGACTCGCTGGAGGTTGATGGATGAACAAAACTTGTCATCTTGCAGTTCGCTCTCTTCATTTTTCGTTGGACTTCCACTCCCTCTCTTTTGGTTGCACCTGTTGCTTTCCTGCCATCGTTCCGTAGCCTTTTAGGATTAAGCGTTATGAGTCTGCTCCCTCGAGTCCGGGATTCCCTATCTTGGAATCTCATCGTTCTGTACATTCAGTTTCACTCTCAAATACAACTGTCAGGATGACCCAGTTTGGCTTAATGTAGCATAACGAAAGGATTCTAAAAATCATAGCTACAGTAGCACGAGTTTACAACTCTACGAGGGTAACGCCCATTACTTCTTTTCGGAAAGGGTAGGATCAGCGAGATATGCGGATCCAACTAACTAATCACTTCTGTAGTGACTCATGATTACTTTATTGGACTATCCACATTCGCAGTTTGTTTATTCAGATTGGGAGCTGGTGAAATGGATCGATTTTGCGAGTGATATTCCACGATCACCTTTCACTGACACCCTACAATTGAGGAAATTCAGGCTTTAAGTGGCTGTAAGAGCTATATTTCCCATCTGTTTTGTAATGTATGGCTCTGCATTCATCACAGAGCGTCTCCACGTGCTGTGACTATCTTTATAGCCGGACATGCTCTTTGATTTGTCTTATTCTTGAGAGTGAAATCTTTGCAGCTAATAATCTCGTTTCTTCTTCATTTCTTCTTCATCCTTTTTCCCACTTTGAGTTGGGGCACACTTTTGGTCGTATTTCTCCCTGATGGAATGCTTGTTTGAGACTAATTCCAAGTCATCTCCAGTCCCCAAGTAAAGTGTGAAGAAATTACTGATGCTCACTTCATTGACGGGTTAAATGAACACTCTTTTGCAACAAAAAGAAATAGCGCAATCGGTTGGTCGAATTGCTTGCTGTGGGGAAGGGCTACCATCGTTTCGAAGGGCTAGATGACATCCAGATGTGATGAATTACTTTGAGAACAGCTGATCCGACAAACCCAGTCCCTGTACAGTAGAGTGATAGCCAACCTCTATCTAGTCTATGCACTGACGGGGCTCGCATGTATGGAGGTTAGTTACATCGTTAAAATGTTTTGTTATTAAATGACAATGGTAAATGAGGGAAATTTCAGTGTGTTTTTCATGGTCCCACTCTTCTCTGCTGTGCCCTATTCGCTTAGCAAGCCTTTGAATTTTTGATTCTATTTTCGCTCGATGCCATCTTCATCTTACCGTTTAATTAATTTTCTGTTCTATTCTTCTTCAGAACGATTGTAAAACAGTGCATTCTGCGGAGAACCGTTCTCTTGATTTAATTAAAACTGTACATCTGATAAGGGATGTGATTCAATTAGCGACTGTGCGTGATTAGATACTTCTCTCAGAGAACGATTTCCAGAAATTCTGAGGAAGTTCGAGCTTCAGGAAAAGTTTCGAATTCAAAAAATGCATGGGTTATAAATTTTTGCAATTTTTTTCATGGGTTAGGATTGACTTCCCTGTTTATGTTTCGTTCAGGATATTACTCAGTTGAATGTTTGTTGTTTGTGTATGGATATGAGTATGAGTAGTAATAAGCCATGCCTTGATGGCTGATGGAGCTGCAGTGTTAGTGAATTTTTGAATAGATGATGGAGTTTTTGCACCCCCGTTTCTCCTCTGATAACTAAAAACTACGTGGTAGTACAAATAGTTTCGAAAAAAGAACAGAGTACAGTTCCTTAAGCTCTCATGATTTGAATTCTTTTGTAACTCTACCTTGCTTTTCGTGAAGTGTTCAAGGTATGAGGAGAACGTTGTTGGTTGGAGAGTATTGTACAGAGGTAGAAGCTAAGGATGGAGTGCTGTGACGTTACAAAAGTAGTTAAGATAAATGAATTGCGATTTGATAGCTTAAAAGAGTGCTAGGCTTTGGAACATTTTCGAAATTTGAAAGTTTATGTGTCTGCGGGAAGTTGTTCAATAGAAATACCTGGGCTGTTTTCCACAACGGCGATCACCTGATGACGTTGATGGTGATATTTTCTTGAAGCTTTTCAAGAGTATAGCGTTACGACGGACGCAGTGAATGGTATATAGTTCTACTCTGTTGCCCAGCTGTTGTTTACCGAAGGGGTATGAATAGGTGGTCATTTGTATGGCGTCACTCTGAGTTAACCGCTCCGTACGAGGAAGACTTATTGGATTAAACCCTGATTTTGTTTTGATCATATATGCTGGCCCTTCTTGTTCTTCTGTTCTTCCATTCTTTACTATCCTGATGCCTTGGATTTTGGAAATCTCTCAGTTTTGCCTCAAAAAGCATGATTTCTGAAAGTTAGTTGTAAATATTATTCGTGAACATCGGGAACGTCTGTTCAACAGGATAAGGCTTAGGATAGCCTTACTTCGGAGTGGTTGATAGGTTATCTCGGCTGTACCAGAACTTAAGATTCATGCATAGGGCACGCCGCTCTCCTAATGCAGGTAATGATCGGTACGCAGAAGCTGGTACGGATGTTACTGATTTATGTTAGGAATAGGGGCGGAGGTTATGTAGTGGCTAGTAGCACACTGTCCCACGCTTTACTTTCGGAATCGTACCCCGCATCGATACTAAAGACCAGTAAAGAGGATTAATCAACATCAGAAGCTTCATTCTTCACTCTTTGTTACCTTCCAAGATTGGGTAATGCTCATGTACAAGTTACGCTTGTCTAAGGAAATGTAGTTGACTCGTGGCCTGTCTGAGTGCCTGCATTTTCATGCATAAGCTGCGTGTTTGTGCGTTTAAGAGTACTAAACCTAATCAATATGTCTTCGTGTCATCGCTCGGAAGTCGAACATTCTCTATCACAGTCTTAAATCATCCTTTCTTACCGTTACTTCATCAGTAATGTGCCTTTCTGGAAGATGGGGTCCCATTACGTATAGATTTATTTGCCGGGGATCGAGTGAGTACTTATTTTAGTTTCGATGGCCTCCAACCGGAATTTAGCAACTCCTGGCTTGAATACTTTGCCTCTCCAATTACCCCTCGTCAAAGATGTGAAGTGTTGAGAGTGGTCTCGTCGACAATGGCTTCGAAGCAAGGTTAGGGCAAGGTGCTAAAATCCTGTTTATGAGAGAATTCAAGTCGACCCGCCATCTCGTTCATCCGTCGTTAGAAGGGCCAGACACCACCTTATGTTTAGTTCCCAATAACAGGACACTAGAGTTAGCTCGGGTAAGCCTACATGATTTTTATAAATGCTTATTTGGATAAATGGCGGTATCTCTCATGTTTTTCATAACCATAACATAGAAATAAGAAAAGTTTTTGCATCCTCGCATTCGACTGATATTGGAATCGTAGTAGCATTTCAAATGCGTGTTTGGCCTATGCAATTCGGTGGCCAGCCTGTACAAGTCTTGCTTTTATTCTCTAGAACGAGTCTTATATGGATCAGTCGACCCCGAAGGGATAAAACGCCCGATTAGCCCGGGTGGATATCAATTAGGAGTTCGATTCTTGAACGGAATGTGTAGGACGGATAGTTCACCACTTGCCAATACACCACTGCCAAAAATTAAATGAGTGACTTCAATTCAGCTACTGAATTGTTACTTCGCAAGCAGAAATGTATGGGAGCGCTAGAAGTTTAGTATTAAACCGCTCCTCAACGCAATCTTAATTTTTTTTATTGGTTGTATACACTGTAAGTATGTGTATGTGGGTGCATGTGGGGGTATGTATGTGTGATGTATGCACATATGTTGTATGTGTATATTGATGCCATTAATTTTCTGTGGTTTCTATGGAGACATTTTTTGTAAGAGAATTTATTGGTACGATTTTTGCATGCATTCGTACTCATTCTTCATCGCATTATCCACATTCCTTTGACTGCGATCCCCTGTGTGTAAGCCTTCGAAACTAGATATCGTCACTATCTCTTTCTCAATCTTTAACTACAACGCCCACTCGGGGATAATAGGCAGGTGCTAGAAATTGCCATCGTAATTTTTGGTACATCCAATTCCTCTAGAATAGACGTAGATTTTCCGTGCAAGCCATATATTTTGAGGGTAGGAGCACAAGGGAGGCTCTTAATAGAAGGGGTTTGTTCTAAATGTGTGGAGGTAATGCTTCTTTGTGGGCGGTTGTGTCTGTAGTTGTTCTCTCACCATTAACGACAAAGATTTTCGTCATGGATTTGTTAACAGCGGTTTTTCAAAGCTCAGTCGTGCTTAAGTACTCCCACCGAACAACAATAACAAAAATTTCAAGGCTGAAAAGGTAAAGATGAGTTGGTGGAATTGATTGATGAGGTTCAGCGTGAGTAGTTTGCTGTGACATTCGAGGCTAAAGTGGTCAGTTGTTCTCATCCGGTGACGCACACTAGCACGCCAGCTGAATGCTCAATGCCAGCAAACTTTTTTAGCCTTGTGTAACGTCTATTTTCGATTTCTTCTTAGCGTCTCCTTCGTCTCGGTTTCAGCCTTCAGCCTGAGGGGTTTTAGGTAGTAGCAGGGAGGTAGCAAAATCGAATTCGTGTGGGCATATTTTCTGAGAGCACGGTTCATGCATCACATGTTGTTGAACCCTCTAATCATTTATTGCTCACAAATGGCAAAGGGTGGCTGGGTTAACTGGCAGCAGCGTCATCAATTTCCTGTTAATCGTACTTTCTTTCAAAACTGAGTCTAAAATGAACAACTGCTCTTGACTCTCCTGTTTGGATTTAATTTTCTGTGAACTTTTCGTTTTGTTGTTTATTTATCGTAGACTTCTTAATTTTTTTTGGCAAAACATAATGGTTTGAGGAGAGAGGTATATTTTCCTACCTTTGATACCCTGTAACCCTATTACCGTTGTTTTTGCAGAATAACCGGTCTTTATAGGTATGCAAAATAATTCTGAGAGCTGTTTATCTTAAGAAGTAGACCTCACATAAACCATAAGGACTGAGTCGATTGTTTGCACAGCTTTAGGATGGCTTTTCCCGTGGAATTTGCTAATTTCCAATTGTTCCGAATTGATTTTCTTGATACAGGAGTCTGTCACGGAAAAAGAAGTAGTCCTTTTGAACCTCAATTTGACCTATAAAATAGCTAGGCATTCATGCATATCATTTCCATATCTATTACATTAATATCACCATCAGACGATTTTGCAAAGGGGCACGCATGACGAGCCCTGAGGGGTCATTTAACTTCATCGTCCATCGGATATTTCATAACATCATATGTACATTAGTCGTTTTCTTTTTTCCTCTGACTTTTTGGAGTTTTCCCGATGAGCCCTTGGCAACGACTGCAGGAAGTCGCTCGTGATTAATGCTGAATGAGAGGAGGGCCTGGAAAAGGGTAATGATTGAGCAGGAAATTGCGGTGCTATGAGATCTACCCAAATGGTGCTCGCGGAAAGGGAATCGTCGACAAAGTGGCGTGCAGAAGAGTGGTACAAATAAAAAAAAATAACCACGCACTGGCGGTTACCTGTAAAAGAGTCGTACTGTACCTAAACCAGTCACTGTATGATTGTCAATGTTTGTCGTACGCACGTTACTTTGTCCCACTCAAGATTCGTTCACTCCTTCCATTATCTTGGAATTTGGCTGTTGATATTTGAGTGATACTTTCTTCTCAAGCTCTCTTACACCAGAAGCCTACCCTATCTGTCACAACTAGGATAGGCCATGGCCGTGATTTGATACTGATGACTCTGAAACTTCATAGGGAAAGGGGTTTAATCTTAACTTCAACAACACCATCGTTTCTATTCATACATGAAATCGTTCCCAAGGCGGGGGACTGGAACTATAAGGTCCGATGCAGAAGGATCCTGGACTGTGTAGATATTGCGATGATGGCGATGTAAAAATGGGAAAATAGAGCCCTTCTGTCTATGAAACTTTAGGGTTCAGGGTAATCGGAACGTGGCTAAATTTGTACTCGTGTACGTTTTCGCCGTTACTTTGCTGAATTGGCTAAATTGATAACCTTCAGATGACTATAGAAAGCGATCCGGCCGATGTGCCGTTGAGGAATGTGCAGGTTACTCAGGTGAAGTTAAATATTGTCCAATTTTGTGGGAATTACTTCGAGTAAACTACGCTAATACTTTTTAAATTAGTTCCTCAGGTGTTCTTGAATAAATTTGCCAACACATCTATTTGACATCAATCTTTCATACTGGCTTTTTTTGAAATAATGAATTCAAATTGACTTCCACGTAAAGTTAATTGGTTGGCTGACTTGAGAATAGAAATTAGAACTTCAGCATCAGCAAACAGAGAGAATAAAAGAGTTGGGAAAGAAGTTTAGAGCTGTTCTGAGCTAATGGAGCTTAGTTTCTCACTCTTTTTTCTTTGTTTTTTTAGTTTCATTCCTTTCTTCTTTTTTTTTTATTCGTTCCTCCTTCTAACCTAATAACGGCGTTTTAGGGCCGAATGACGGGTTCTTTGGCGTTTGCCATCTTTGCGGTGACACTTGGTTCTTTCCAATTTGGGTACCATATTGGATGCGTCAATGCTCCTGGCGAGGTATTTCTTCGCTTTCAGCGTTGTATTGATGGAAAGTTTTTGATTGTACCAAACTTTCTGAGTATTTTTCTTGAAGTTGGTCACTGCGTGGATCCAAGAATCACATCGGAGTCTGTTCAATCAAACACTCGAGAAAACCGGTGCTGATTTGACCTGGTAAGTTTCCAAATAATTTCCGCTAATGTTTAGGGTTTTCCTTCTCCCATCTGCTATGACAACTGTGAGAGTGAAGTTTCGAAAACTCTCGAAGGTAGAAGCTCTTAAATGGCGCCCTTAATTTTTTTGTTCAGAACACTAAATGGTCCGTAAATTTTTGTAGAAGACACTATAAGATGGCCGTCACCCTGCAACTCACTCTCAATAGTGTTGTGTTAGATAGTGTCAAGGTTCCGAAGACTTTGGCCCTAACTCAGCCATCGATAGCTTCGGTCTACACTTGCATGCTATGTTAAATAGCATTTCATGTTCCTATCAACGTTGTTTTTTGGGTGAAAGCATTCGGGCTATGAATATAATTGAATGCAGTTCAGCACATTTTCCATATAGGTCATTTACATATTTGATATCACGCCAGGGTTAACTGCCATGTTGGCTGCAAGAAGATGAAGCATCTATTTCAAAACTCCAAATGACAGAATGGCATTTCGAAATTTAGTCAGTGGGGATTTGTCTTGGAAGTACTGCTTGTGAAGAAAAACGAACCCTCTTTGCAAAGCATTCCAATGATGTATTGATTTTGAGTGCGTCAAATCGATTCATTTTGAAGCACATATAGTAGGCTCATCGGAAAGCGTACTGTATGTACCTAATAGAGGTATAGTCAGCCCAAACTGGTCTTCATTATCGAGTGTTATTCAACTTCTTCTTTCAAACAAATTTCCAACCATTTATAATGCCCTAATTGAATAAATCCCATTTCAGGAGTGTAGCTGTGTCGATGTTCGCTGTCGGTGGTATGTTCGGCGGTCTGATTTCCGGATGGCTGGCTGATAAAGTTGGTCGGCGAGGTGGACTACTGTACAATAACCTCCTCGCTTTCATTGCTGCTGCACTGATGGGCTTGGCGAAACCGATGGGTGTCTATCCCATGATTGTACTCGGCCGTTTGTTCATCGGATTCTACTGTGGTATGTGAAAAATTACCAGTTTGAGAGACTAAATACCTAAAAAGGGATGAACTCTTGATGTCAAAAATAATTGAAGGCTAGCGGAAATTGGGGAGGGGGGCGGTCCGGTTTTCTCGTGCGATCTGTTAAAATAAAATGGATAATTGTGATAGAAGATCGCGAAGTGCCTGCTCAACGCCGTTTTACTCGTTTGACATTTCGGGATAACTAGGCCTTCGCAGTTGCGCAACTGTTAATAAACATCTGTACTGTCGCGAAAAGCTCTTGTTCATGATCTGTTTTAAGGACTGACCTGTATTGTCCCGATGTATTTGGCTGAAACCTCCCCAACAAATCTACGTGGAATGCTCGGTTCCCTTCATCAGCTGCTTGTCACCATTGCGATTTTGGTTTCTCAGGTTTGTCGATAGCGTTATTATATGTCGTTTCTTTTTCGTAGTCGTAGATTCACATGTGGGCTCAACTAGTGAAGCATCTTTCCAGTCCATTAGAATGATCTCCTATGTACTTGTCACGGGTAAAACAAGAATAACAAATTCTTGAAAAATTCAGCTCTTTCGGACGAGTTGAACGGCTTGATGCAGGCGTGAAAGAGACTTAGCTCGTTTGGGTACGGATCACTTTGTACAACTCGTGCTGTCCTTCAACTTTGATTTTCGCAAGTACCAGCGCTCCCACATTATGATCCGGGGATCAAATCCCAGATCGATTTCTGTCCGGGCCAGTCGAGCCTTCCATCTTACCAGGGCGCAGTAGTCGATTGCAGGCCGGCCATTGATTATACAGCCCCAATTGCACATTGGGAGATGGACAGCAGTAACGGTTTTCTGTAATCGATTCACCACACGCGGCTGTCGCTGACCATTTGCCTCGTTATACAATTCTAGCTTTCTTCATACGGCTCAATCGCCACGCAATTACTACTTCATAATTCTAATGTTAATTCTATTGTTCCTGTGTTTCTTACCTGCCGCTGCATTCTGCTATATTCCTCCGCGCGCGGCGTCTCTCTCGCCGCGACGCGACAGTTTCGTTCCTACTGCACCACACCCCTCATTCACATGTTTAATATTTATTACCCGATCTTACGCTGACGCCATTGAATGTTCTTCCGCCGTTCTAAAGCTGAAAACGATTCCGAAATAGACTTCGAAATGGCCTTTAATTGGAATAAATTTGTGGTGAATATTTCATGACATCAATAGTCTACGGGCACTTGTCTCAATTTTGCAGTTTCCAGTAATCGGCCTTTTCCTTCATGACCGGTTGTGTATAATTGCCCACTTGAGTTAGAATCATCAAACCAGATTTCCAGTCACCGTGGGTTTACTTGCTTGCCGTTGACCGCTGTGTGGAAGTAACATAGGGCATGCGAATGTGGGAAGAAGCGTTCAATGAAAAACGTAGGAAAGTGGTGTTCAGAAGGAATAGCAGTAATGAAGAAACGTTCCTACTGCACAACTTTCAAATTAGATCAATTTGATCTAATTTGAAAGTTGTTGTCTTTGATCACATGGTATTCCAAGCCCTGTTTTCAGATACTTGGCTTACCTTACATCCTTGGTAATACTGACCGATGGCCTCTCATTTTCGCATTCACTGTCGTACCATCAGTGTTGCAAGTGATCACATTGCCGATGATCCCCGAATCACCCAAATACACCCTATGTGTTCGTGGGCAACAAGATAAAGCCACCAGAGATTTGAAGAAGTTGAGAGGAACAAATGATGTGAGTTGCTTGGACCATTGACATTGTAAGCTGCAAAAGAAATGAGGCATGTCTAGGTGAGTGCCGAGATTGAAATGTTCCGTGAAGAAGCGGCCGCCAGTGGTGCAGCAGCTCAACAGCGTCCATCAATGTTGGACATGTTCCGTGGATCATTGCTTTGGCCGATGACCATCGCTATAATGATGATGCTCGCCCAGCAGCTGTCAGGTGACTGTTTTTCAATAGCTGTAATAAGCTTGAGTTGAGGACTCGGGTACTGTCAGATACCTGTACAGCTAGTTAAGACACTGTTCGTTTGGGGTACCTTTTGTAAGGTGAAAAGCGGAGATGTTGGTGATAAATAGTAGTTCGGTGGCGAAGAAAGCGAGAAAATCCACGAAATTCGAGAAATATAAGGCTTCTAGGAAGTGTTGAAAATAGGGAGTTGACCGAGAATAGCATGATGTTATGGTAATGGTATGGAAAAGGTTTTTAGAAGAGTTTGAATCTAGGGTTTTGAGCGTTTAACTTTTCAACATGTGAGTTCTATCGTGAATGGTGTACCCTTTACACTACCGTAAAAACAAGTCCGCTTTTGGGTGTTGACGTCGACGAAGGGGTCTTTAAAACCCTTATTGGCCCTATCCATGTCGTCTTCTCGGCCCATCAGCCTTCCTCGAGGCATACTTGAGCGTCATTTACTGGTCCACCTTGGAAATTTCAAAACCAATTTTTATCGTTATTTTTCCATTATGAGCCGGCGTGACTAGACATGGTGCTTGTGCTTCTTTTCGCTTTTAAGAGCGGGCAGTGAATAAAATTATGTTCATTGGTTTCAATCCAAATCAAATGTAAGCCGATATCTTTGCAACTTTGTTATTTCAGGTATCAATGTGGCCATGTTCTACTCGACAGTGATTTTCAAGCAGGCCGGTCTCAGCAACGAAGGTGCTGTCTATGCAACGATTGGTATGGGTACAGTGAATGTGATCATGACCGTCATATCAGTGTGGCTGGTAGGTTTAGAAGAATGGCTTTATTATCATTGCTTTTTCACTTTTTGATTTGGTTTTTATTTTTAATTATATTTTTTATCGGAAGTAGGCAGTATTACTGCTGTTTTATTCTTTTTTTGATCTTCTTTTGGCCTAACGGGCTTATTGTCAGTTTTTTTGTTCAGTTTTTTAGCATTTTTTCTGATTTCTGCACGAGTAAAAGAAAATACTAAAGCTCTGGATTTTTCCTCAATGTATTTTTCTTCATTGCTTCTACTTCAGGTTGATCATCCAAAGTTCGGACGTCGTTCGTTGATGCTGATGGGTATGAGCGGAATGTGGATCTCAACAATTCTACTGGTGGTTGCCCTCTCACTGACTGCTAGCGGTCATCAATGGGCCAGCTATGGTGCTATCGTTTTTGTACTGTTGTTCGTCATCTCATTCGCTACGGGGCCAGGTGGGTGAAACCTAGAGTACTCATTTTGGTTTGGTTCAGCCTACGAAAAGAGTTCCTCAAGTCGGTTCCAATAAATAGTTGGTGGAGGCTTTGCTTGCGTGCCGGTGTTACGCAGCCGACGTTAACGCAGAAGGGTGTTGAGAATATTCTAAATAAATTTGAAAAAATGCTACGGCTTCGGAAGAGCATCCGGAATGAACTTATCGATTGACGCTTGAGCAGACCAATCTTCAATCAATAAAATCACGTTTAGGTTCTATTCCATGGTTCTTCGTATCTGAGATATTCGCTTCAAGTGCTCGTGGTAATGCTAATTCGATTGCTGTAATGGTCAACTGGACAGCTAACTTGGTAGTTGGACTCACGTTCCTCTCCCTCAACGTAAGTTCAGCAACGCTTCAGTTAGTTAGCTTCCGCACAAGCGTCGAAGTGAAGCAAAGCGTTTTCGTTTCAGAATGCCCTCGCTCAGTACTCGTTCCTGGTGTTCACCGCATTTCTCACATTCTTCATCATTTTCACATGGCGATTCGTACCTGAGACCAAAGGCAAGAGCGTGGAAGAGATCACTGCATCATTTGATAGCCGAAAACGTTAATGGACCGCCTATTTTTATGGACTTGTTCATTGTACTAGGTCTATGAGATCGTGTTTATAGTTTGTCGTAAGCGGTGCTTACAGATGCAGGGCTGAACCACAACTGCGTAGCAGCCCTGTACAGCGTTAAGACTATTTGTAAGCATGCCACATTCATCTTATTGTCTATTTGGAGGCTATTCGGAGGCGATGACCATGCTGAGTAATATTGTTGATTTTGATACTGCCTAGTTCTGGGGATATTACTTTTCATTCGGTAATGGTCAGGCTTCAAAACCTAAGAATAGCGTTCATACCTCGATAAACTTTTGTCGCGCGTCAACGAGCGAATTGCCTGGCAAACTCTTCGACCTTATGTTTCAAGATGAGGTATATCGAGGTACCTAACTTGTCACTTTGTTAATGTTTTTATTAACTAAAAGGCGAGTTTGATTTCGATAGTATTACAGGCCTTTTCTTTTTCGGAATGTTTTATTCTGGAAAGTTTACAAGTGTATATTTTCTCTATAGGAAAGTAGCTTTAAATGATACAGGGCTCATTTGTGGCTAAGTCTGCCAGTTTGCAGTGGATCTTATCGTTGTACTCGTTTAACTCTTTTTTTTTATTTTTTTTTGTCTTGAGAGCCCGTTCTTCTCGAATCGTCTTACCAGTTTTGATTTGATTTTGTATTAATTTTTTTGGCCAGTAGCTCGTATTTGTCTAACATTGATGTTAATGCGAGTTTGATATGTTATCAATACGTTTAGTAACAGTGTGAATTTGAATAAAGGCATTAGCTAAAGTAAGAAATGTCGCTTCACAGTAGTTTTTGGGAATCCAGTCCCGTAATGAGTATCAATTGCTGCAATCGGTTTTTGAAATCAACTCAATGGATAGTAAACGTTGCTATTCTCATAAATACCTTAGTGATATCTTCCCGATCCAAGGGTTAGTGGTCAACGCTTCTGCAGCTAGAGTTCCAAGTGGCAGTAAGTTGACCGATAGGACGTTTCAATTAGAGGAGCTCCCTCGGATGGTGCGTTCCTTTTTTATTGTCATTGGATTCATCTCCCTATGCTATGTTTCTGTGTAAGTTTTTCTTAGTATACTTGTCCCATTATGCTTTCCATTATGTGGGAACCTTGTAGAAGCAGATTTTTGTAAATAATAGTTAATGGACATTTGCTCGGCCCGACTACTCCCCTTGAAATTGGGTTTGATACTAAATCAGTTTAGGGTTTTGTATATCCCTTTGTTAGAAATGAACTATCTAAGACCTTCCTCCCTTTCATTGCTCCCTGCTTTGTTCTTGCTTCCCCAATGCGAAGCCCTATAGGAAGCTGAGATGGGGAAACATTCTAGAAGCGGCTAAGCTTGGGCCGTATTCAAAATTACGGAAGCATTTGGGTGGGTATACGGTAGATACGAAGAGCTAGCCGCTACAGCTACTAATTACAACTGAACTTTTTTCCTCCAAAATGGTAGTGGTTGGTTAAATCAGTGAGCCGGGTTGAGAGGGATGCAGAGCTTGATCGATCTGGGCGCCATTTGATCGATGGCTAGGAAAAACCCACTTATAGCGCTTTAAAATAATATTTTACTGTGGGGATATCGTCGACACCTTACCGTCGATATTCGTTTTGGTAATAGGTTATTTGAATTCCCAAAGTAATATGAAAATCGAACTGTTTAGGGAAGTCTTTAAAGACATCTTTGTTCAACCCTACTACTCGTGATCAACCGATTTTTGCGATTGCAATTTGCAAGTGTATCATTCGGTGATGAGTTTGTTTTCACGGAAATTACTGCCATTGATTGAAGGACTCGGTTGGGTATGTTTCATTTGCTAATCGACTGTCACAATGGGCAGTGAAGCGATCGAATTAGCTCATACACAAGACACAATACAGGAAACGGCCAGCGAAAAAGATAGGAGTCGGGTCTCTGCTGTGACACCATCGAAAAACGTCGCAACTGAATTGGCTACCGAAGAAACTGAGAAGGAGGACAAAGCTGAGGGTGTGGAGGTGAAGAGAAAATCTGACGACGAACACAAGGGACTATCCGAACCATCCGATGCAGACAAACGAAAAGCTGAAATTGATAAGGACTTGAAACGAGAACGAAAGAGCGATGATGCGAAAGAATTGGGTAAAACTCCTAAACTCCAGTCACCAAGTACACGTGACGTAGAATTGAGACGAAGAAAAAGTGATTCTGAAGGCGTTGCTCGAGGTAGAAGTAGAGCCCAAACACCTAAGGTAAGTGAACTGGGTATTGAACAAGAAATTCTTAGATTCAACACTTCCATTTGAACTCTATCCGTCTAGGTCTTCTCTCTCGTGAAGTCGCTAACCACGAATATAATACTTTTGCACGAAGCCAGCATCCCACCGGCGCTTCCCCTTCTTGGGTCTACCCAAAAAACTCCAATTCCCTTCGTTGCAGAATCGTTTCTAAGCATCTGTACGGGTCCACAGAGGTGGTGCCCTATCCTTCTCTGCGCACTTGCTTTCGAAGTAAGAGAGGACAGTAGAGTGGCTTCTTTTGGATACATTTCCATCGAATTTGTTTGTAAGCATGAGAGGGGAGATGGGCAGTAGGAACGGTTCTGTGTAATCGATCCGCCGCACGCGGCTGTCGCGGACCATTTGCCTCATTTTGACAGTTCTAGCCCTCTTCATGCGACTCAATCGGTATGCGATGATTACTTTTGACAATTCTATTGTTAGTGCTTTTGCTACTGTATTTCTTACTTGCTGCTCCGCTCTGCTACATTCCTTCACGCGCGACGTCTCTCTCGTCGCGACGCGACAATTTCGTTCCTACTGCACCACACCCAGCATGAGAGTAACTTGGTAAGCAGTTATACCCACCAGTCATCCTTTTACTTGTTATTTCTACTCATGCTGTAACAGCCACTTAGTGGGGATATGGGTGCGCTTCATTGTTCTCTGTATACTCACCAATTGTTGCCACCTAAAGGGATACCTGTCGTACTTCGTTCCATGGCGTTTTCAGTACAGTGTCAACGTTGAACACATTAAAAGGCACTTAACACATCCCATAGCTGTCCATTAGGGCACGTACATACTGTCGAAGTGAATTGATTCGTTGTGCATACAATCAGTGAACAGTTTCCCCATTCATACGTCGATGGGTGGATTAGAGTTTCATGCCATCTTCTCTCAAGGGACTTGTGCAAGTGCTTTGGAGTGCTACTGGACCGTCCGAAAAGTCGCTCGAGCTCAAGGGACTCGGGTTACGCTCACTTCTGTGAGCTGCAGCTAGTAGGTTCCTTCTATAACTCTGTGTCAGCAATGAATCAAAATAGGATCCCGAGCTAACGGCGCTGTACGCTACCCAATCTGTTCCGGATCGGATTTGAGACTTTCTTCGATGTCGATGATGCAGCTAGACTTCCCGTCAAGCAGTCGAGCAGTTTTATCAATTCAAAGATTCGAAAGGACTGACTACAGTAAAAGGCTAAGAGCTTCAGATGTTTTTGTTATCATTATTATCATTAACCATGTTGTTATCAATGCGAGATTCGACAGATTGAACTTCCTGAGGTTTCAGAAATTGAGGACGAAAAGATGCGTATAGATCCACTTCAGTCCGTTCTCATGACTTCTTCGCAGATCGAAGAAGCGCAGAAACAGCCATTTGATGAAGAAGACCTCACCCTTTTGCTGGTTCTGTGGTCTTCTGGGATCGTTGGCGCCGTTTCTGATCAATCGGTAGTTGGTACTTGCCACGTCCGGGGGTGCGGTATCCTCTACCGGAACGGCGTGCCGCGCTCGCCGCACCCGATCCTGTACAGTCGCTACGAATCGAAAAATTCGAATGGCTGCTTTAAGACTTGACTCCGTCCGTACGTACGCTCGTCCGTCGCAGCACGCGTCGAACGGACGGACAGACGGACGTCGAAGTCTGAAAGCAGTCAATCTCTAGCGGAGGAGTACGGTAATCATTGCGAGGTAATTGCCGCTCGCGGCGGGGGTGCGGGTGAAAGTATCACCATTTGGTGGACCTTCGAGGGCGCAGACCGTTGCCTCAGCGCTTTAGCATATGGGCTCAAGACAAAGGAATTCAGTAACTTCATAGATATCACGTCATTAAGGGTGGCAGTCCGAGATTCCAGTCGCACAATTTTTCCTGAGCCGGGAATAATTTTCTGTGCGCCCCCAACTTCGGAGCTGTGTGCTCCCGGATGATCATTAGTGCCCGATCTAATTGTAATGGAGAGACCGTAGCTACGCATTCCCAGTCGAGCTGAGGTAATGGGAACTGGCACCATTTACTCATACACAGTTCTGGTATCGAGTCCGTATTTCACGTTGCCCACATGTGTTTTCCTCTGCGGTCGTGGGACATGCTATTGTCCCTTACTTGATTTTATGCTGTGCTTCTTTTCATTCAGTTCTTACTGGAGTGCCGTATTTCCTAGTCATCAGTCCTCTTTATGTAGAGTAAAGCTTGTAACCTTGATTAAAGTTGTATATTTAAGCCAGAAGAGCTATATATGGATCGGATAATGAGATTGGATGCAGATCCGAACATGTACTGGTTAGGCAGGTTTCGTGGGCAAAAGGTGAGGAGAGTCATGCATTTATTCAGATATAGCAGACTTCGGCAGTGAAATACAAGGTAAAGATGATTCACTGAAATACAATAGAAGGTTTTAGGAAATTTCATGGAACTGATGGTATCATAAACTAATTTATGTGGTCCTAGTGAGACCACAGTAAATCTCACTACCTAAGCGCATTGCTTATGGTATTAGAGCTTCTACGGTCTGGGTTGCACCCTATGACTGCTCTTCTGGGTATTTAGTATCTTCTGCTGAAACTGATTAGGTTGTCTTCGATACTGCGTACATCAGGTAGTAAGTTCGTTAGGAGGTACTCGAAGTGCCACTGTCGATCGGTTGTGGTATGCAGCAGCGCACCATATACAAAGTTTAGTGCTTCACACTCGAATAGTTCTTCACAACACAGGCAGGAAGGAAGTAAGGAAATGGGCTAGCAGTAAAATTAGAGGCCAATCCTTCATCTTAGAGGATATGAATTAGAGGTCACTTTCTTGTAGCGGGCTCTCCTTCACCCACTTGATGACCGATTGAGGGTATGCTCTATTGTGATTCGGATGTTATGTGGGGACAAAGGGGGACAGTCGAATGAAGTGCCACAGCTACTTTATAGTCTTGGATCAAGTGACTGCTCTTCTGGGTTTTGAAGTAGCTCACCTTCTATTCCTGAATCTGTGAGTTGGTATCGAACGAGTTTCCTGAAACCTCAGCGTTCCTGTTGCTATTACTGCTGTTTTCTAGAGACTGTATGTCTTTGTCATTTGTGAACAAGTCCAAGAAGCCCCTCCCTTGTGCAGGGCTGTAGTAACATAAAGCTCAATCTCCAAGTACATCTTTCATCTAGCGGATTCACCACACTTGCAATTTGATAGAAGCTACTGTAGAGATACAACTGTCAAACGTTACTTCCCCACCTCTCAATGAAAAAAAAAAGAATTTATTTATAGCCTTACCAGATGTGTGCCAGAATTCAACACCGTAAGCTCTGAGAAAAGCGGAATAGCACCTGATTTCTACCACTCCAAAAAACTCCGGCACACGAGGGCGCTGATCGTCCACATCCCGGGTTTCCGCAAAGACTTAAAGTTTGAAGTGAGAATTCGTAATGAGAAATGAAGAACACAAGATACAAAGATAAAAAACATGAACAAAACTGAGCAGAAGTCTTGAGCCTCGGCCGGAAAGGTTGACAAAATACGCTTGGTTAGGGCTCTCGTGCTTTGAGCATCGCATGCTCCGTACAGATTCTTCTTCACATACACCTCTCTCGCCTCTTTTTTTCGTTCACTTCAAGATATGGTCCCATTGCGTAGAAAATTACTCTGTTTCTATAAAACGTATTTTTGTGCATACATGGTTTCACAAGTCCACCGTAATCGTTGCAAATTTTAGACCCCTCGGAGGCGTCGCAAAGTGGTGAAAGAAAAGGTTCGATTCTTAGATTTCCTATAGCCCTACCATGACCACTTAATCGGTTATACTTCAGAGTAAGCTCACAAGCTCGCTGATGTTTGCTACGTTTTGCTCGTCAATGACGTCGTTCCAGTTTGGTTACAGTATTGGGTGCATCAACGCCCCGAAAAGGGTCGGTTTCCATTTGTTCGTGAAAAAAGTTGATAAGTACACCTGTATTTGAGAACGGTGATTTAAGATGATAACGGAATGGATCATGGTTTCGCATGAGAAGATGTTTGAAGAGAAACTCGATCAAGGAAGAGCAGATCTGACATTGTGAGCTACATTTCTGTATTATTCTACCTCAGAATAGGTGCATATGTCGATCGTGCCGTGTCCTTAGCTGCTATTCCTGGAAGATTTTTTTCCTTTATTATCATTGAAACGAGCTAACAGAGAATTAAGTAGCTGTACTAGTATGTCTTTTGAAGTCAGATCAGTAAAACTATTCAAATTCTCGTTAGCCTCCATAGTAGAAGCATTAGGTCGACACTCGCTTCCGTGTAGTTTTACGAGGAAATCTGAAACTGTACCAAGCGAATCACCGAAGACTCAGGTAAATCTCATTCATGGTTCAGCTGTGATGGATATTTTCAGGCAAAGGTAGTACAACTGCTTGCCCTATCCGAAATCAATTCATTATCTGCAATGATTAAATTGATCTATTGGGTGTATTCACGGCTGACTCTACCTATCCTTTCGGTTGTCGATGTCGCTGAAGCTCGCTCATCTCCTGCGTGATCTCTGATATCGTGCCCTTCCCCAAAAAGGACGCATACAGTCACAGACCGACCCTAATCTCATCTCATCCAGCAATCGGAGCTTAGGTCCTATTCTAGATAGGCATGCAAAAGTACATGAACGTTACATAGAATAGTTATGAAATATAATTATATCACTTGAATAGCTGGATAATAACACTCGCTCTGTATATCACTAAGGACTTTCGATGTTGCGTCAATCTCGAATTGATTAGTTATGAATGGCACACCCCAAAAACGTGCAGGCAGATTATCTATCTTTCACCCCTATTCCAATGACCTAAGTACCTTTGAGCCACTTTCAATGGGTGCATAGTCAGCGAAAAGTGCGGTGTCGCGGTGAAATCGATACGTAGTGCGCGCCAAGCGCTCATTGTACGCGTGAGTGGATTGCATGCTCCATTCGTAGCGCTTGTGCCGCTTACCGCATGCGACAGGTTCGCGCTCTTGCTTTTGCTTTTCCATGTAGTCGAAGCTCATTTTTTCACATCAATCGGATCTATTGTTTCAGCCAAACGATAGTTGCCATATTTGGAGTGGGTGGAGCGGTCGGGGGATTAATTTCGGGAGTGCTGGCTAACGCAGCTGGTAGACGAGGCTGTCTGCTCTACACGAACATCATTGCCTTTCTTGCTGCAGCCTTTATGGGCACAGCAAAATACGCCGGCATTTACACTATGATGTATCTCGGACGCTTTTTCATTGGAATCTACGTAGGTAAGATACATTCTCCTTTGACTTGCTCATATTTTGTTCGGATTGAAGCTTTTTTATAGGTATCTCGGTAGTCGTGCCCATGTACCAAATAGAAATCGCGCCGACAAAATATCGTGGATTCATCGGCTCATTTCATCAACTTCTTATCTGTGCTTCTATTCTTTTCTCCCAGGTATGACTTCCCTAGCAAACTCCATATCCCATATGTGAAAAGGTCAGGCGGCCAGTACTCGTGGGGCGGTTGCGTGGGCATCTACCGTGCTTTCTACAGCCATCAAGTTGGTTTTCTACCTTATCTTAGCCAAGACAGGGCGAACTAGTTACGCTATACTGAGGGTGCATGCATAGATATCAATGAGCTTCAGCAGAATTCAAGGAATTCAAGTGGGAAGATCGACAGCACCTTTTACAGTCCCTTCCAGTACATGCGCGTATGCCTATGGAATTAGATTCCTCTTGGTTCTTCACGAATTTCGAGGGGATTTTTCTAAATGAAATACTGAAAGCACAATTGCAGCTTATGGGCCATCCGATGCTACTTGGCACACCGGAAAGATGGCCGCTTATTTTTGGCTTCATTGCCATACCTGCTATTGTACAAGTTATCACATTGCCGATGATTCCCGAATCACCACGATTCACTCTTTGTATCAGAGGTGACGTAGAACAAGCCAGGGAAGATTTGGAGATCTTACGAGAAACACGAAATGTACGTCTATGGACTCTTTCCTTTTCTCTGAACAATTTAATGAGCTTACGACTACATTGTTGAGTGAGGAAGCCTCTGCTGGATCCACAAAAATGCACCTTCCCATCCGTTTTTACATCTTCTGCTTATTTTCCACAAAATCCTTTGCCTTCAATCTTGATCGTAATGGGTGCCAGCCCGATACGGAGCCCGTTGATTTTTGGTTGGCTACTGAACCTTTCAGCATAGTCTGCTCCTTCTCCTTCTTCTTGTCAGACATCAGTTATAAGTTTGATGATCGAGCAACTTGTTTTACGCTTGATTAGCGTTGATTAGCACAATTTTGTACAGCCTCATCATTGGACGAATGCATGGTTCAGGTCAGCGCTGAAATTGTCAGCATGAAAGCTGAGGCGGCTGCGGTATGGGATACGTTACTCGATCGACCATCGATGTTGGATATGTTTCGTAAAGAACTCCGACAGCCCACGATGATTGTCATTGTAATGATGATATTTCAACAGTTAACAGGTGAGTATTTCTTTCGCTGATAGTTGTGGTGCTCAATCAGCTCCCCAGCCTTCGTTCTTCACTCTCTACTTCTGGATTCCCTTACAAATAGCTTCGGTTTACTTCACTTTCGAATGAGGTTATGGCGTGTTACGAAGGTTTCACGACAAAAAAAGGTTGTGAGATATGTTCACTTGATGATCTGGGGATCCTTTATCATTCCATACGCATGAGGGGGTGCCAGCGCAGGGGTTCTCAGGCTGTGATTCGGCTTGTCGTTGAACCTTTATACCCCTTTTCCTCTGCCCGATATCCTCTGCCACCAAAGCCCCTTCTATGAGATTTTTTGGTAAGTCAACCATGGAGTTCCATTCTTTGGAGGAATGCACTTGAACCCACTGTGATGTCCTAGTAATTCGATTGTAATCTCACCTGCAAATGTTTAACTCAGCTTTATTAAGGCATTTTCATTTTTATCATTTGGTCACTTTTTTTTGAAGGAATCAACGTTGTCATGTTCTACTCGACAATGATCTTCGAAGATGTCGGTCTGAACGGTGGAGATGCCATCTTCGCCACCATCATGGTGGGCACGGTGAATCTCCTGACAACCTTCCTACAAATGTATTATGTAAGTGTCGAGTTACTTATTGCCTCAGTTGTTTCGGCTTCCTTCTCATTGTCTGAACTAAAATTGGCCACCACTTCAAATTGTTTAAATTCTTTCGATTTTTTTCCCCAACGATCCTCAATGAAGGGAAGGGATCGGTCTCTGATTCTATCACAGGTTTTCCATTCTAGATTGATCGACCAAAATGTGGTCGCAAATCACTATTGAAGTTGGGTACTATCGGAATGATCATAACGACTTTGTCTCTGACAGTATCAATTACTTATAAGGAAATGGCCATTGCAAAGTATATCAGCGTTGCATCGGTCATGATTTTTGTTTTTTCATTCGCTCTTGGACCAGGTGAGATTTGAGTTAATCTTCGGGTTAGATTAGCGAGAGGATGGAACTGTTATTCGTGCGCACTAGGCCCGGCACTTCTGTGCGGGAATCACCACTGGTTTACTTGAAAGTGCCATTACTTTGGGATCTCCGTGGGAATTAGCCGATATTGTCGAAAGCTGTTGTATCCAGGAGGAAATAAGTGAGGGCAGAGCCCCCTCTCTTCTTCTGTCCTGAGATGTATCGGCTCTTATGAGGAGGTGGTCTTGTTTGGGCAACGGGGAATCAGCGTTCAAGCGACAGTAAGTCTGAACCGCAATGCTTAGCGTCTAACTGATCAGAGTTAATATCGAATAGGTGACGTAAACCTGGAGTCAGCATAATCCTCTTTGATTTTCCTGAGTGTTATTACGATTGGGTAGAAGGATGTGGTGTGGAGGCAAGAGGCGAGCTATCGCTCTGTTCAGTGACCGCCCAAGCCGACCAAGCTTTTCTTATATTCGATTCCGGTTAGTTGGTATCGAACTCGGTTACGTGTTGGACACTCGGATGAATAGCCCTAGGCCAATAATTGGCACCAGATTCAACTGGGAGAATTGAAGCCCTGACTTGTCTATGAGCTGGCCGTCAAAAGTCGTTGTGTGAGGCCACATACGCATTCGAAATGCCGCTACGATTTTGAATGGGAGTCGACTGCGGGGCGCATCCCAAGAACAGGATTGATCAATGCCAAAGACTTAATCTTCTGTTTTTTATTAGTAAGATCGGGTTGTAGTAGGCCTTCCTGTCTGCTGTTTTATTTTTGTCTATTAATTTTCCAATTAGATTTAACTTTTCTTATTGCAGCCGCCATATCTTGGATATTGGCCTCGGAACTATTCTTAACGAATGCTCGAGCAAATGGCAACGCCTATATGTCTGCAGCTAACTGGACTACGAGCAGTCTGATTGGTTTCGTATTTCCGGAAATTAATGTGAGCTTTTCATATTTTTGTTCCGCTTGTTCTACGGTTCTACTCGTTCTGGTATCCAGACCGTTCTGCATAGTATTATACATTCAACATAACAGATATCGATTTTGCGCTTCTGACCCTTTTGTCGTTCATAATCGCGGAATGGGGAGAATTGAAAACTAAGAAGCCTATTAGCATCTGTACAAGGTTTAATGGAGCAGAGTTTAATGGAACCATTGCTCTTCTCACCTTTTGTCCGAACTGTGTAATGACATACAGTGCTTTAGTCCTGTCATCTTTCACATACTCAATAACCTACACGACAATAGACATAAAATTGTAATAGAAATTGAACAAATACATCTATTTGGTTAGTATAATAGCTGCAGCGTAAGCCTGCATCGGGAAGGGTTTTCTGTCTGACAGCATCGGACAGCGTTGTGGACGGTGCATATGATTTTTCTTTGGCAACAGTAGCGCGTATGGGAGAAGCTTAAACTCTCTCAGGTTGAAATGAAACACGTAAAGCTTCTCCTTGAGCGGAGAGGTGGGTCAGTTGGCAACGATGTCCATTTAACAACCCTGGCGGTCCAGGCTGTTCGTGGAAACGTCCAAAGATGTCGTCAATAGCTCCACCATCTCTACAGTGCATCGAAATAGTCTGCAAGCGTGGTTCAGCAGAAACTTGGGTTCAAAATTTTACAGAAATGGCTCTCATAAATGTGTATGCATTTAGGACCGTATCCACCAATATTCATTCCTCCTACTCACTTTTTTCCATATTTTATATCTATGTTTTTATACCCGTTATTTACCAGAAACGAGGCGTAGAAGTATCAGAGAAATTCATGCCACATTTGAAACGTGAAGGTGAGGGGTTTCCTTTCTTCTCTAAATTATTCAAAAAACATGTCACTGAACTATATTTTGCTTCACTTGTACGACCTAGCTGTCAACCGCTTATCGGCTTTTGTTGGACGTAACAACTACACCGCTTAATCTAATCAACAGCTGCTTGCCTTTTTCGAAGGGCGTTCATCTATTGAGAAAAGAATGAATTTCCAGTTATGGTACACGGTAATCTTGGAGAAATCACTGCCGCTTGTCATGGGATTTGGGGGAAAGCATCGCCCCCGTTTTCAAGAAGGATTGAAAGCAAGTGGGTGAAAGGACTTCTGGCTGTTTTTCACTTGGGTGGCGGTACTTCCCAAATTCCCACGGCAGGCGACATTGGTTTCGCGGCGCCTACCGTATCCTTCCACTTGCAATTAAAACTCCACTCCATTGCGCGCGACGGGATTTTTGGATAGAAATACCCACACCCATAGCTGACTCGCTTTTATTCTAAAATTTTCCAAATTTTGCGAAGCTTATTCTGGACCCTGCTGCACGCCATACTTGCTTGAAAATAGCCTAAACTTTGCTATTTACAGGGATTAGTATTTTGTTGTTTCATACAGGCAGATTGTCTTCGTGTTTTCCGGATTATCACTAGTATGCTGCTCTTTTGATGGATTCAATCCTCTCATTCAATAATCCATGATCTCGTTTACATTTTTAATTAAAAAATCTATTCGCTGTGTTTTGGAAGTGATAAACTTTCAGTGTAGTAGGCTTTTTGAGAGGACTACGCCCTTTGTATAAAAAAATTTGAAAATTACGTAAGAGGTATCGAAAGAAAATAGGCTGATCTACTTGTAGTCAAACAGTTACACTAAAAGTCATAACTTATATGGTAAAAATGACTGACTGAGCTTGAGGAACTTCATTCTCTGAGATTTTTGTGTGTCGGCCTTCGGTTTCATACAGTACAGATCGATCGCCGAACTTCCTTTGACAAAGTCGCAGTGCTCTACTGACCCATCATGCTGCTTTTCAGAACAAATTTACATTTTCAATCACAAAAATTCTGAAGAAAGCCAGAATTAGTGGAGTACTATAAGTTTGAATCACAACTCAAACGACAAGAATTCGGCTTGAATAAGTGCAGGGAAAACGTTTGGATACTCCCCACCAAGCAAGTATAAATGGAATACGAGTGCGTGGCTCATCTGAAAATGTTGATCAACCTCACTCACTTTCCACCACATTTTTCATGTTTATAATTTTTCAGAAGATTTGTTCCAAAACTTTGATTTCTCGGAAGTGATCTGCTTTTCCGTAAAATGAAGTACTAACACATTTGCCCGTTAGCTGTGGCGCATCTTGAGTGCAGCTAATAAATAAATAAATAAATATACAAACAAATATATAAACATTGGTTTTTCTGTGATGCGCCCTGCATCTGACTTCCATTCGCAACCGTGATGGCATTTTTTTTAGCGTGTTGTAGCCTATAAAAAGGCTTGAGGTGGCCAGCGGGTGTGAAAGTTAGTGCTCTCATACTCCCAGGCAAGTCTGCTTCCAATTATAGAGTCCCAAGGGGATGGAAGACTTGATAAGCCTGGGCGACTGCATGATTCGACCCCCGGACCTTGCGTTGTTTTGTGGAGTTGTCCTTTTTGTTATGGATTTGTGACAAGGGAAACGGGAGTTCAACGGGGACAGTTCTTAAAGGCACCGTTCACGATAAAAAGGTTGCTGAGTTCTTCCTTTGATATACTCATGGGTGGTAGAAGGGACCCTCTCGCTTCCACAATCTCGGCGCTTAGGGCATAGTGGAAGCCCCGTTGTCGTAGTTCGCGTCCCCCCCCTCTCGATCGGTGTCACGTTAGTCGAGTGTCGACGCATTACAGATTGCTCCTATTCGTTCTAAGACCCACGCACAATTATCTAATCGCCGAGTGATGAGGCGATGTTTTTCTCCCATTCTTTTTTCCTCTGTTTTTCTTTTTGCTGCCGCGATCCCTTATTTAATTTCCCACTCCTAGAGGCTAAAAAAGGTGAGCTACTTTTGCTGCTACTGGGGTTTTTTTGTTTATTTATGCTTATGAGTGAATGAATATTGGCTTACCATTGTCTGTTATTCGCACCAGGACCCACACGCGCGCAGTGAAACGCTCTGTTTAGCTCGTCCGGGCGCCCCACCTTCTTCATTTTTCTTATTTCATTCTCGTCCAGCCCCCTTTTTAACGGTTTTCGAAGCCCTTTTTCACTTTGGAAACTCCTGTGCACGCAGTTTCTTCACCCCAGTCGCACTAGTTTCGATCTTGTCTTCCATTTTTCATCATAATCTGGATTACCCAAATACAAGTGAACGGTGCCTTTAAATGGACACATAACCGGTTTTCTTTTTCTGGAAACGTTCTGGGAATGGTTCTCTTTCTGGGAATGGTTCTCTTGGGAAGATCAGTTTTCGTGCTAATCCAAAAATTTTCATGTTTCACCTATTCACTATAGGATGCGGTGTGTAAGCCTAGTCAGTTATACAGGTCGGCAGTTCAAAAGCGCAATTCCGCATTGTTTCATGTTTTTGTGTGTCACAAGGCAGTAGTGTTGAATTTAGAGTTACGGTCGTCAATTATCCTCTTAAGACCTGAACACTTGGACTCAGAGTTAAAATTAAACGCGACTGTGACGATTGGGAAAATTTCTGGACTGACAGCTGTCTAGAGCCTCGCTCATCTGACTGGTAACGTCTCCAATCGACTCTGAGAGTTCAGTTACCCGGAGTCTAGTGAAAACGATACAGTAAGAGGTTAGCATAGAGCCGAGTCGCTGGCCAACAATAAGGCACTACATTCTCTGACGCTCTCAGTTGCGCACATCTTTACGCCGTAGTGGAACATCCTACCACTCCAATAGCTGCGCTTATGCGCTGTGTTAATGGGAATTGAGCTGACCGAACCCCATCGAGGTAAATCAGGCTCTCCCTTGTCTCTGTGTGACTGCTAATTATTGCACCTCCTTTCGCAGAACTAATGACTGAGCAGCATACACTTTTGCGAAGCATTGTAGAGAGCAGGCGCATGTTCAAGCACTCTACTGACTGAGAGAGTGAAGATTGATACCATGGCTACAAGAAACGAATAACTCGATTGAACAACCGGATTCCCACAGAAATTAGGGTGGAGTGGTCCAGGAACGGTAACGGGTGTATGGATGGTGTGACAGTGACGGGTGGGGAGTTATTGGAAGGGATACCACTCTTAAATGCTGTTTCACACATTTCCATTCCATTCTCCACATATAGGTGGCTTACCAAGCTCTGACGTGTGTGGGCTCCGGGTAGATAACCTGGCTGTTCCAGAGTTGGCAAGACTCTTATTTGTCGGAGGCGGGCCTGGATCGCCTCCCAGTTATTGCCAATACCTGAATTGAAGGATGTGGGGACCACTGCCGCTGAATTAACGCTAAGGAGAAGAAGAAAAGAGGGAGTTTATACAAACGAAATCAGCTAGTTAAAAGCGCCTGTAAGTGTAATTATAAAAACCTATGTACGCAGCCTACGTACGCAGCCAAGGTGGATGAAGGGCGAGTCCTTTTTTCTCGAGAACGAGCTCAAATAAAGGTTTGTGGCGATGAATGTCATGGACTAATTGATAAAATCTGATTAGTTCCGCATCACATCATCAGACAAAGTTTGATTCGATCGAATGTGTGTTTTTGGCGACTTTTTAAGATTATTTCATTAGGGCGTATGTACGTTCATTGTGACATCCATCTGTGTCATTCAGATGAATCCCGAGCAGCCCCACTGCGACAACGTTCCATCTGCTTGGGATCGTAACAACCCCGGTCATGGAGTCCCGTCCACAAATGGAACGAAGCAGCGGGTTTGTCAACGAACCGGTAAGTTCCATTACCCTTGATTTCTTTTGAGTGCGAATGTATGTCGTGAAAGTGTTCAGAATTTTACACAGAAGGGGAAGGGGCTGGTGGGTGGATTATGTGTCATGGGAAATTATCAGAGACATATATTATTACCTGAGAGTACATGACAAAAGAATTCGCCCAGAATCAAATGTATTGTTAAGTTTTCGTTCACGAATTTAGCACTTTGATAAATTCAGTAGCTCAGCCCTGATTCGCCATCCACCACCTCTTGGTTGGTGTCCAAGGAAAATGAATTGTTGTACTCTCGCTTGGGAATGGAAATAGGGATGTGGTAGACATTGGTGACTCCGCTTCGTTGTATGGCATGCATTTTTAGTCCAAAAAGAATCTAAGCTGGACTTAAAGCTGTGTTTCTCTCGAGTGGACTGACAGCCAACGCAAAAGTCGTCCGGTAGGAAGTCAGAAGTTTGGTCTTCCCGTCAACTGGGAGATCCCACTCCTTTGGATGGATGCAGTGACCTCGCCCGCTCCCGCTTTGCCTCCCATCTACCTAACATGGGTATCAGACTGAACACGAGAAAACTCGTCAGAGCACGACCGTGTCTGTTAACCGACGCCTCCCGGGTAACGAAGCCCAGTCAATGTACAAAGCCAAAATCATCCTTGTTCTTTTCCCACGCCAATCGGGTTGCCCATTTCATTTTGAGCTCTCCATCCAAAAAAGTTCGGAATGCCCAACTAAAGCTCGCCAAGCTTTTCAACATATTTTTCAGTGCAAAATTGATCAATCCTTTTTTTTTCCTTCGTTTCTTTCTATGTATATAATGCGCTCTCATGACAACGTTATACTACCCATTTTGGTCAGCTCTAAGGGTCGCTACCCTGAGAGGGCGTGAATTTTAATATTTTTATATGGAAGTTTTATATTAATACAGGATATCGTAATCCGCTAAGCAATTCGATGCCATCTTGAACTCCGAACCTAATTTGCGATTCTTTTTGCTCTTGTAGGCAAGAGTTGGTAGGACGTCTCTATTTTTTGCTTATCAGCCTCTGAAGGATAAGAGTGAACTCTTTGACGCTAATTAGTCCCATTTTCAAGATTCGCCCCCTGTATTCTACTTCATTGTGAATCGTAGTGGCGTTTGAACGCGTATGTGGCCTATACAATGTCATGTTGGTCAGCCGATGTAGAAGTCAGTGCTGATATCATCCCGGACGAATCTGATACCACTTAGGTGACCCCTGAGGGATAAAACTCTTGTTTTCTCCGGGTGCCCGGAATTTGAGCCCCAAACAGTGAACCGCCTATCAGCTATGTATGTAAGTATCTATGTATGTATGCACTTAGGCCAACTAATTTTCGTTGCAAAATGTCAAGAATGATAGCAAGTAGTGAGAGGTGATACGACGTAATATTAGTAATGGATTGATGCATAATTACTGCGGGTTTTTTTTTCAACAAATTTCATTCAAAAAACGCTAAAAATATTTCCAAAGACATATTCAAATGATTGTTTCGGAGGAAACCACCACCTATGTCAAGTACTGCTTCCCATTTGCTAGGCAATCGGTCATTTTCACTGGCGAAGGAGTTTTATTTTTTGGAGGTGATCCAGGCTTTGACATTAGCCACAAAATCATCTAATTTGATGTATGTTCTGTTCGCTGGCCATTTTTTCAACGAGCCATTGGTGTGGTGGTCTACAGGTATTTCTGTCGGTAAATATGCAGATGTAGGAGCAGACCGCTTTCCCTTTTTGGTTATGGCTGATTTTTCCAGCCCGTTGAAATCGCGAATAGCTCTGCAGCGTTTCAACCATTCTTCAGGGAGTAGAGCACAATGTGACGAATCTGGAAATATCTTTTTCAGACGTATTTCTCTTAAGGAAAGGTGATTATTCGTCGAAAATCCCGAGCTCAAAGTTCAATTGTATCGAGAGAGGAAGGGCAAGAAAAATCTGCAATAGTTATGCATCAGCCCAATGTTTTGGATCAAAAATCTGTTTTCCTTCTTGTGTTCGCGCATAACTATAAATGGCAATAAAGATGAAATAACAACACTGAATCACAACCACAAAGTCTTCAATAGCGGTGGAACTGAACTAATGATTAAAGTGTGGAATTTAGTCTTCATAACTGTTGAATCAATTGCTGCAGATGAAAGGAATGTCCTGCAAAGGGTGGGCATTACAACTTTGACACAAAACAGTAGGGAGCTCAACGTAAACAGGGCAATCCGGTTACTAATCAACATAAATAGAAAAATATTGATATGAGGATGAAGAACATTGTCTTATTCAGTTGTTCCCTATCTTCATGGACAATTATCGTTGACTATTCTTGAGTTCTTCGCTTCTGTAGAGCTAGAACTGTACAGAAAACCTACCCAATTAATCTAGCACCTCAACTAGTAGAAGATGTTTTGACTAGACCCAGTTCTGATGACGAATGGTGCCTACAATTTCAATTATGCAGTAGTCTTGCCAAGTGCCTTCATTTTTTTGGAGATTTTGCCAACTAGCTAAGATTGAAAGGACTTTGGGCTCTGAGCCGTTTTTCAGAGTAGAAAAGGTGGGAGTAGAAAAAGAACCAAGTAGGTAGAGAACTTTCAGAGTGGTTGACATTAGAGGCATTGTATTCGTAGTGTTACTGTAGGAAATGTAGCACGTTTTATTATCATTGCGCAACTCTAGCTTTTATCACTTTTTATCACTGAAATTTGGCTTCTCAAATTGATCATCCTATTGCCTCATTTGCCAGTATAAACCATTACCCATCACGAAAAATCGTTCAGAACTTTGATGTGGCGCATGATTGTTATCACCTCTTATCATCCTGTACCAGTTGATACCACATTCTTGTCTTGACTAAATACTTTCACGTCGATCCAACATCATATTCTTTGGTGCAGTCGTTATACAGTCAATAAGAAGAAAACCACCGGATTCAATAACATTGCTATTTTTTGAACATTATACTTTGTCACCCCTTATTACCCATCACCTGTCCAACTCACCCACTGTCTTCTGAGAGCGAACACTTTATTGAGTTTATTGGAACGCTCAGCTAATCCAATAATATTTATTACTGTCGTTGTTCTTCTCTTGTTAATCGTTCAGCTCTACTACTTTCCGTTACTATTTTTCTGCTACCCGGTATTACTCACCAATACGCACGTGTAGTTTTATGTTTCAAATCGACGTTGTAAGGTATGATGTTTCGAAACAATGGTTCCTCCTGGCTTCTGTTTCTTATCATTTTCTTCTTTCTTTTTCTACTGATTAGGATCACTACCACTCATTCACATTCTGGCCCAAACGCCACTTTTCAGTGGTGTCATTTTTTTTTCAAAAAAGGGGCTTGACGGGTATGGTAGCTTCTGCCCTCTGGCACTCCTTGTCACCTTTTATCCTCAAATGCTTCATTGTTGATAATACAGGAAACGTTTAACTATAGTGACTCCTACTTAGTATCACCCATTATCAGACTTTATCACTTATTATTTTTTTATCCTTTCTTGTCATCCCTACACACTGCTCATGACACAGTCGGGGTCAGAACTCCGTTTTCAAGGCTAGGGGCATGATGTACTCAGCTGCTCTTGCTTTGCACTTCTCTATTTTATCACCTTTCTATTTGATACGAAGCTTGAGACGTGAGGAGTAGAGCTGCTACGGTCTGGGAACAAAGTATCAGGTTTTATAGGAAAGGTATGCATTCAAGCACCTCTACGATTCCGGAAATAAGTCGAACGCATGGTTCATCCGCAAATGCTATTAGTAGATGCTAGAAAATTTGTCCTACCGTCTTACTTAGTTCTCTATAAGTGATAATATCCTGTCATTCCAAAGGTATTTCATCGCTCCAGTATTGCCCAACTATTGTTTTTGGAGTACTCTGAGACACAAAAAACATATTCGATTGATTCAATTACTTGTGGTAAGAGAGCGTTTCTCGTAAACCGGTTCGACAATAGCAAGAAGGGAAGATGAGCCTAGTTGCCAGCAGCATGATCGTTAATGAATGCTGCAATCTTATGTTCATTTCGCTTATCTCTGTATTTGCTGATTTCGCTTATCACTCTTGAGTTCACTACTTAAGCTCGACTTCCTTGTGTGTTTCATTTCAATCCAATCTTCATAGCCAAGCCCAGTGGATGCAGCAGCCGAGGAGAAGATCCGTGTTGGACGGCCGACATGTGGCCGGCCTAAGTGAGTCGGGATCGTCGTCCTCCCGGAGTCTTGGCGGCCAGGAACCTGACGAAGAGAAGAAAGACGAGGAAAAGAAGGACGAAGAGAAGAAGGAAGGCAGTAAGCAGGAAGCCCCAAAAGAAGGCGATAAAAAAGAAGGTTCACAAGAGCCGGTCAAGGAAGAGGAAAAGAAAGGCAGCAAAGAAAAAGCGGAAGCACCTGGTGAGAAGAAGGACGAGGAGAAGCCGGAATCAAAGGAAGGTGAGAAGAAAGGCAGCAAAGAGCAGGAGCCTCCAAAGGAGGAGGAACTGAAACCAGACAAGACTCAAGTACCAGGTCTGGTTTCAGGATCTAAGGAGCCAGAAAAGAAAGACGAAGAAAAGAAAGACGAAGAAAAGAAAGACGAGGAAAAGAAGGAAGGCGATAAAGGCGAGAAGAGCGGAACATCAACGGTCAGTTTTTTGTGATTCAAATCCCAAACTTCTCGAAGCGTTTGCACGCATTACCATTGCCGTAAAAAGACGTGAATTGCTTTGCTGCACGCGTGTACTGCATAGTAGGGATTGTGGATCGCCAGCCTCGATTTTTGGTCTGTCTAAACGCTAACGTTTTAGCTTTTGACTGTAAACGGGTGTGAGATTGTGAGGTGTCTGAAGATGGGTCAGCGCCTCTGGTTCTATGGATGATTGGGTGGCTTTTAGAATGACCCGAGCTCCCTCCTTGAATCACCCACCTCAACCGCTTACTAGCTCTGAACCAATGCAAACTGATTTACTTCCACACTCGTAATTATCATTGGCCGATGAGAGCATGATATCGATTAAGAAAAATCAGAACCACAATCACAATCAACGCAACTAATCGATATCTACCCTGACGTGTGTACTTCTAGTGAAGATCGGTCTGAAGTTCTCAACAACCTTATGCCTTACTTAATTGTAGAGCCGAATCAGTTTGTCGGACAAAATCGTCGTGCTCGGTATGCCGTGGATGCCCACATAGAGCCCAGAGTTGACAGTCTCCCCCTGCTGATGAAGCACAGGCTATGAACAAACCTAACGTGGCCTCATCGGACGACGACAAAACCTATTCTACTCCCGGCTGGGCCCTCAGTTTTCGGTGCGACGGCTGACTCTTTCCATAGGCGTCATGATGTTTTTGTCATAGTATCTCATAAGTCACACCCATAGCTGCTGAACCGGTCGGTCGGTCGGTGAATCATTTGGATAGCGATCTTAAGTAGGTATCACTATTTGATATCAGAGTATCAGTAGGAGTATCAATAGTTTCGGATTAGTTTCTCCTTATTCACAGTCCCACAATGAACTCTAGGTTCGGTTGTTACATCGGTCAGTCCCAGGTGATGACATCGATCTACTGATGTTCATCATGCTGTGAGAGATGGTGAACACCTTGCAACGACCACTATGCACTTTGTTTCTTCTTCCCTACAAAGTTTTTATAAGGGTAAAGGAACATGCCGAAGCCCTTTCCGGGCTTATGGTCAAGAGACTACATGGGATAGGTTTAGAGTAGAGTAATCGGGGACATCTGTCGTCCACATGGAATCCAACAGAAACTTCCATATCGGGGATAGGAGTGTAAAAACGTGGTCATTGATGGAAAGAAATCCGAATCCGGTAGCTTCAGTCATGGCATCATGCATACCCTTCATATCTATTGACCAGGAATGCCACATTGAGAGTTGGTCGAACATAGGTACAGCGGCAGCTTTACCAAATGTTTTCAATGCCAAAGCGGCACTATTTACCCTTTACAGCCCCACCTTGTCGAGAATGGGCTGAATTTCTACCGAATTTTTTTCAAGATCATGAAAATGACTAGAAACTTGCCTAGAGGGGGTAATTTGACCCGTAGAACACGAATATCGCATCCACTCATCATGAAAACGACTGGGACACTAGTTAATGGCAAGTTTTCAGCAAGAGCGGTGACCCAGCTCTTTGGCGCCGTCGTCTGTGACGCGAGCGCCAGGCATTTCCATGACAAATGGATGCAATATTCGTGCTCTACGGGTCAAATTACCCCTCTAGGCAAGTTTCTAGTAGGCTTCATCTTCTTGAAAAAATTTCGATAGAAACCAAGCACATTCTGGACAAAATGGGGCAGTAAAGGGTAAATAGTGCCTCATAGGGGGACCTTCAGTAGCACAGAACTGCGGCCAGTTTTGCGTTCTTCAGAGGTGTCTTCAGAGGGCTGTTGGAAAAGTAAAGAAGTGTGAAGAGGAGAGGGAAAAAACTAGGGCAGGTAGTATGCAAGCCAGTGGGACCACAGTTGGGTTGCAGAGGTATTCATTCCAGCCCCTTCCGATTAGAAAGTAGTGAGCCTGTGAAGGAAAAGCATTACTAACTGTTATCGGGGAGCCGGTCGTTTGGCGCGATGGGCGGGGTCGCCCCGCCCATTTGAGGCGGCGCGACTCCGCCCATCGCACCGTTCAACTCGTTCAGATCGCGTAATCTTCTTTTCTCCTCTCCTCCATAGATGATGGATTGGGCTTCTATCATCTATAGAGGAGAGGAAAGCGGAAGATTGCACGATCTGAACGAGTTGAAAGGTGCGATAGGCGGAGTCGCGCCGCCTCAAATGGGCGGCGCGACCCCGCCCATCGCGCCAAACGACATACACCCCTGTTATCGTGTTCCATTTACCTAATCCATAATTCATTGCAGGGCAGTGTCAGCAAGGACAGTAAAGCCAGCATAGGAAGCACAGAGAGCAAGGTGAATATTACTTACTGTTTATAAGCAGTAGACATGCTTGGGGTGAGGGCAAGGTCTCAGAGATAATTCTGCAGTTCACAATATTACTCTCCAACCTTTAAGTCCACAGATGGGCTCCAGGGTGATAACACATTGTAGTCTCAGAATCTTTGTCCCTACACCACCGATTCTACTGCCTTCAGAGATTGAAATTGTTCCTAATGGGTTGCATGAAACAAAGAGTAATAAGCAAGAATATGATTAACGACTTTTATTGATTTATTCTAGGTCTCCAAGAAAGCCGCCATCGAAGTAAGTGCATTACTAGTGTGCATGGAAAAAATGAAACGATTCATGCAACTGACGACGTTCAGGGAAAGCTAACTGGTTCTTTGGCGTTTGCGGTGTTCAGTGTCACGTTAGGTTCATTCCAATTCGGTTATCATATTGGATGTGTGAATGCTCCGGGAGCGGTACGTTTCCCAGAGGAATGTGTTGAACATGCAGATGAGTAACGAGCTGCTCTTTTCCAGATGATCACTGAATGGATCATTGAGTCACATAACAGGTCACATGGCACAGTGATCGAGAAAACAACAGCAGATGTCATATGGTATGACTTCAAAATCTAAGGGACATACTTACTGCATGACATTGAAAACGAGTATTTTGGATTCCACCTTACCAGAATAGCTGAAAATTGAAGAAAGTCAAAGGGGACTATCAGAGTACTTGTTGACTCAGAAACTGAAATCATGGCTGAAAGCATTGTTTTGACAGATGGGACTGGAGCTGTCAGGAGGCCAAGTACCTGCGGTAGACTGCCCAAGCGGCATCAATAGGCTTTACAGAGGATAGCATTATGGGTACGTAATGTTGTAGGTGTCTTGCGTATTCAGAACTGGCTCCTGACGGGCGATATGAGTGGGATATCCTAGTAAAGACCTTCGCGAGAGCGACCAACTCATATCCACCTCGTCCATGTCCAAGAAGAGAACACCTTGAAAGGAGTACCTCTCATAGTCCCGTGGTTTGCTGCCTTCGTAAATAAACGACTGAGTGTCAGTTTTATTTCTTTCGAATAGTAGTGGCAGAGAAACATATAAGCTGCAGGACCTTGAATGAATCTGTTCATTTCAACAAAAAATTCGATGACAGAAGCATAGCACAGCATTCGAGAAAGTTTAAAAACCTTCAGAATTTGTATAGTACAAGAGGATGCTCAGGCCTTTGCGCACAAATAATTTTATTGAACAGAATTACGCATGTTTCATTTCCTTTACTAGAATTATAACATCAATTCTGACAGGAGTGCGATCGTATCCATGTTCGCAGTGGGTGGTGCCGTTGGAGGCATACTCTCAGGTGCACTGGCTGACAAAGCTGGTCGACGTGGTGGTCTGCTCTACACCAATATTGTCGCCTTCATCGCTGCTGTTCTTATGGGAGGAGCGAAATACATCGATCAGTACGTACCGATGATGATTGGACGATTTCTTATTGGAATATACGCCGGTGAGAAAGGACTCTTGGTTTCGAGCCACATCAAATTTTTATAAGTACATTTCGGACATCTCTGTGACCTGAACACACCTACTATCTCAGCCTGACCACTTCTGGTAATTTAAAAAGGGTCAAGTATAGGGTGTCCCAAAAGTTTTGAGAAAATTTTGATCATAAGTTTCGCAACCATGTTGCGCAAGAAAGCGCCGAAGCAGAGCCACGGGAAAAGGGGCAGGAGAAGGGCACTCTTAGTAGATGGTCAAAACAATAGAACAGTATTGCACTTTATCTTTGGAAGTGAGTTGTCATCATTTGAATTATGTCCGACCGACACGACTACCGGCGCGTTCTGCTTCATTACTACCGATCTGGTCACTTCGCCACTCAAAAGGGGAATGAATTGCAGTCATCGATGGGCAGTACCGCACCTTCTTCGCCACCTGCTATAGGTGGTACGGTCGCTTCTCTAGAGGGGAGATTTACTTCGACGAAGCGCCACGAAGAGGACGTCCACGTTCCACCAAAACCAACATTGTCTTAGCCTCAGTCCAAGGCAATCCTACTCAAAGCTTAAGAGAAATGGAGAGGATGACTTCTGCTCCCCGTTCCACCATCCACGACATCCTACGCAGAAGTCACTTTCGCGCAGCACTTCCTGGAATTATCCCCCACACCTTGACTGAGAGCGAGCGTCAGGTGCGGGTCGATGTGTGTCGGAAGCTACTGGACCACAAGCGAACGGTGGCTTGGACGAGCAGAAGTTGATTTCTTATGAAAATCCACACAGGAAGTTGCAGTGGCTACCAATTGACATAAGGCCAAAAGCCGTTGCAAAGCGTGGGGCACGCGCCAAAAAGGAGATCATCTCGCTCTTCTTCTGCTCCGCCAGTTGTTTTTACGGTGAGATCCTACCTGAGGGTCTGCTGTGACTGCAAGGGTAATCTACGAACAGCTGCGGGAGATAGTGTATCGAGCCCTGGTTTCAAACCGAATGCAAGGAAAGTTCCTGATTTCCGTGGACAACGCTCGACCTCATCATGCTAGGGCGACGGCTGAGGAGCTGGAAAGGCTTGGGATTACCTGGCTACCCCATCCTCCGTATTCACCTGACCTTAGCCCTTGCGGCTACCACGCCTCCAGGAGTCTACGAGCTTACCTCAAAGGGAAAAAGTTTCATAACCGTTAGGAGGTCAAAGGTGCAGTAGATGAATGGATCGCGTCGCTCTCCTCTTCTTTCTGGATGAATGGCATCAGCGCTCTGCCCAGTCGATGGAGGGACGTCGTGGCCAAAGAGAACCACTATGTCGATTACTGATCTCACCTTTTTGTTGTAGTATTTTCGTGTTGAATAAACCAAATAAGTTTTCTCAAAACTTTTGGGACACCCTAATATGAACACATCGGTGCATCCCTGCACTTCGACTTCCATGCAGAACCGTAGTGGCGTTTCGAATGCGTATGTGGCCTATACATAAGGCCTGAACCTGCGGCTGGTCGATATACTAGTCAGTGCTTGCATCCTTCCAGAAGAGTCTTGTACAAATTGGAGGCACAGTACACAATAAGTATGGTTTCTGACAATGAGATTACTCTCTAGGATGACGACGCGTTGTAGAGGCTTAGTAGTTGCACTTTTTGCGTTGAGACGCACACGCGTGCATTGCACGCATGCAACTCACTGTAGTTATCTGTACGCTATATCACACACATTTGGACAGCTCGTCCAATTCCCCTTTCGAAGCCACTTTTGTCGTCACTTACTCGTCCAACCACTTATTTCAGTACTTTTTGAAGCCCTATATTTATCTTATTTCCTACTTTGGCTTTTACTTCGCCGCTTTTGCACTATTCTGGACTATCGTTTCCATTATTCATCTGAAATACATCGTTTGGAGGATAAAAATGCTGGCTTGTGCATTGGCTGACCATCGCCAGTCATTATGCATAGGGTACATGAACATTTGGACCTCAACCACGATTGTGCATGGAAGTCGAATGCACAGTAAAAGTAAGCCGTGAGCTTGATCTATTGAGTAGATGAGCTTGTCCCAGCGAGGGAAATCGACCTGGAAAGTGTAAACGCAGGTCGAGGCCTTACAGAGGCTAGATGTCAATGTCTGCCCATACTTGAGTGTTGAGCGATTGCTTATGTAGTACTTCTGGAGTCAAATCTCATATTTCAGGCCTGAGCGTCCTTGTGCCCATCTATTTGACAGAAGTCTCTCCTACAAATCTTCGCGGAATGTTGGGTTCATTGCATCAACTGAACATCACAATATCTATTTTGGTCTCACAGGCGAGTGGATGGCATTGGTGCCATTGTCTCTTTAGATACTCCTCGATTGACATTCAGCGCTGTTAAAACTTATTCTTTGACGTTCCAGATTTTCGGCTTGCCACAAATATTCGGCACTCCAGATAGATGGCCGCTCATATTCTGGTTCACAGTCGTACCTGCACTCGCGCAGGTCGTCACCCTGCAGATGGTACCAGAATCACCGAAATTTACGCTCTGTGTTAGAGGGAATGTGGAACAAGCAACAACCGATTTGGAGAACTTACGAGGATCAAGAGACGTGAGCCTGTGTACTTTTTCTAGCGATGCAGCTTCGGATGTAGCAGCAATGTACCTACTGCGGCCCTTCAACAGGAAAATCATCATTGTGTGTGTAGTCTTCCAGAAGCCAGGGTTACCTCCGAACTTTCCTTCCCTGTAGTCGGTCAATTGGTATCAGGGTCGCTTGAGAGGATAAAAGTACTGATTTGTACATCGGCTTGCCATGGCAAGTCATTGTATGAGCCAATACGTATTCAAACTGACGCTGCGATTCGAATGAAGTTCATATGCAGGACGCATACTTCATACGAGATTGATTAAAACCAAATACTTCATCCCATCATCCTTTATGTACTTCTGGAATGAGCAAAGCACTCAGTGAGTCCTTCAAAGGAAGACGTGTAAACCATACCGTTGGTAGAAAATAGATGAAATAAATCAAGAGGTGAATGAAAAATCAAACAGAAGCGATGCACATGGTGAGCACGGTTGTAACGATTGCCGCTTTCACTTTTGACCACATTCGGGTTCCCGCTCGATTTCCGGGAAAAGAACCATCAACGCTCCGCAATACTAGTAAGAAGTTTGCATCTTTTTGTCTCATGAACCAGTCTCTTTCGTACCTTCGCCCCACATAAGGTGAACTGGTATTCAATTTCTCCACTCGTAGGAGTATTTTACTGTTTAATCTGTATTTTCGAATAAATATAATAGTCTAGTCGCTATAGGTCGGTGCTGAAGTCGATGTGATGAAAGATGAAGCGGCGGCGGCGAAATCTGCTGCAGCCGAGAAGCCTTCTATGGGTGACATGTTCAGAGGATCACTGAGGTGGCCGATGACAATTGCCGCAATGCTGATGCTTGCACAGCAGCTCTCAGGTGAATGATTTAGGTTGCACATTAATCGGCTAGCAACCCATATTCAATGTAAGCCGAAAGTTGTGCACGGTTGAGGTTAGGTTGCGTCGGACCTACGAACCATGCGACAACTGCTTTCAAATGGCAATACTTTTGAAAGCACACAACGTTCGCCTGCCCTCCAAAGGGTTTGAACATTTACGCGAGTGCACGGTGCCGCGCGAACTGGCGGGTTGCAAGTGGCTTGGTGCACTTGCGCGGTAGGATGGGGGACGGAACTTACGTGCGTCCGAGGATGCGCGCGGCAAATTGCGCGGCGAAGTTCGTAACGATTTGAACGAGTTCGGCGCCTATCATTGGGGCCCAAATTTGAAGTAGAGAAGATTAGTGGTATCGGCTGACCCTACTAAACTAGTTTACTTCAAGTTTGTGCCCCAAAATTAGGCGTCAGAGTTGTTCGAATCCCCAAGAATTTCGCCGCGCGCATCCTCGGACGCACGTATGTTCCCATACCCCGCTCGCTCTTGTAAGATGGATCGCTCTTGACCGTGTCTGGGGCTAATAACCACATCCTCGTCCAGCGCACATTTTTCAAAGATAATGCCATTGTCTTTTGACATAGTACCTTCAAGTAATAACGGACGCTCTTCATATGATTCTATTCACCAAGGGGTTGCTTCTACCGATATAGCGACTGACAGCTGTATTAGCCCCAGTGAAAAGGAAGTAAAGAAGAAGAGAAGAAGAGGTGTTCGCATGAAAGAAATGAAGTCCGTCAGATTTCTGCTCATGAGCCTCTGAGCGAACTGTCCACTCTGCACATCCTGCCGCAGTCGGCTGCACCTCTCATGAGGAATGAGGCGGTGAGACACTCTCAATAAGAGAGCGCAGACCAACATGCAAAGCCGGGTGGAACCCTGCTCCACCCGACTACATTTTCACCAAATAATTTCTTTCAAAAATATTTATAAGTTGAAATGTTCTCCTCTTGATCGGTGCTACTTTCCACGCTGAGAGTGTTTGGCATACGGCCGTTGTTGAATTATGTGAGAGAGCGCAGCGATAGGAAATTTTGCTTGTTGGCTTTTCCTGGCACGTGAACTTACGTCTAGGCCACATCACACACATCAATTTCCGAGGCAGCTAGTGGCTTGAGTTCACCGGGGCCAAATTATGGAACAATTAGGTACCTTACTCTTTATGAGTGCCATACTTTGAGTGATCATGTTCCTTAATCCCTAACTTCTTAAGCGCTTTTCCTCCAAACTGCTGAATTACCAGTGAACCCAATTTCCACCTCAAATAGGCCACAGGCCTTCGTATTCCGCGACCTGAAGGAGAATCGTTGGATTTTTAGCCCTTCTGTGGCTCTAATTCAGACCCAATGATCCCTTTCAGGTATCAACGCTACAATGTTCTACTCGACATTCATCTTCAAACAAGCCGGTCTGTCGGATCAGGGAGCTGTATTCGCTACTATCAGTATGGGTACCGTGAATGTGTTGATGACAGTCGTGTCAGTGTGGTTGGTACGTCCATCCCTGATAGTTTCTTTCATTGATACTTTCATTACACAACGAAAGCTCAAAAGTCTGATAGTTTAAGGTAAAATTTCGAAAGAAGTGAAGCAAATTGTTTAGGTTGATCATCCAAAAGCAGGACGTCGAATGTTGTTGATTGTGGGTCTGGTTGGTATGTGGATATCGACAGTACTGTTGGTGGTTTGTATCTCGATGAGTATGGGTGGACATCAGTGGGCCAGCTATGGTGCCATTGCCTTCGTCCTGTTGTTCGTCATTTCATTTGCTGCCGGTGCAGGTATGACTAGCAATCCTCGCCCTTATGTTTGATTTTTTGAAAGTTCTGTCCCAACTAAATATTACCGGAATAAAGCAATCAAATCATGATCAGTAGTAAAGACCAAGTAATACTTCAATCACACAGATTGGAAGCGAAAATAATTTCTTGGATCCTCTCATAACACATGATATACCCTATATCTCATAATATTCTAGTGCCTAGAAAACTCCAGAAGCTCCTGACGAGTAGAACTTCAGTATTCGAGCCCCAAGCCCCAGAACTTTACTTTTTCGTGAAATTCTCAATGGCAAACGATCAGGCCTGGTCTTCGTGCTAGGCCGAAACTCATACCTGAACTTACTAGATAGTTCTCTACTATCCCAACCAATCAATTAAATAAGGCAGTTCGTTATAAGTTATTCTGTACACTTTTCTCAACTCTAAATGTCAGGATCGATCCCATGGTTCTTCGTATCGGAGATTTTCGCCTCAAATGCACGAGGAAATGCCAACTCAATTGCAACAATGACTAATTGGGGAGCAAACGTGGCGGTTGGCCTCACTTTCCTCCCAATTAACGTGGGTTTATGCAGCGATTTTGTTGGTTATCCTGTACAAGCCATTGATTTTGAACTTACTTCCCGAAGAAAACGCAAGCATTGCTGATGTTGCTGGGCATGTAATCTCGCGTACTATATCCGACGCTTGTCAATTGTAGAATTATCTGCATCAATATTCGTTCCTTGTGTTCACTGCGTTCTTGACGTTCTTCCTATTCTTCGTTATCAAATACGTGCCCGAGACGAAAGGCAAAAGTATCGAGGAAATCACTGCTGAACTCGAGAAGAAGTAAAGGTAGGCAGAGTACTGTGCCTTCGCTTACGACTAGTCACCCCCTTGTAATCTGAAGATAGGCATCGCTTTGGAAGTGCGGGTGAGGTGAGCAAGAAAAAATCAGCAATGAATGGTCGATGGAAAAACGTTGGCAGAATGGTCTGCCTCGAGTAGCTCTGCTCACACTTCCAAAGCGAATGCTGTCTGAAGTGTTTGCCACTCATCTTCCCAAGGGAAGGGTAGTCAGCTTCACATGAAACCTTGAATGATGACCTAGGCAGATCGATAGAGTTTAGAATGCTCCATAGAATATGGAAGGTGCAACCGTAAACTAAGTTTCCAGATAAATATGAAAGCACAATCGCTTGAAGGTAGTGCCTATATAAAAGGCGCAGTCGAAGAGCCGATATGAGGTGTCGACGCGGGTAGTTGCTCTTGCTCTGCAGGCGAAGTATGTGGAAATGCTACCCGTCGCTGTCAAAATTTTCGCACAGTGTTCTTCCCATACTACCAGAAGCTCTAACTACCTTTAACGAAATTTTTTTTCAAGTAAACGCCTCATTTTGGCTATCCTTTACACTTGCCACAACTACTTAGGACAGAATGGTTACGTAATTGAAGTGTACGGTGTTGTTTTCATCACTTAGATACATTCAAAAGGAACCGCTTCCGAAAGGATCGTTATAAGGAAAAATATATGAAGATAAAATAAATATAATATAATAATAATAATCACCTGTATCGCCTGTCGTCCCGTTGACATCGACTTCCTCGAGCGGGCGCCAGTAACGTCTCCATTCGTCCCTGTCACGAGCCAGAGTGGTCCAGTGAATCGTTCTCGCTTCAGGGACACGAGGTTCACCATTCCTTTCGTTCAGAGCTTTCGTGAAGAAGTCTTACCATCTCGTTGGCGGCCTTCCTGGAGTTCGTTTGATGTCCCGAGGGATCCAGTCAGTAACCGCCCTGGTCCAACGGTCATCACTATATCGCATAACGTGTCCGGCCCACCTGATCTTCGATTTCTTGGCGTAATCAACGGCATCCCTGATCTTCGTTCGGTGACGGAGCTCGGAACTCGGGATTCCCTTCTGCACTTGCGTGTATAGGGAAATTCCGAGCATCGTCCTTTCCAAAGCGCGTTGAATAACGCTGACAGCATGCTCATCCTGCTTTCGTAGAGTCCAGGTCTCCGAGGCGTGCGTCAAAGCAGGAAGGACAGCAGTGTCGAAAAGGTGAGCGCGGAGCCGGATGTTCTTTGTCTTCTTCACTACTCCCTCGATATTCTTAAATGCTCCCCACGCGGCGCGTTTCCTTCTGCACAGCTCTGGAGCTAGGTCGTTCATCATGTTGACTTCCCGACCTAGATACACATAGCTAGAGCATTCGGAGATATTCGTTCCGTTTAACGTGAAAGGAGCATCAGGTACCAGTCCGTTTTTCATGAACATCGTCTTCGTTAGGTTCAGCCTCAAGCCGATCTTTCCACAAGCACTATCAAACTCGGCCAGCATTCGCTCCGCCTGCTCGATGTTTGGTGTTATAAGCACGATGTCGTCTGCAAAGCGGAGGTGATGTAGGAAGCGGCCGTCGACCTTCACTCCCGAGTCTTCCCATTCCAAATGACGCATGATGTTTTCGAGGGCGGCACTGAAAAGTTTGGGCGAAATAGTATCGCCTTGCCGGACACCTCTCTTCACGTTGACAATGACTTCCTTATAGAATGGTGAAATCCTGGTCGTAAAGTTGTCGTAGAGCTCACGAAGCATCCTTATATATTGAGTAGGAACACCCTGGTTGCCCAGGGCTTCAATTACCGCTTCTGTCTCAACGGTGTCAAAGGCTTTCTTCAAGTCGATAAACGTAAGACATAGCGGCATTTTGTACTCTCGCGATACTTCAATGAGCCTTGTTAGGGTGTGGATATGATCGATTGTACTGAACCCTCTCCGAAACCCTGCTTGCTCGCATGGCTGTCCTTCATCTAATATTCTGCCAATCCTGTTTAGGATGACACGAGTGAAAAGCTTGTAGATTACAGGCAGCAGGCAGATTGGGCGATAATTGCCAATATCGTCTGGATCTCCCTTTTTGTACAGCAACACAGTCTTGCTAGTTTTCCACAACGTGGGCACTTTGCATTCCGACAGGTACCGTGTGAAGAGCCTAGCCAGAGTTGCGATGATGACTGGTGGTATACTCTCCAGATGTTCTGGTTTGATCCTGTCGGGACCGGGCGCTGTACAGTTCTTCATCGACGTGATGGCATGTCGTATTTCGGAAGGGAGAACCGGAGGAGCGATATATTCGTCTTGCCTAAGATGGTGAGTAGGCAGGTAGACGTGGCTGTCGAAGAGATCCGAGTAGAAGTCGTAGATGACCTTCTCCATTGCCCTCTGGGATGCAGTAACGGTTCCGTCAGGACGACGAAGGGAGGTCATCTTGGTCTTGTAATTGGCGAAGCTCCGTCGAGCTTTGCGAATGCTCTTTCCGGCCTCGGCGGCTTCATCCATGACTGCTGCTCTTCTCTCTTTCAGATCTCCCTTTATCGCTTCTCTGCATAGCTTCGCAATTTCGGACGTTTGTTGATAATTGCCTGTAGCTCGCACGATTCCACGCTGGCGTATCAGCTCGAGAGTCTTCGAAGAGAGTCGTCTCTTGGCTACTTGTAGGCTCTCTGCTTTCGTAGCACTATCGTGAAGATGCTCGACGAGCCGGTTGTATTCTTCGTCGATGTTGTCGATAGCGGAATCCTCCCATTTACTCGCAAGGGAAGCGAAGTGGTCCCAGTTGATGGAGGTCTTGGAGCTTCGATTCCGAAACTTCATAGCTCTCTCCCCACGCACTGAGAAGCAGAATCTAGCGCGGAGGAGACGATGGTCCGATCCCGTGTAGAACTTCGGAACAACAGCGACGTCGGTCAGGCAAAATCTCCGATTGAAGATGATGTGGTCTATTTCATTATGGAACTGTCCACCAGGTGACTCCCATGTCCATCTTAAACGAGAGGGCTTCTGGAACTGCGAGTTACCATGGATGGTGTGGGTCGTCATGATAAACTCGGACAGCCTTTCACCCTGCTCATTCCATTCCACTCCGTGAGTCCCCATGTGAAGCTCTTCAGCCGTTCTTCTGGGGCCAATCTTGGTGTTAAAATCACCGACGATGACCTTGAAGAAAGTGTGGTCTTCTCTGTAGAGCCTCTCCAGATCCATATAAAATGCTTCCAACTCCTCTTCTTCGTAGCTCGACGTTGGTGCGTAAGCAACGAAGATGGTTAGAGCTGGGATTGAGCCGCATCTTCTTAATCGCAAACGTCCGATTCGGGTTGTTAAGCTTTCGTACGAATCCATGTTCATGGCCAAGTGCGTATTGACGAGGACACCTACGCCGCCGACGCCTCTACTGTCGCATGTTCCAAGGAACAGTTCTTCTCCATTCTCAAATCCAGCGTGCAGTGGGCGATGCCTTCTCGTCTCGGTCAGTCCGATGACGTCGTACTTGATCTTCCTAGCTTGCATCATCAGGTCTTCTATACACGCTTCCGATGCAAGCGTCCGTGCGTTGAAAGTACAGATCGCCATCTTAGTCCTTCTCCTTTTGGGCAGCCTGTTTTGGCCCTGAGATTTTAGCAGCCTCTCCCGAGCGGTCCTACCCAACGCTGCCGTATTGGGGGCTCCCTCAGGTTCAGGGGAATGAGGCCCATTTCTATTACTGTTTTTGGCGTGAAGATACCCAACGTGCAGCTTGCCAGGCTCTGACGTGGGGGCTATTGACTCCGGGGGCCTGCCAGGCTATCCCGAAGTGGACAAGGGGCTTTGTTTTCGGAGGCGGCCCCGAATCGCCTCCCAGATACTTCCCAGTGTGACTTGTTCGTCACTCGAATGCAAGCTTTTGGCCGAGTCGATGGGCAGGATACCAACTGCACCCACAGACTCTCCACACACGTATGCGTGGATCGCCTGCGAGGAACAGAGGATATATCGATCCAGCACAGCAGAATCAAGGAGTCCATCCCCTGAATCCACCTGCGTCTATGGGCAAGTACCGGTGACTTTTGGTCGGCGATTAATTCCCCTATCCGCCACCTGGGGACGCCCTACGTAGCCTCGTCACTAACCGACTGGGGATCCTTCAGTGAGAGAGAACCCCCAGTGAAGGAGATCCGTAGAATAATAATAATAATAATAATAAAATATGTGTTAAATAGGCATGTTGTTCAGTTGTTTATTTGCTTATTTTTGTTGCATGTTTGCCTCACACTTTTTTTTGAGTTGTATCACCGATGTTAAGTTCCTCACAGGCATCTACTAGAAGCGGTCTCTTTCGAAAGTGTATTAATGTTGGAAATAACAGTGACAATTTACGTGCATAACTTTCTGTCTCAACTAGATGTGACAAGATAGCCTAAATAGGGCACTTATCCGGGCAAATTTCAGAAAAATGTTGTAAAAGCCCCTAATGGGAGGAATGAACCCTGTGCAAATATCCCGATGGCAACGGGGAGCAAAATCAAATACTTCCCCCCCCCCCCCCCCCCCCCAATGTAATGTACATATTGTACTAACATGCAATTGCGCTACATCGAAAGCTCATATTGGTGCTTCAACTGCGCCTTATATAGACTTTTTCGAGGAACTCAATTTGCAGTTTTTATTTTCATATTTGTGAGCAACACCCTGAACTCTACCCATGTAATTTGCTCAATTCCTGGTTTCATGTCACTACTCCACCCTTCCCTGATCTGTGCCTGTTGCTTTGATCAAATTCCTTGTCAAACTGTATTTTTTTCAGATTGCAGTATGCGTTTCAAATCGCTGATAGTTCATAGAATTTCCTTTCGTCCACTGGTGAACGTCTTGCATAAAGATAAAGCATGTTCGTTCTGTTTTTGTATCCAGTTGACCAACCCCCGTTTGTGTTGATATTCCCAGTCTATCCCAACAGCCTCGTCATTACGAAGTAACTGTCAGCCATCCTAATTTACGCCTCTTTCTGATTCACATAGTATGCAGTCTTTGCAGTGATAAAGATTTATTATGGATACAAACTGCATACAGTTCACAGTTTTGCCTTCAAGCGATCCATCACAGTGGGCGTTGTGGAGGTTTCGGTCAGCGTCATCCATGCACTCGATATCACTACTTTACCGGTTTCTTTGACCTGGAAAGGTGAAGTTACAGCGACCGAAGTTTCTTAGCCATCGGCGAGCGGTCGCGAGCGCGTGTTGAGGTCGATTGATCTGCACTTTCCGTTATTACTTTTTCCCATTTCCTACATAGCCCACCCATATGTTGTTTAGCACTTACATGTCCTCGTGGGTACCTCCCAATCGCACACATTACCCTCCAGAAACCTGAACAAACCTTTGTTTGAAAGATGATTCGGTCACCATCCTTCCATGTTTCTGTCCTGAGTGTTTGACCCGGTATGACTGGTGATGAGAATCGTACCTCGAATGTAACCCTTTCATTTGAAAATCTTCATGCTCCTTGATGGCGATACTCACCTTCAGAGCCTTAAATCTGCTCGCATCATTTTCAGCCCACCCGCTTATCACATGTCGAGCAGCGAATCCCATAGAGCACAGACCGTGGAGAATCGGCTCTTTGAAGCCCGACATCTAACCAGGTTTGAAGTTAAGGAAAAATGATAAAGTTCAGAAAAAACTTACGGTGGCAAATGTTGGATCAATATGGAGTGGGTTGAGGTCTCCGGATCCCATTCGATATAAAGTAGCCTTAAACAACAAAACGATTTCTAATAAGCTAAGAAAGGAAGCACTAATTTATTGGGCTTTCGCTCGCTACTTTGCAGGACAAGTAGATTACCAATCTCAAGTGCTGTCGCCGATTCAAGCAAGATTCGCTAACTCTAAACTCGGCTCAAAACCTTTGATGAGCCTAATCTTACCTGATCGACAGAGGTTTGCTCTTCAAAAACAGCATCCGGTTGTCGAGAAGGTATCTCGGCTGCAGGTTTTTCATGAGCACTACTCCGTGGGCCACCAAATTTCCCAGAGCCGACTTGAAATGTGCCGACCTGCTGCATCGCCAACTTTTTACCGGTGCTGTCATCATAAGTTGTTACTAGAAATATTTCAAACACTGTGGAATGGGTTCAAACTTCGGTACTACTCACTTTCAGATAGAATTAGTGCTCCGGATCCCTTGTCGAGAATGTCGACCACTCGCGCTTCTGAGCGTAGTTTTGCTTCTGATGGTAGCGGCGCGTATACCTCGATGTATTGCTCACCATGAAGAATTCGTGCCAAATCAAACTCGATACCTGAAGATTCACTAGTGCATTAAATCGTATGAAACTTGATAGGTGCTAGGTTAATCCTAAAGGGAAGCAGTTACAAAAGCCTAATAACGCATGCTGGACACGCTTTTGTAAAATCGGGAAGGCAAAAAATAATATACACTCGAAAGAGTAGTGATTACCTGGCCAGTCCATGATGCCAGCAGCCTTAAGACCTGGTGCTACGATGAAAGTCGGTAAAGGCAGAAAGTTTTCGGCCATTTCGTAGACATATCGGAGATCGGTCTTCGTCTGAGCACCAACTAAAAAAGCTATTTTATTCTACGCCTATCCAGTCTCTGGAAATGAAAACAGAAGAGGTCTGGAAATGCGGAAGGTAGTGCTCTGCCAAAATGTAAAAAGTATCCAGCATTGACTTGCGTAGTACAATGAAAGTACAATTTCCTAATGTGGGTCCAACTTTTCAAAAAGCTACATTTGTCCTACCTCCAAGAGCATAGATAATCGCATCTCTTGATGTATATTCGAAATACTCCGGTGCAGGGATGTGATTCTTAGCTGCTGTAGGATCCATTTCTGAAAAATAGATGGAGATAAACGATCTATTTTCTTTCAAAGAACGAAACTAATGAAATAGGTGAAGACGGCAGGTTAAGGATGCATGACTACGCTAGGCATACGAATCGATCCATTGCTGGGAAGCCCAGTAGAGCAATCGCTACGCAACCGCGTTAGCGGCAACGCCTTGTTTCACTGGTGGGAAATGGATAAGTCAAATATGATCTAAGCAGGAGCTAGTGTTTCACAAAGGAGAGCAGAGAAGTCAACGTTTTCAGTAGGCCTTTCCCACTTTTATGCGCTCCCACTGGGAGGACCTCCGTTGACTACTGGAATATGACGAATATGGGCCTTTCAACGTAGAAAACGCCTAGTTTTTGAACTTCGGATTTAAGGATCCTCCTTCATTTGAGGTAAATTCCTTCTTCGAACGTCTGGGCTCAAGCACAGATTGGAACAGTTGTTTTTTCAAGAACTACATAAAGGATAAAGGATAAAGTTTTTGGCGTTAATCAATCCCGTCTGAGGGATGCTTCCGCACACTCGACTTCCATTCAGAATCGTAGTGGCGTAATGAGTGCGTATGTGGCCTATACAATGACTTGCGGTGGCCAGCCGATGTACAAGTTAGTGCTTCTATCCTCCCAGACGAGTCTGGTACCAATTCACCGACCCCGGAGGGATGGAAGGCTTGGTTGGCCTAGGCGGGCATCGATCCGGGATCCAAGAACCTTATCCTATCTTTATCCAAGAACTACATAATTAAGCAAATAACAGCACACAGAAATAGCAGTACGCAGAGAGTAGCAATAAGGTACGCATAGGCATAAAGAGAATGGGTTCATAATTATCTATAAGTCTCACAAAAAATCCCGAAAAAGCGAGTCCATAGAAATAGTTATCTTCTACAAAATTGCTTTGTCTTGCCAATGATTACGCATCGACATTTGTATGACAAAAATCCAAAGCTTTTTGTACAAGAGGAATTGAACAACTTCGATTATTTATGCAAAAACAAGCAGAAAACAGGTAACGATGCTTGATGGCTGCTTGGTGGCGCGATGTCGATAGTGGAACGCACCATATCGACCCGTAAGGGTCTTATCAGCTGATCAGGCTACACTCTAGTCCTTAGATGTTCCAGTTCAGTTAATCGAATGATACCGCAACAGCCCGGAGAAGGGTGAAAAGATAAGGTGCTGGTTGTGTGGCTATGTAGATGTAGAATACCTCTTGCTCCTGGTCCCTATGCATTAACGTTGTCGAGCAGGCGATACCGCTGATCACCGCAGATGATCAATCAATGATGGGCGCCAAAATCGAAGGAGAAGGCAGCAATTTCGGGTACCTGTCCACTATTCAACCTCTCAAATTGGTCCAGGATACTTTCCAAAGCCCTTGTTTTAATTATCGACGTCAGCTGTGCGATATGGAGCCTTCGTCCTGAAAAGAAATGTTATTCTTCGCAGCTCTGGTAAGGATTTCATTTAATAGTCGAAAACTCTATTCTATTTCGCTGATTTCCCATATACTGTCTCATTTTATTGTATTTTTGTGCGGTTGTGAAAGCGCAAAGGAGGGGTGGCTGACTTACTTATGCTTGAAGAAGATTCCTAGTCAAAGGGAATTAGTTTTTCAGTAAGCCTAAGTAGGGAAGGAACACCTGGGTAAGATGAATTCCTCGCGCAAAAAGTTGAGATCATGTAGGTATTGTCATTTAGTTGACTCACCCACCCCGATACTCCTGTGTTTCACCCAGATACTCCTTCGTTCCTAAGATTTAGTTAATAAAAACTATATTTCTCGGCTTAGAATCGTTCCTAGGCGCAAATATGCGTTCGCGAAGTCGGTTACTCTTCCCTTCTGCGCTCTAGCGCTCACTGTTGGAGAGGAACAGTGCACTCCCCCCCCCCCCCCCCCCCACCGTCCTCCCTCAACTACATTTTCTCCGAAGCATCTCAATGAGGGGACCTCTCCTATACCACAACCCTAGGTTGGCGACCACGCTAGAGATTGATTTCCCCGTTCACTGATTTCGGCATCCCCCAGCTCTCGTAAACATGAACAGTGCTTATTTTTTCTTGTCGTAAATCAAACCGAAATAGTTTGAGTAACATTTAAGTGAATCCTATCGATATAATATCACTTACGGAGCATCAAAAGGAAATAAGAAAGAAAATAGATAAGAATACCAGAGAAGAAATTTCAATAAATACTATGCATCTGTGAAACCTTTAAGGAAATCTGCCAATTCCAGACATTACTTTGAGCAAAAACCAAAGTATAGTCTTTCGAGAGGTAAATTGACCACATAGAAAGTACGTATATCCACCTAGGAATAGAGGACTGGTAGTGCAAAACTGTTTGGAGGTATGGGGAATCGAACCCCAGACTTCTCGCATGCAAAGCGAGCGCTCTACCCCTGAGCTATACCCCCACGAAGACAGACCGCACACCACGACTAATTGTGTACGACCATGGAGAGGTGCATCTATGATCGTTTCAAAGGGTATAATGGAATATCGCTCGGAATGGAAATTTCTTAACAAAATTCAGTTCGGTCTATGAAAATATAAAGTATTTTATTATTATATCAATAATTATATCAACTGGCTTGCGGATGCAGCATTTTCTCAAAAAAATTTCTGCTTATTCTTCCCTTTGTATATTTTTATTTTTCGTGAAAATGGTCCACTATATGCAAGAGCTATGTGAACAATTCTACTGAGGAAACTACAATGCTTGATCCTTCCGAACAAATGATTCCGTGGAGGCAACATGAGCAAGGACAGAGAGCATTTTGTTCCTGCAACCAAGCAAACTGGATGGAGCGTCGGCCAACTTCAATCGCTTTCATCGTCGGAATGTGTCATGCATTAGGATCTGAGTTCGTGTAGCCATTTGAGCATCAAAAAAGCTCCAACTTCTACAGAGAGCGACAGCCCTCTACTTTAGGCCTCTTTGATAAAAGTGGGCGACCCTCTAAATGTTTTTGCGTACCCACAACTCGGCTTTTTTTCAATAACTTAAAAGGTTTCTCTGTTCGGAAATACTTTTTCGAATTGACTCCTGCAGAAAGCGGGGATACATTGAGGAATTGCTTAAAATGTAAAATAATGAACAAGGAAGTAGGTGGTGTTGGTGTACCAGTTGATGAGAAACTATGAGAAAAGGAAGAGGATGAGATCTCTACGGTTCCAAGCGACGGATCGGCTGGCGTGGTATGGATCAATAACATCCAGGAAATCCGGAGATTATGGTTCGATTATCGTAGATCATAAGACTGCCACAGCCATGGTCGCTTTTCATAAAGCCTACTGATTCTCGATGATGATAATCTGATATTACCGTTATTGGGGCTAACGATTCCGTTCAAAATTATGGAACAGTTATGAGACAGCATTTGAGTACTTGACGCTTAAGCCTACATCTGGCAGAATGGGTTCAGATATCTGCGAGAGATACGTATGTCCTCTTGCTTACTTGAGATGAAAGGGCTCTATCGATTATATATGCCAGTTATCCACACTACAATAACAACCAGGCTTTTACTTTATCTATCATTACTTTATCTATCACCAGTTGGGCTACGCACGCCACAATGCGTGCACCACATGCCCGCGCATACGCTCACGGTTAAAAGTGTCAATCGGTTGCTCTTCATCTTGAAAATAATGAACCATTAAGGTTTGATTGATAGGCAACCAAAGAATTGCGTAGTACTCACAAATGTTCACAATTGATAATAACACCATTATAAGATTTCGTTATCACTGGACCTTCTTTCCTTCACGGGTACATCATTAGTTGAGAATCCCAAATTATTGGCGGTCGGATGAGCTTTGTCGTAAATGATATCAGAACATCAAGTATCCTTGTTTTTCCGCCGCGTTACAAATCTTGCTGGGTAGCGGTCGTAATCTATACATATAATACTCGTAAACATAACTACATCGTAAATACCATTGGGGTTAAATTCAATTGGTAAGTGCTCTTATCAGACGCTATCAGCTGTTAGCAGTTCCTATCATCGGTCGTCTACATCTCGCCATACTCCACGTCACACGCCAAACTGTCAAGGCACCACTATTAATGCCATTATCATAGTGGCTCTACGCTTCCGAGGGTTTTCATTAGCCCTTATCAGCTCCTGGCCTGGCACCAACCGTTCTTGATCCCTTCACCGAGTACCTACGATCCTATCACATCTTACTTAACCTATTAATATTCCAAGTTTCCATTATTGACAGAAAGTGCGTTACCGATCTAGTGGCTCTCGCCTTCTATAGTTTCTTATCAGTCCTATCAGTTGTTATCAATCCCTGTTGCTAAACATATGCGGTCCCTTCGCATCCCACACCACCTATCAAGGTGCCAAGGCTTCATCGCTAATACGAAGGTAGTTAGAGATCCTGAGGCTTTTGTCTTCTAAGGTTCCTTATTCATTTCTAACGATAGTTGTCACTTCCTATCATGTGCCATCAGTGTTCCTATCCTGCCCCCTATCTCTGTTTCAAATTTGAATGCCCCAGGTTCAGTGGGACAGGAGTTATGAATTTCCGGTCAGACAAACACACAAACACACCAACAGACACATTTAGCCGATTATATAAGTAGGATATTACTTCTCCACCAAGCTCACGTGTTATTTCACTTGAATCCTTATCGTGCCTACGTGGCGGACGCACAAACGGGCATACAAACAGACACACAAAGTTAGCGGTTTATATACATCATGGATATTTGAGAAGTTCTGCCCATGTCACCACCCACTCCTGTGCATGTCCCACCCCTGTAGGTGGATCAAATGTGCTCTTTTGGCTCTGCCCTATGCCCAACCCATACCAAACTTGTCCGACTCATGCAGATGCATCCTGAGGTAATTCGAATTTCTGTACAATTGAAAGAACGAACAAACAATCAGACGCACGCGCTTCACATATGATAAGGTGTCGTGTAGATTTCGCCGGAGTTTTTCCCTTCATCTAGCTACTCAAGTATTATGAAGTGGAAAGTTCCTGTGGAAAGTGGAGTGCGCATCTGTGAGCGAAATTCACATTTAAAAATGAAGATTTCGATTAGATTAGATTCCTATGGATTTGATGGATTTTCGTTTATGTTTTTATGGAAAAATACGCGTCTAGTCTGGAAAATAGGTTAAATGCAAAGGTACTTTCGATAAAAATTATTCGAGAGCAAAAAGTTTTTTTGCCCACGAAGCCTAACCTCTCTCTTCCCTCAGTTGGCTGGGAACCGATAGTTGAATCGTCCATAGTATAGGGATTTAGCATGACAGTAAATAGTCAGGAGAACGCTTGTTCCAACCGCTCCCAGCAAAGTTTGTAACTCAATGAAAGATCACGATTCCTCTTCGCTTCGATATCACTTTCGGCAAGACCTATCCGACCGCTAATGATCTTAGACTCTCATCTAATGAAATATACGTATCCGCTTGATTGATAACGCACTTAATCATTTGCCTACGTGACTTTTGGAAGGACGCACAAACGGGCATACAAACGGACACACAAAGTTAGCGGTTTATATATATCATCATGGATCCTACTAATATAATCGGCTAGGTTTGGCCGTTGGTGTGTTTGTGTGTGTGTTTGTCCGACCGGAAATTCATAACTCCCGTCCCATTGTAGCTAAAGCATTCAAATCTGAAAGGGAGATAGGAGACCAGATGGGAACACTGATGGTAGGTGATTGGAAGTGACAACAATCGATAGAAATAAGAAACCTCAAAAGGCAAAAGCCACAGGATCCATAACTCCCTTCGCATAAGCGGTGAAGCCTTGGCACTTCGGCTGGTGGTGTAGGATGTGAAGGGACCGTTAGTGATTGGTGCCAGGGATGATAACATGTGGTAGTGGCTGGTAACGAGCCATAAAAAGTGAGGGCCTGTAGGTCTGTGACGCGATTCCTGTTAATAGTGGAGTTTTGGTATTCCAATAGGTGATGTAAGATGTAACAGGATCGTAGGTACTCGGTGACGGGATCAAGAACGGTTGGCTCGGAAGCGTAGAGCCACTATAATAGAGGCATTAATAGTGGAGCCTTGACAGTCTAGCATGTGATGTGGAGTATGGCGGGATCGTAGACGACTGGTGATAGAAACTGATAACAGCTGATAACGACTGATAAGAGCACTTACCAACTGAATTTACCTCCTGTGGTATTTACGATGTATTTATGATTACGACTATTTCATAGATTACGACTGCTACCCAGCAAAGTCTGTAACTCGGTGGAAAATCAAGGTTACATGATGTTTTGATATCATTTACGACAAAGCTCATCCGACCGCCAATAATTCGGGATTCTCAACTAATGATATACCCGTGGAAGAAAGAAGGTCCAGTGATAACGAAATCTTATAATGGTGTTATTATCACTTGAGAACATTAGTGAGTACTACTCAATTCCTTGGTTGGCTATCAGTTAAATCTTTAATGGTTCATAATATTGACACTTTTAATCGTAGGCGTAAGTGTGGGCATGTGGTGCACGCATTGGCGTGCGTAGCCCAACTGGTAACTTTTATAAATACGCTCAGTAATCAGCAAGTGTCAAGAGCTGTACCGGTTTACATCAAATAAATATTGAAATAGCCGAGCAACTAGTTCTAAAAGTCCAAAAAGTACAGTTTCCAGCTCTAAGGAACAGGAAAAAGAAAAAAAATTGTTGATGCCTTTGTCGTGTACTGCACATTGGGATGCTTTATATCTGTTGACGAACAAACAAACTTGTAAACAACATATTAAGTGATGGTCACTCTCTTCCCTCAGTTCAAATTCTCATCGTTCTCTCATTCTCTATGTTTACTTAGTGAATACGTTCCCTTTTCTTGAAGCCAGCTAGCGACAAAACTAGAGCTGTCACCTCAATCTTTTCGATAAAATCATCCACAGCAATTGACTGACCGCTGGAGTCAGAGGCACCTGAAAACCGTAGTGCTAGAACTAGAAGTTTTTTCCACCTCTACCCTAGAACAGATACTGGTATTCAGCGGATTGTCACTGCTGGCTCAGCTCAGCTCGTTTTATCTTGTTCTTGGTTAGACTTTGCTGCAGTTGTACACCTGTCCTAAATTCCCTCTATCAACTCCCTCTGAGAGCCAGATGAGTGTATAAAAAAATAAATGAATAAATAAATAAATAAACAAAAAATAAACTAGTAGAGCTGATTGCTTGGCACCTAGTCATTTCCATATTTACCTCATGTCGATGGAAACCACACATTTGTTGTTGATTGAGCTTTTTTTTACAGGGAAAAAAGGTGGACGAAGTAAAACTCGTTGATATTAGTCTGTGGTTACTGGCATAGATTAGGGGTGTGGGTACATTCATGCGATTCGAGCCGCGCGGAAAATTACGCTGCGGAATTCGTGGCGATTCGAACGACTGGTGAGTTGATCCTACTAATCTACTCTACTTCAAATTTGGGCCCCAGTAACAGGCACTAAAGTCGCCAAAATTGCTAGGAGTTGCGCAACTTGCCGCGCGCAGCTCGAATCGCCCGAATATTCCGTCCCCATACATTGGCGATAGAGCCCTTCCCTCTCATATCTGCGAAAGGATATATATCTCGCAGAATTCTAAAGCCATTTTGCTAAATATAAGTTTCAGTGTCGAATACTCAATTGCAGTTTAATAACTGTTTTGTAACTTTCAGCGAAATCTCTAGCCCCATTTGGACCAACAACGGAAACATCTGATTATCGTCATCGAAAACCAGGAAGCTATATGAGGATGGGCCATGGCTGTGGCGGTTTTATGATCTACGATAATCGAACCATAATCTCCGGATGTTATTGATCCATACCACGCCCGCAGCCGATATCGCTCGAAATCATAGAGATCACATCCTATTCCTTTTTCCCACTTTCTCATCAACTGGGACACCAACACCGCCTAATTCCTTGTTAAAGTATTTCTTTTAACATTTTCAGCAGTCCCTCGATGTTCCTTTGCTTTCTGAAAGAAATTTATCTGAAAAAGGATTTATACTCTTATGTTTTATACCATACCTTTGGTGAAAATGTAGTTGGGGGGTGCCAGCGCCCTTTTGTGCTATGCGTCCCTGACACCGGCGGCAGAGTGCATACAGGTCGCAGAGATGGATTCTTCCCCTTCTAAAAGTTAGGGGAGGAGCTCCTTGGTGGGAGAGATATTATCCTGTGCAAAAAGCTGGGATGGGGTAAGAATTGAACATCCAACTGATTCACCCATCCCGGAGCTCCTTCCCTAGCTTTTAGAAGGGGAGGAGCTCCGGGATGATGATTAGATGGGGTAAGAAATGAAGAGACGCAGAGCACAAAAGGGCGCTGGCACCCCCCCCCCCCCCCAACTACATTTTCACCCATACTTTTAAACTACTAAGAAAGCTAAGCTATGATTTGGCAAAAACTCGAAAGTCGTCAACTTCTAGGGGAATATTCAGAAAGTTCGCAAGTTGTTGCCTTCCTCTCACAATAATGGTCATGTGCTTCAACCGAGAATGGCATCGATTGTACTTTCTTAGATTAGTTGCGGAATGGCGTCGTTTGGTGCCTTATGAGACTTGTTCTAGTCATTTTAAGCCATACCGGTTTGAATCTCTTAAGTAGCCTGGGTTCTAGATCGCAAAACAATAGAATCAGGATATTTTCCATATTAGAATGAAGCTCGAGATGCTACCTTACGAATTTTCAATGTAACTTAGTTGAAATGACCTCATTTAAAGGCACAGTTCAAGACAAAATTGAGATATCTGTTTCTAGACGAATAGTGTAAGTGACAGTGCAGAATAGTGCAGAATTGACTAAGAAAATGTGCGCATTTAGAGAAGTTCTAGGTTTTAAAAAGTAATAGAAGCCGCGGTTGAACGAAAATGTGACGACAAACTGTGCACGGAAACAGGAATCGGACGAGCTGTCCAAATGTGTGCACTATTGCGTAAAATGGCTACAGGAAGCCGGTTCGGTGCAACGTGTGCGTTTTGATGCGAATAGTTCACCTAGACAGCCCCTAAAAGGCTGTGGTTACTCGTCCATCTTTGGGTGTGGCTGACGTCGGCCATACCGGACCCGTTATCGTTCCTTTTGCTGTGCTTGGAGGTCATAGATTCAACATAGGAAGGAACCTCGGTAACCATTTTAATCGTGAACTGTGCCTTCAGATTCATGGTTCACTATTGCTCAGCAATTCCTCTGTGATAATTGTTAATTGCTCTTCTCCGTAGGATTTCCCACTCAAAGTGATTCACTATAGGCTTGTTTCAAAAGTTAGATGTCAGATGGATGGAGCCAATTAGATTCTTTTCCTGCTCGTATACCGATTTAACTGTTTTGGTTGTTTCTGGTTGTTCCATTGCCTCTTTTGCCTTGTTTTGTGGTTTGCTTAATATTTAATACATAGCAGCTTGTTTTTGAGTCCCTTCAACCTTTTTATTTCCATTCTGTCGTTTTAAGAAGTTCGATAAAAAAGCACTCAGTTTTTTCTCGTGCTCAAAATAAAAGCCAAGGGGATGTTTGCCGATTTTAGAAAAAAAATTATTGCACACTTTTCGGGAAGGTCAAATCCAGTTCACCTTTAGAAGCCGGAATTTTGAAATTCTAGAATAATAGTTTGCTGCCCCTAGAAAATGAGTTACGTATTCGAATGAATTCGCGAGTTGAACTCTTTCTCTACACACTTTAATAATTAGAAATCCATGCAATCGCTTATACTACGAGAGGGAAACGAATGTGCTCGATGCATCGTGGAGTAAAATCAGTGTGTGAACCACCACTGCAAATTTAATGCACACGTGTAGTTAGCTGCTGGTTCAAGTCGCTTGTGCCTGGGTACATTAAATATCTCGGCGGTGTCCGAAGATACCACCGTTCGCGGCCGGTTTCGAGCCAGTGGCTCGCCGAGAGGCGATTGCAAATTGCAAGTTTTCGGTAGAAGGCGAGCCCATCGTTGTAAGTGCCTGAGCCTTAAAGGAAATTTTGCGTCTTCTCTTTATGGTTTTCTTTTTCTTGCTTACAGCGCCACTTATGGGTCATATGTTCAGGCATCACGACGTACTATGAACAACCTCAAGGAAGCAGCCCATGGTAACGAATATGACGTGAAATTAATCGCCTCCATCGCTAAAGCTGTATGCAAGAATGGTGGCTTACCCACGCAGCATCCGGTTGACGTTTGAATGAGGTGTCGACCAATAAGGATTCATCCATCTACACTTTCTACAAGTCCAATTGCCTTTGTATAGATTCCCACGTTGTTTAATTTCTCAGCATAGAATCCCGGCATCTTATACAATGCCGAATTCTGTTCTTTCAGTTGACTAGGCTACTCAGAAAAGACCTAGTCGAGAGAATTATGTGTAACTATTTGTTGTTGTTCGACATGGTTTAATCTATCAAAGCAGTTTTCGTGTACATGTCGGGTACTCAATAAAAATAAAGAGTTTGTTCTCTCATTTTTGTACTCCTACCGTATTAATTTGTCCGTGCCGGAACACTATTAATCCAGTAACAGCGAAAACACGGTATCCAGGTGAAAGTGCATTCGATACGAGGCCCTATAAGTGTTCTTTACACTGGGTTTAACACTAGTTCTTGCCAATCACTTATATCACTTATCAGTCTGTCGTTTCCCCCTTAGAGATTTTCTACATCAAACCAGCGCGGGATACGTTACACGCACGAGTGGGCCTACGGCTGATCCGTTCTCCCGGATGGCGCTTGGATCGGGCAGGTGGCACCTGACGAAGACATGAACTGGCCGCGCGGGTCTGTGATGGTATACCGAAATCGAAAGCCACTGCTCCAACCAGGGCGCGAGCAGTCGCTGCAAATTTAGTACCCGAGCTTAGTCGGCTCTAGGCTCGTTGTGGTCGGGTATTTTGGGGTCTGTAAATTTTCTTCGGTGCTGCTAAAACACACCACCGATTGCAACCGGTTTCGAGCCGGTGGATCGCCGGGAGGCGATTGATTTTTGTCCTCGATCGTTTTTGGTCGATGACGGTTGGTCGACGTAGCTAAAAAGTTGTCAATCAGTCTGTTGAACAAGCTAGATTTATGATGTATTATATTTGGGCCGAACGAGCATCATTTTATTGAACAAACAAAAACCACAGCTTTAGCAGAAGAATGTGCACGATAGTCCACGAACCTGGGTCGCACGACCACCAACGTCCAGGCATCGTTTTGAGCCATTAGCTCCACATCTTTGGAGGTTTTAAGTTGTGTGATATACCTTACATGTGGCAAGCGCCGTGGAAGTGACCCTCTTTCCATATATTTCTCCATATATTTATGCCAAATGATCATTTCCCATCCACTTTTTTTAGGGATGGCCCAAAGATCAGCTTCTTCGGATACCTCTCATCTGATCCCATAGTTCCTCTAGGCCACTGTTAGATAACAAATCGACCGAATTCGATAGGCAAGCCGCTCGAATGCATCCAATGCAAGTGCAGAACTACGGCGAGCTCACTTTCTTTGACAACTAACTCTTCGCAGTGTTGTGCGTATTAACTCCACTTTACCAGCATCAGCTATTGCACCGCAATCCCTCATGGGTCCGGCCAATACCCGGAAGATTTCTCGGAAATATTCAGTAACTACTAAGACTGAAGAAACTTCTAATTGCAAAATTTGGTACGTTCAGATAATCGAAGCTCGCCTTCAGCGTCGGTATGGGCTCGATTGAGGACCCTACCCGCTGCAGACAGACCCGTCGCAATTTTCTTCTCTGTTCCCTCAATGGGTGAGTGTGTTCGATCGGGTGAACAGGGCCAAATACGATGCAATCTGTCATGGAAAATGGGCATGATCGGTTGCAAATGAGCGAAAACGCTTGCCGGTGTTACCCCCATGAACAATTGATGGGAAATCTACAAACTGCTGGGACAGATGCATTTCAGCGAAGGGATGGCATTGTTGGGAAAGCTTCACTTGATGAGAAAAGTTATCAAAAAAGTGGAAATAGATGGGGAAACTGATTTCAGGAAAAGGACTAGAAATTGGAGAAAAGTGTAAGAGGCAGCGGAAGAATCCCAAACAGGAGCTCTTTCAGTCAATTTTGGAAAAAAATGGAAAAAAGCTGGAATCGATAGGAAATCCAAGCTTGAAAGATTGAAGGAGTTAGTAGAAGCAATAATCGGTTCATACAAAAGGCTGGAATCTCGTTCTCTCGGAAGGCCAATTTTTGGTCCTCTACTGGGCGCACCATTCCAACCATTCAATAATTGGCACGAGTCCAGACCAAGAGACAGCACGGACCCTCCCTGGTGATATTTGCCATTCACACGACCCTCGCTGTCGATCTCTCAGTTCAAGCTCAGCCGATAAGCTTTTCTAACCAAGCCTGATCTTTATCGACGTTTTTTTCGATCAATTTCCAATGTCTAGTAGTCAGGGTACGGCAGTCCATCGTCGATTGATCTGAACTGCTCAATGATCAGCCCATCGAGCGGCACCGCTCAATATTCTTCACTCCTCTCACGTCCCAGCCTACGTTTCTTTGTACCCTCTAGTCCAAAGAAAGTTACAAGAAGAACAGTAAAGCATACGATACACTAGGTAAAAGAGGCTTGAGGAGGCCTTTGGTGGGTGGGTGGGTTGTCACAGTCGCCCAGAAACGGGTGCTCGGCACCACCAACCCACTTCGGACAAGCACCGGGTGAAGCTGGAGCACTGCACATTTTGGGGGAGATGCTGCGCGTTTGTCCCTTGGACAAAAGCCGGGTGAAGCTGAGCCCCACCAGGACGAAGAATTTCATCAATTCTGGCGGGAAATGCTGGACACCGGAAGGAATAAGCTGGAATCACAAAAATAGAAAAACTAACAAATGAGCAGGAATTTCGTGAAAAGGTCTCCAAATAGTTGAACAAAAAACAAAAATTGACGAAAACAAAAGCCAAACATTGTGGGTGCGGTGGAGGCGAAATCGTGGCTCAGAGCAGCACATCACCCTCAAAACGCTTTCTGGCGGTTTCGTCTCATATGAGGATGAAGTGTAGTTGTTGGCAGAATGGATGAAGACATAAGATAAGTGTTGGTGATCAGTGAGCAAAGGACAAAGCCAAAAGCTGTCTTAGCCCAACTGGGTGGTGGGAATGCGGGGCTGGATATTGAACTGCAGATCACTTATCGATTTTCCACCCCTCAATCGATGTCGATCGCCCCCACTGATAGGGTGTGATAGTGTCCCAAAACCCGTCACATGTATCAGTCTTCAATATGTATTGCGAAATAAAAGTTATAGTGATATGATGGGGTGACACCTATGGGAAATTTTGAACAAAAATACGATCGTATCTCGGGGTTCGAGCACAACCAAGCATTTCTAATGGAACCATCGGATTCAGCTGTCGAGTTGCATCAAAAATGGACACATATGATGTGATTTGGGAGCATGAATTTTTCTTCGAAAACTCCATATGTGGGAATACTACGGGCACATTAGATTTCATGTAGGTTCCTTTTCGGCGCTGGGAGCAATGCAACACTATCGTTGTCGGTCGTTCTGTATCAATAGACACCCCCTAACAGTGGGGGCGATCAATATCCATGGAGGAGTGGAAAATCGACAAGTGATCTGCAGCTCAATATCCAGCGTACTGAGCAGCAATGCTCGATTTTCCGCATTCCCACCACCCAGTTGGGCTAAGACAGCTTTTGGCTATGTCCTTTGCTCACTGATCACCAACACTTATCTTATGTCTTCATCCATTCTGCCAACAACTACACTTCATCCTCATATGAGACGAATCCGTCAGGAAGCGTTTTGAGGGTGATGTGCTGCTCTGAGCCACGCTTTCGCCTCCTCCGCACCCACAATGTTTGGCTTTTGTTTACGTCATTTTTTGTTTTTTGTTCAACTATTTGAAGTCTTTTTCACGAATTTCCTGCTCATTTGTTAGTTTACCCAATTTTGTGATTCCAGCTTATTCCTTCCGGTGTTCAGCATTTCCCCCCAGAATTTATGAAATTCTACGTCCTGGTGGGGCTCAGCTTCACCCGGCTTTTGTCCGGAGGACAAACGCACAGCATCTCCCCCAAAATGTGCAGTGCTCCAGCTTCACCCGGTGCTTGTCCGAAGTGGGTTGGTGGTGCCGAGCACCCGCCGGCCAGCGGCCGGGCCGAGTGGTCCCTTCGGAGCGCCTTCGGCGTCCCTCGGGACCACTCGGCCCGGCCGCTGGCCGGCGGGTGCTCGGCACCACCAACCCACTCGGATGGCTGTGCACTGGGCAACGGTGCCAACCCACCCACCCACCAAAGGCCTCCTCAAGCCTCTTTTACCTAGTGTATCGTATGTTTTACTGTTCTCCTTGTAAATTCCTTTCGACTGGAGGGTACAAAGAAACGTAGGCTGGGACGTGAGAGGAGTGAAGAATATTGAGCGGTGCCGCTCGATGGGCTGATCATTGAGCAGTTCAGATCAATCGACGGTGGGCTGCCGTAAACTGTCTCCTGGACAGTGGAAATTTATCGTCGAAAAAACGTCGATGAAGAACAGGCTTGCTTAGGAAAGCTTATCGGCTGAGCTTGAACTGAAAGATCGACAGCGAGGGTCGTGTGAATAGCAAATATCACCAGGGAGAGTTCGTGCAGTCTTTTGGTCTGGACTCGGGCCAATTATTGAATGGTTGGAATGGTGCGCCCAGTAGAGGACCAAAAATTGGCCTTCCGAGAGAACGAGATTCCAGCCTTTTGTATGAACCGATTATTGCTTCTACTAACTCCTTCAGTCCTCAAGCTTGGTTTCCTATCGGTTCCAGCTTCTTTCCATTTTTTTTTTTCAAAATTGACTGAAAGGTTCAGCTCCTGTTTGGGATTTTTCCGCTGCCTCTTACACTTTTCTCCAATTTCTAGTCCTTTTCCCGAAATCAGTTTCCCCATCTATTTCCACTTTTTTGATAACTTTTCTCATCAAGTGAAGCTTTCCCAACAATGCCATCCCTTCGCTGAAATGCATCTGTCCCAGCAGTTTGTAGATTTCCCATCAATTGTTCATGGGGGTAACACCGGCAAGCGTTTTCGCTCATTTGCAACCGATCATGCCCATTTTCCATGACAGATTGCATCGTATTTGGCCCTGTTCACCCGATCGAACACACTCACCCATTGAGGGAACAGAGAAGAAAATTGCGACGGGTCTGTCTGCAGCGGGTAGGGTCCTCAATCGAGCCCATACCGACGCTGAAGGCGAGCTTCGATTATCTGAACGTACCAAATTTTGCAATTAGAAGTTTCTTCAGTCTTAGTAGTTACTGAATATTTCCGAGAAATCTTCCGGGTATTGGCCGGACCCATGAGGGATTGCGGTGCAATAGCTGATGCTGGTAAAGTGGAGTTAATACGCACAACACTGCGAAGAGTTAGTTGTCAAAGAAAGTGAGCTCGCCGTAGTTCTGCACTTGCATTGGATGCATTCGAGCGGCTTGCCTATCGAATTCGGTCGATTTGTTATCTAACAGTGGCCTAGAGGAACTATGGGATCAGATGAGAGGTATCCGAAGAAGCTGATCTTTGGGCCATCCCTAAAAAAAGTGGATGGGAAATGATCAAAAGATGGTCGAGAAATATATGGGGAGAGTGTCACTCTCACAGCGCTTGCCACATGCAAGGTACATCAAACCACTTGAAACACTCAAACGTGTAGAGCTAGTGGCTCAAAGTGATGTCTGGCCGGTGGTGGTCGTGCGTGCCAGGTTCGCGGACCACCGTGCGCATTCGTCTCGTCTGCTAAAACTGTGTTTTTGTTTGTTTGATAAAATAATGCTCGTTCGGCCCAAATATAATACATCATAAATCTAGCTTGTTCAACAGACCTATTGACAACTTTTTAGCTACGTCGACCTTTTAGCTAAGGTACATCACACCCACATGAAACACTCAAACGTGTAGAGCTAGTGGCTCAAAGTGATGTCTGGCCGTTGGTAGTCGTGCGTCGTGTGTTCGCAGAACACGATGCGCAGGTCTGCTTAAGTTAGAGGCCTCTTTTTGTTTGATAAAATGATGCTCGTTCGGCCCAAATATCATATAACACATCATAAATCTAGCTTGTTCAACAAACTGATTGACAACTTTTTAGCTACGTCGACCAACCGTCATCGACCAAAAACGATCGAGGACAAAAATCAATCGCCTCGCGGCGATCCACCGGCTCGAAACCGGTCGCGAACGGTGGTAGCTTCGGACACAACCGAAAAAAATTAACGTGCCTGAGACTACCCGAATCTGGTAATACCAGACCACCACACTTGGGTATTAAACCTTCACCGGATCGCGCACATACACGCAATCATAGCTTTTTATCACTAAACCGTGAGTTCATGAAGGTCCAGTGTTCGCCAAGTTCGGCAATAACTGAATCACAATACAAAGGACGAATCAGCACCGGGCCCACTCGTGCGTGTAACGTATCCCGAGCTGGTTTGATGCAGAAAATCACTAAGTAAGAGGCGGCAGACTGAAAAATGATAAAAGTGATTGGCAAAAACTAGTGATAAATTTAGTGTAAGGAATACTTATGGGGCCTTCGAATGCACTACGACCTGGATACCGTGTTTTCGCTGATATTGGATTACTAATGTTCCGGCACGGACAGATTGATACGGTAGCAATACAAAAACGAAAAAAAAACCAACTCTTCATTTTTTATTGAATACCCGACATGTACACGAAAACTGCTTTGATAAGACTAAATCATGTCGAACAACAATAAATAGTTACACATAAATCGACTAGTCCTTTTCTGAGTAGCCTAGTCAACTGAAAGAACAGAATTCGGCACTGTATAAGATGCCGAGATTCTATGCGGAAAAAAATAAACAACGAGGGAATCTATACAAAGGCAATTGGACATGTGGAAGGTGTAGATAAATGAATCCTTGCTGGCTGACACTTCATTCAAACGTCAACCGGATGCTGCGTGGGTAAGCCACCATTCTTGCATACAGCTTTGGCAATGGAGGCGATTAATTTCACGTCATACTCGTTACCATGAGCTGCTTCCTTGAGGTTGTTCATAGTACGTCGTGACGCCTAAACACACGATTCATAAACACTGAACACTAAACAAGTAAAGGATAAAAACCATATAGAAAAGACGCAAAATTTTCCGTGATGTTCAGCCTCATAGCAAGGATGGGCTCGCTATGTACCGAAAACTTGCGCCTTCAACTAACAGCTACAGTAGTACACCTTCAACAACGAGTTGAATCATTACACCCACATGTTCGTGGAAGAGTGCAAAAAATCAGATTTAACTCAAGAGAAGAAACACTTTAGGATGGATGTCATTCAATCCGCACCATTCGACCTCACACAGAAAATTTAAAAACGACTGACAATGCTGCAAAAATAATTCGCAATATCCCTTTCGTGTGGAGCACTGGCGGCGTTGTTCTTGCATGAGTAAGTGCACCTGAAAACGCAGATTATCAGAAGGAAACCATACATGTCTCGAATCATGCAACTATAACATGTTGTAAGAGAAAAACCAGTATTGAAATTTCCAAGAATTAAAAGAGGAACGTAGTGTTAATGCAACCTTAAGGGATGTTTAGGAGATGAGTTATAAGACTGCTGTGCTAAGCCTATCCACACTCCCCTCGTTTCCTATACTTCCTTGGATGCCTAACCTGTCTTACGTCATTTGTATAAGTGGAGTTTATCTCCTGTTCAAAAGCCTCACAAAAACCTTCTATTCAGGAGTTTGTGTATGAGAGGACATGGGTTAATTGAATCGGTTTCCAACGATCACCCGAACCGATACAGCTCACGTACAAACTTTTCGTATGAGTTTCAAAAGATCGGTCCGTAAACCGCGAAGGACGGGTTTTGCACTACAGCAGTGAATAGAAACGCTACTAACCGAGGAGATGCTCAAGAAAATCAGTAACTAGAATTTGCAGGTGATAACAATCGAAGCCATAAAAGCTCACCTAGAAAGCGTAGCGATCATACTATAGATATCGATCGCCGCGTCCGCGACACGGATCAGCTCATACTGTCGGTCTGTAATTGTGATTTTATAGATATTATGAGAACTTGAGAATTTATACAAGCTCTACTCTATTTCCAGAACAAAAGCAATGAGGAGCAATCCGTAGTAGACTAAATTCGGAGGATTAAATATGTGATTTTGACAAGGTCGCTCGAATGCATAGCAAAATAGCATCCAACGCTCACCTATAATGCCCTTTTTATACTTGATGAGAAGATTTTCAACTGTTTTGCCGAATTCCTTGATGCAGTCGTCCAACTTTTTGGCTGAATCGCTCAAAGCTGGATCCACCACAGCTCCGAAATCCGCTCCAGTGCTGCCACTGAAAGCATTAAAATACAAAATTCTGTCGATCCCCGATGAACCTTCGAATTCCTCACCCTGTTGCTCTCTTCACCACCTGTCCGAAAAGCGTTCCAATGCTACCGGATTTAATATCCTTAGCCACCTGTTGGAGATGTTTTCCAGCATGTTGCGCTCCAGTCAGAGCCACAAATAGTCGCATGACATCGTTTGCACCCTCGAATATTCTAGGAAAAGCAAATTCTTCATTTTTAAACTAAGCGTTTGCCTATAACATTAATGGGGCTATACTACCTGAAGATTCGTAGATCCCTCATAACGCGTTCCAGACCACAATCCTTCATGAATCCCATACCACCGTGCAGCTGAATCGCTTCATCACATACCCACCAGGCATTTTCCTACAACATCTTATTACAAACGATCAGGAAATCATTCGCGGGAAGAAAATGGAGCTATGAGGTTCTTTTCTGCTGCTCTCCTGATGTCCTCACAGTCCATCAAAAAACCCATGACCCATCAATCATTATTTTCCCTGGAACGCTAATAACATTCTTGCCAAAATCTGATCCTAAAAAGAGAAATGCTAAACACACCTAGGCAGCCCAAACAACTTTTTTGAGAAACCATACGAGTTGTTCAGATTTCAACATACTCTCCTGTTTTCAATTGGTAACATAATGTAGAGCAGTTGGAACACTTGTGTTTCATAGAAAATGGCTCAAGAAAGTCATAACTAATAAACGCTACCTCCTCTTATCCACCATAATGTTTGAATATTATTCTTGTCACCCTCGGTGGTGATGCTGTGCTGTGAATAAAAAACAACAAAAAACTCAGTTACACTTGTTTACTGATGCTCCTAGGAATTCAACAGTTGTTGCCACCCTCCACTTTACGACGCACCAATAGTTTTGGCCTATCTGGTACAACACGCCCAAGCATTCTGCTTATTTATGCGTTCGTGTATGTATGTATGTATGTGCATGTATGCGTACGTGTGTTTGTGTATGCTTATGCTGAAGATATGATACACATACTTCGAAGACCTCTTCTTCATGTGGCACTGGGTTTACCTAGCCGTACTTGGTAGGTCTCTGTACACTGCACTTAGTTCGTGTGCAGGCTGCTCGTTTTTCATAAATTGTGCGCGTTCCCAGAATGTAAGCCACAGGATGTTAGGTCTTGAATAAGTTGCACGTAAGTGCCACACTTGAGATAGTTGCAAGCAAATTACAAGTAAATTACACATGTGCTGAACGTATGTTGCGAGAACGCTAGGGTTACGACACAAGTACAAGTGAGTGAATAGGTTGTTGCAAGTTGCAAGTTACAAGCTAAACTGCATCTACTAGAAGCGCTCCGATGGCACGATTCGGTACCAAACGACGAATCAATCAATGCTATTTAATCTTCAAAGTTTCACTCCCCAATTCATCGGTTGTTGTGCCACCATGTGTAAGTGTATTGTCCTCACTGCCCCGGAGAAATAAGGGAGTTATTCGTCACGTCAACGTAAGTTGTGTTTGTCCATTTCCTTGATAGGTTCTCCACTTCCTGATCCACCCGTGTGACATTAACTGTTGCCAGCCAGGTAGACACACACACATAAACAACCTCTACACAATATACGTAAGATGCACGCAACATGTACACAATTTGGGAGCACATTACTCACAGAACATGCACACAGCCTAAACATGATCTGGATCAAATTATTATTATTGCAATGTTATGAGGGCTCGACTGAACTTACTGATTTGTATTATGTTATTCGTAAAGGACCAACTCCTTATTCATAATACGTTTATCAGAGTAACCAGTAGCTATATAGAAAGTTACAAGAACTTGGAAGTTAGTCAGTTCCAATCTCTCGATCCTTCTTTTCAATTTCACTGTGACTTAAAAGTTATATTTTTGAATTTTGGTGGTGTAAACCACCATAATTTCGAAAGGCTGCGAGGAAATGTCGCATAGGCCGGTTCACGCTGGCTATCAATCTTATTCTTAGTATGCACAACATTCTCACGCCCACACTTGAAGTACCTGGAGCAAGAGCTGAAAAAGAGCCCGCTACTTCTTTCTCATTGGAGTGCATTGGCCACCTTATGCTCGAAGGAGCAACACCTTAAAACCTCTCTAACCACACTGTGCACGCGAAACGATCACTTACTCCACGAATCTGTTATCGAGACAAAAAAGAATGTTTTGTGATGATTGATAGCTGCAAAATAAATAGAGAACCTACCGACGCCGCAACCTTCCCAATGGCTGCCTCCAGCTGATAGTCCTGAATTCCGCGATCCATATTCGCTGCAAGGAGATAGACAATCGACTCCGTGGCATAATGTCGAGCAACCATGTTCGTGAGCTTCTCCTTAAATAGATTTTGAATGGATTATCTATCATAAAACTTCGAAATCTCGAAATAAAAAGCCTGATAAAACGAACTTGAACGTTGAAGAATTCTTGCAGAGTTTGACCGAATTGCACGCGATGTGTTATGTGATCAACCTAAACAGTGATTACAAAGTAACACCTCCAATCAATCTCAATTGTCAAAAATCAACATGAAAACCTAAATTAATTGAAATTGAAGAGTTCTCACCGTCTTCTGAATGCAATACTTCATCGAACCAGTACATGATGCAGGGATACCGAACCGGCCGTTGTTCAGGATGTTCATTGCTACTTTGAATCCTTCACCTTCAACTCCAAGCAAATTCTCTACGGGAACCTGTAAATCCATCTTCTCAGTTGAAATATGCGTAAATATGTACCAACTGAATCATCTTAAAGAAATGTCCATAGATTCAGTGCCAACCTTAACGTTATCGAAGTGCACTTCAGCGGTATTCGATCCTTTAATGCCCATTTTCTTTTCCTGTGGACCGCTGGTTACACCGCCAAACGCTCGCTCGACTATGAACGCGGACACTTTGTCTTTCGTGCTACCGTCAGGCATTTTCACTGGAGTCTGTAATGAATATACGTCTACACCTATACAAAAAACTGTTCAATCATGCCAAACATATTTTACGTTATAAAGAATCTGCTGCACCAAACAACAAAGTTTAAGGGATCCAGCTCTTCGTTGAGGGATCTTCCGTCTAGAAGGACTGACAGATAAGGACACCAGCTTCCAATGGCTCACTCAGATAAGATGTTAAGCTCCGTATGGGTTTCTGAACGCTTACTTGGGAGTGTTTTTCAACTCCGCGAATCACTTTTGGAAAAGGACCAAAGCCTCTCCAACCTGTGCAAGTGACACCTCTTGCTGATCGTCAAACATTGTTGCTGATGTGATGACAAGCGCATCTGGTAAAGTCATGGACTCATAGGGTTTGCATATTTGATAGTTGTGTTCGCTTCGTTTTTTGACAAGACGTGTGCAACATACTTGCAGTACAATGCAGTTTTACGCCTCCCACTTGTTATCTGTTGTTCTTACTCGCCCTTAATATCAGCAATGGTTTTCCGGAGAGAGTTCCGTCCTGGCAGTTTTGCTGCTGACTTCAGCAGTGGTTGTTGATTCCAAATCAGCAGAAAGATATTGCCAAAAGTTTGCTCGAAATGGATTCGCAGAATGTTATGCGGCCCCTCGTACTTCGGCCAGATAATATTCGCGTAAAAAGGCAGAAACCAATTTTCTCCTACAATCCCAGCAATTTCATTTCAAGCCTATCACGACGATAGCCATCCCTTATAAATTACTTCCATCTGCGAATGATCCACTTTTTTCGTCAAAAGGAAAGAAAATCAATCGCTATGTGATACTACTTTTGACAGTCTACATGAACGTATTACTGATACACCCGGGTCTCCGGATGATAGCGACGGCGATGGCTTTAGCATATCTCGCGAAGTAATCTCGTACCATTTTGAAAATGTAAAATGATTTTGAGGGGAAAATAATCCAAAAATGGATGTTTGAACCGATGAGTTTCACTTCCACAGTGTTGATAGAGTTGCACCGTCTTTTATCATTACGAGGTCAAAAAAAGTAGCGCTTTTCAAAAACTTTGCTCCTTTGATCAGAATACCATCCGAGGAATTTGATAGAGGTTCTAGCGCACAATCTGATCCGTTAAGACACCATACATCAGTGTTTCCCATAACATTTGGATGGAGGCGGAAGCAGTGGGGACAGATTTTTCCTTGGCGAATTGTTCATGTTACGGAAAACATTTTTGCTTTTAATGCTTTGAGGTGAAATATCTGAGTTTATGAGGCGCCCATCAATCACAGGAGTAGTTCCCGATTGATGTCACCACTTCAGCAATACAAGCGCTATTGCAGCTGCCAAAAGCTAGTCCCGACCAAAAAGCGCTCTGATCAGATGATCAGACGGTCCATTTTGCTCCCCCTCCAAAGGCAAATACCCAATATTTTGTAGTCCCATTTTGATTCATTCGGAATAAGGCGTGCCGTTCGTGGAATGAGAAAATGGAAAGGTCAAGGGATTAGTCATAAAACGGTATTGATGAGAGCAGCCAATTGATCCACGACGTCGAAGAAAATTTACCCAAACTTCCTAAATTTCCACCCTAAAATGCTACCCCATAGCGTCTGTAAACCGTCACGGGAAGTTTAATAAACCTCATATCACATTACAATAACGGTACCGTCACTTAAGACCTTTTGTAGAGGAAAAAAATCATTCCATCCATACCAAATCTATTCAATCCTTCTTGAAACAGCTGAATCCCTTTCCCCTCCAATAATATCCTGATCTCGTGCACAGTTTGGATAAAAAGGACTGTAAGGTATTCAAAAATACTGAAACGTAGATAAAGAACAGAGTTATACCAATCACGAAGAAAATACCTGAGCGAATACGGTGAAGACATCGGCGAAGCCGCCATTACTGATCCAGATCTTACCACCGTTCAGAATATAATGCTTCCCATCCGGGCTTTTCTCAGCTCGAGTTTTGATTGACTAAACAAGGACATTCATTGTGTGGATCTTTTAATACAGAAATAGACATGCTCTCAGGAATTTTGATGCAGTAACACAACACTCACATTGGCATCGGATCCGCTGCTCGGCTCGGTAAGGCAGAATGCAGCAAATTTACGTCCAGCAGCCAAATCTGGTAGATATTTATCTTTTTGTTCATCAGTACCAAAGAGGAGAATGCCCTTGTAGCCAATCGACTGAAATGGAATCGTATCATCAAATTAACAGCGACAAGTGAACATATATAAAAAAAGAAGTAAGCAGAACAGCTAAAGACGGCACTAGCAACTCGTTATAGCGAACCCACTCTTCGACGTAACAATTTTGCAAATTAGAACTTAGAAGGGTGGCCAAGGGGCAATAAAAATAAGCGAAACTTAAACCGTTTAGACTTCATTCTCCCAGATACACGTAAGGGCAGGTATCGATTGACTCTGGTTCCCTGCCGCCTGGGCTAGAGCGTAGACAACAACGGCGCACAGACCCCACTTGGAACGTTGCGAAACAGCGAAGGCTACTTTCCAGCATTAGGGGGCTTTTAACGTCCCGTGCATGTGTGACACAGTAAATACCTACCCATCCCCCCGTGGGCTTCACCCTTGGTACCTTTCCTTTGCGTCGAATATGTGGGGGGTGTTTGGGGCGCCTTGGCATGTGTTTGGGTTATTGTGTAACATATTCACGGGGCGATTAAATCCGTCTTGTCTTTCCAGCGTCCTCGGCGTCAGTCAAACTATAGCGGCTGACGCCGAGGCCGCCAGCCTGCCAACGCTGAGTCTGAAAGGAACCGAGCAAGGAAGAAGACGCAGACGAATTCAAAAAAAGTAGTCCCGTTCACAAAAAACCATCTTTTCCAAGGCTCTCAACCGTCTGGCTTAGGGATAAGACTTGGGGAAATCAAATAAAGACTCAGGCGATAGGCTCTGCACTGAAGTTGAAGGCCATTCGAACAAAAAGCATATAGGAACGGGAGAAAGCCAGTGCCTGCTACGCGAAGAAAGATCCTAATCGGTGGGGGAAGAACTCAAAGAACAAATGGGAACCCATTTCAGGCCGGAACTGGACGGTACCTGGTGCTAAGTGAGTTGGGAGGGGCCGGGGGACGCACGATTCGTGCGATTCTGGGTGCGCGCGGCAAAACGCGCGACGGAATTCGTGATGATTCGAACGACTCTGGCGCCTACTATTGGAGCACAAACTTGAAGTAGAGTGGATTGGTAGGATCAGCTGATCATTCCCAACCTCTTTACTTCAAGTTTGTGCTCCAATAATAGGCGTCAGAGTCGTTCGAATCATCACGAATTCCGCCGCGCAATTTGCCGCGCGCACCCAGAATCGCACGAATCGGCACACACCCGGGGGGGGGGGCGAACGTCCGTTGCGCGTGTCCGTCGAAAGTAGGTCACCCCGCCCACTTCGTGCGCGACGAACTCCACTGAGGTCTCGAGGTGGCAATACAGTACCACCAAGTGTGAGCGGAGCGAATGATTTGCACTAGACCATGTTATCTTCTCTTTAGCTCACTGCCGTCGACCAAGCGCAAACCGTATGCCCCACTGACAACTGCGACGTCTGTCAAGTATCGCGGGCTGCCCAGCCGCATGCGACGGCTGCGGCGTGACCTAGTTTCGACGGACACGCGCAACGAAACGCACCCCCCGGGAGGGGCCACGCGGCGGCGCGGCGCCTTTTCATGTCTGCACCCTTTCCAGCGAGACGGTAGTACTGGACGGACCTGTCTGGGAAGGGATGGTGAGGTTGTACTGAAGCGTTTCATGATTCAAAACAAATTACATCTTGGCACATGATATATGCCTGCATATTATGGACAGTCTTCGTCTGAGCCGATAAAACCCTATTTTTAGGAAGGGGAGGGGCTCCGGGGTGGGTGAGATTGTTATCTCGTGCAAAAAGCTGGGATGAGATAAAAGCTGAACGTCCAATTGGCTCACCCAAGCCGGAGCCCCTCCCCTTCCTAAAATTAGCTGAAAAATACGCAGTTACAACGTAAAAAAGTTATGAAACGTCCCTAAACACAATTACGGGCTCGCCTACCCTTCTTTGCCTACTATCTCACCGGAGAGGGCGCAAAATCGTTCTATACCCGTCTGCACCCTCTAAGCGAGGGAGGGTCCAGTAGCGTTCAGTTGTTGCGTTCAGACTTTTGGTGACAACGTAGTTGGAGGGGCCACTGCACTGTGCTCTGCCTGTCTAGCACCGGTTGCTCGAGCGCTAGAGGAAGTTTGGGCGCTGGTCTTGCTGGTCTATAATGGTGCTGGCATCGAGCCAGGACCATGAATTTTCCAGCCCGAGTCTAAAGGGGGGGTGGGGGAGAGTACTGTTGGAGTGTGATGGTGACGGTATGCGAAAAATTGGAATGAAACGAGAATTGGTCAGTAGGGTACTGCCTAATTGAGAGAGCGCAGACAAAGTGCGAAAACGGGGGAGGGTAGTCTTGTATCCACTTCCCGAACGGTGTGTCGCGCTCGCCGCACGCGATCGCGCGCTAAGAAGGGAAAGATCTGAGTGCCTAGGGGAAGGATACGACAGTCGCCGCGGAACCACTGAACCACAACCACTGGTCATGGGAATTCGTGAAAAGTTCCGCCACCCCCAAAAACGAGTATTCCCCTTCAAGTGCGTGCTCGCCCTCTTTTTGTTATAATTTCAGGTTAACCGTGGGTATTTCGATACGACAAAAATAGCGTCAATAATACAAGTGATAATGGAAATTGAGAATTCCCTCACTGAGAAAATATATGCGAACAAAAAGTAGCTCTATATATTCAGTTCTACCAAGACAACTATTTGTAAAATCTGCGCTGCGAACGGATGGGTACGAGGGTCCTCTCTTGCTCCGCTAGTCGAAAGTGGATGACCGAGTTTAGAGAATAGTTTGAGATGGGTTGTAGAGTGGAGGATGCCGAGGATGCCACCATGTTTTTGTTACTCTTCTCGGAAGCCATATTTTCAAAGCGTTTTTCACTATGAAAACTAATCAATCATGCAAATTCATAAGTCCACATAAGTCCACTCGAAAATGAGGGGAACCATCCAGAGAAACCAAACAACCACACGAAAAAGTTCCTACCTGATGAGCACCCATCACAATGCCGAAACCGAGATCGTGAGCGCCGATGGTTTCGGCGAGTCTCGCCATTTGGCTGTTGCACATACCGGCACCACCGTACTGTTCAGGAACAAGAATGCCATAACCTCCAAGTTCACCAAACTTCTCCAATACCTCTCTGGGAATGTCTGACGTCTCGTCGTTCCTGAATACATTTTCCTAGAATATATTTAGGATATCAAACTGTAAAAATCAATAATTGTCCGAAGGATTCTTGACATCACACAAGAACCGTGACCGTATTTTCTTTTCCACTGTTTACTCTCTCAGAGTCAGGGAAAATCTACTGAAACCGAGTATTTTTCCATTCACCACTCCCTGATACGGGCCAAGGGAAGAGTACGTAAAATTCAACACCCGAGTTGCTAGCTGAAGGGACAATTTGGTAACTCATCACTTATTTATTTACTCAACTCAATCCATTCCCACTACAAACAGTATAACTCCTAATCATCTAATCCTCCCCAAGCCTTCCCTCCCACTGTTGCGGTCCTTTTATCGATATCATGTCTATCTTTCCTGATTTCAGTGAAATGCCCTTCGAAAAACGACAGAATGTCATAGAAACTGAGCTATTCCGGAGCCTTTTTTACATTCTCAGAGTACAGTGCTGTTGGATATGGTGAACTGACTATAGCGGTACGCCTACTTCAAGCAAATTGGCTTTGAACCGAGTTATCACCCGAAAATGGAAAAAAGCAAATTCTTGAAGGAATGGCAGAAGTCACCAAAGACACACCTGAGAGCCGAAATTCGAACGTGGGGTGAAAGTCGTACACTTCTGAGAGAATAGTTCCTCACGGTTGGGTCTGACCCTACTAATTACTAACAGTTGGCGCGCTTTCTACTTGATTCTCAACAACAGGAAAGAATCCGGGGCTTGGGTAAACAATTAATGTTAAAGATTTTTTTGAAATCGCAGTCCTACAGACACTATCGCTATCGCTTCGACTGCCTTTTTTGCGTCTAGGAGAATTTAAAGCAGTCTTATTGGCAGAGTTGCAAAAAGAACACAGAAATTTTCATATCCGATGTTCAGCTTCGACCATTCCACCTTTCGGATTGCATAAAAAATTTTAACAATAACAATATGCCACCCAACTACGCAGCGTTTTATAAGATCAACTGAAACCTACTTGACGACGTCGTTGACTTCTTCGAGGAACTTTTCAGTGGGTCCAAGAATCATGTGTAGAGTTTCACGTTGATCGTCGTCTAATTTGAGTGGATAAGGGAATATCTGATTTGTGACGGCACGACCTCGAAAGAGGTTCATGCAAAACGACTGCGATTCCTGAAACAGTTACAGTACTTTCTTTTGCGATACCATGACCCAATCTACCGGTACCGATAAAGAGACTGAAAGGTAGATGAACAGAAGAGAGAGGAAAAGAAGGAAAGAATGACAGAATGAACTTGGTAGGACCACGGTCGGGGGCGAGAGCTTCCGATAATCAAATCAATAGTGGGGAGAAATGGAAAAACTCTTGTCAGACTTCACTACACGATCCGACGTAATCACGTATCATCGGTGTTATCGCGACGTATCGCATGAAAAAATGTTGCCTTCCTATTAATTTTGATTACACTAAGCAGTAGCAGCTTCTTCCTGCAAAACCGGGCCAGTCGAAGTTCAAAAAAAGCGCGGTTCTACCAGAGAAATTCCTGTTCCAATCACATCATATAAGTCCCATTTCGAAGATCTAGTATTTATTTATTTATTTATTTAATACACTCAATTGAGTACGCCAATAGAGGGAACTGAGGACAGGTGTACAACTACAGAAGAGCCCAACCAAAATCGAGCTGAGCTGAGCCAGCAGTGACAGTCCGCTGAAATACCAGTATCTGGACAGTAGGTGAGGTCAAGCGCAGAAAAATACCTTCACGGGAAAAAATCGTGGAGACACTACGAGAAATGCTTTATAGATCAGGGTTTACTGTTTACTTTTACTGTAGTAGTCCTCTTTACTCTTCCCAGAAATTCTTTGCTGAGGAAATCTTCAGTTTAGCTACGTTAGTGCAACAGAGACGCCCTTCTACTCGCTTTTTTTGAACACTTATAGCGCTTACTCGAAAAATGAAGATGTTCAAGAGCTCAGACTGAAGAGTTCTGGCTTTTCTTCCCAAAGAAATTCAACAAAGGCAGGAGTGGTGTAGGGGCAAGTGACCACTATTACACACCCATGGTCCGAGGTTCGATATCTATGTCGAAACTTGTTAACCACCCATCCTTCTGCGTTCAATTAATTGGTACCAGACACGTCTGGGAGGATAAAAGCATTGACTCGTACAGTAGCTGGTCTCCGCGAGCTGTTGTATGAGCCATTTACGCATTCAAAACGCCGCTGTGATTATGATTAAAGTTGAATACGAGGCGCATCCCAAATACGGTAATGGCGAACGCAAAAACTCAATTCTCCATAAGATTCAATGAGGATTTGACGACTTTCTTTGGTTGAGATTATTGATAATTCTTTGTTATCTGTTGATGTGAGGATCGAGTTTTACATACCAACTACACAACTTCAAATAGATAAAAAGGAGATCATCTATGATTACAAGATATCTGATAGAAAATTTCACGAATGTCAACAAGGAGCACTTACTGATGTGAGCAGATGATGGTGAGGAATTCCTCAAAAACAACTTGAAAGATCAGTTTCCATTATAACTCGGCTTTTTTCATCATCAGCCGTCTGGTTCTAGAAGTTTATGGTTTCCAGACTCATACCACCCCCCAAATTCCAATACAAATCACCAAGAGAACATGCGAAAAGGTTTGGGAGCAGAGTGTTGACAATCGATGCAGACTTTCTGAATGCCTTTCATTTCAGTTCGTTGCTATCACAACGAGTTTGTTACCAATTCGATCATTGTATAGAAAATATAGTCAAAGACATGCAGACAGAGAACTGCCAGACGTGCCGATTCGTAAGTGAATGGTCATCGAAAAAGTATGGCGGCGCCCACTTCTGTCTAGACAGACCTGCACATCGGAAAAAGCGGAGTATTTCAGAACTTTCGTGCGATTTCAAATCTAATTAAGCTGGAGAAACTGAGCAACATATTAGAAGTACAGCGTATAACGAAGAAACAGGGACTGCATGGTGTCAAGAAGGTCATTTGGGCATGGGCCTCTCGACCCTGGATATGCAAAATTGAGTCGAGGATAAGTATTCAATGCCCGAAACCAGTCCGAACGCCACTTTCAAATTCACAACGATATCGGCTTTAGTCAAAAAAAAAAAAACAAAGCTTTCGGTGCTATTCATCATACGCCGGATACGCCACTTTTTCTGCATTCACTCGAAATTGTCGGGGTACTTGAATATTCGTTAGGCCTACGCAGCAAATCCGATAGACAGATAGCGATACAAAACAAAATTTTCATCAGCCCTGATGGGTTCGCTGACAAACACCTCGAGGTAATAAAATATTTAATCGGCCTGCAAAAATCCCATAAGAGTTCGATCTTTGGATTATACCCGAGGAAGCTACATGACTCATTAAGACAGCTCAAGACTTGAGAATACGCATCCGAAAACAATATTCATAACAATTTTAGTAATAATATAGGAAAAAAAGCGGTTGCCAGATTGAAATCGTCAGATCCGTCCAAATTCGTCTCCCTTGGCGACAGAAAGGAAATGACGGCCGCATTTCTCATTTGGAAAGCCAGTTTGCACTTTAAAAGCTTAAAGCAATCCACGAAAAAAAAGTAAGCCGTCGTGGATGGAAAACCCATAGGCGATACCTCTCGTGTGGAATCCAGATGGTTCTCATCAACGAGTGGGCAATATTACTGGGAATATTTGAATGGGAAGCAGCTTGGAGCAGTTTCTCTAGAACCATGGAAGAAATAGTCAGCTGGCGCTGGTCTTTACGATTCAGTGGGTATCATTGAAATGTTGTGAGCAAACAAAATACGAAACTGGTACCCACTGGTGCCCAGCAGCTTCACTGGGTGGGAACTGTTAGTTGGAGGATGCTTAGAAGAGAACTGACTGGTTCATACCGATTCAACATTTGTTTCTGAAGGCGGAGGTCTCCCTGGCGATATGGAGACAACGCCAAAATATGGACAGGTTCCGTTGTAGGCAACGGGGCACGGGTGGAATGCTTCGAGACAGACCTCGAAATGTCTGTCCTGAAACATTCCACCCGTGCCTACTATGGAACCTTCAAATTTCCAGCCACCTGCGCCGAATCATCTCTGGGACCCCCTCGATTAATTTAAGATCGGACAAACAACAATATGAACACGTAGTAAATTCATTCAACGACTCTCAGCAACTATAGAATATCCGAAACAACGACGACATTCGACTGACTTTCAGTAAATGGTATTGGTCTTTCACCGGAAGCCAATTCAATTTTGAAAATTGAACTTTCAAAAAGGTCCATAATCCTGGAACACGGCAATGACACTCAGGAATGCAGAAAATTATCACAGCAGTTCATCTTGGACACAATACTTCATCTATGCAGGACCGGTTCCCCGGAGTTTGCACTGCACATTCAGTACGTATCCATTATGTTACCATAACCGCCGCACCCATTCTCATACCTTTATAATTGTTCGATACTGTACTGGATTTATTACTGTTACAAGAGTGTTCCTTCACCTTACCGACAGTGCAATGGACGACAGTAGGGTTTTAAGAGTTTAACTCCAGTCCTGTATAGGACCAATTTGCTTCAGTCGCGAAAGTAATCACTTGTAAAGAAAAATCTACTTCAAGCAGTTGTAAGGGCTAGGAAGAGGAGAGGGAGATCGTTTTAATGTTATTTCATTAAGAACGGCCTAACAATAAGAAGATTAAGACGCATAAGATCCTGTGCAGAGTCAAGGAAGGTCAATATGGTATAAGAAACATATGGATCGGGTTCCAGCCCTGTAAACTTCTAGTTTCAGGTACCTTTCTGGCTTCTCAGAAGTATTAAGCGTCAGCCCGGGGTAGATTGGGAGAAGAACAAGTGATTCCGCAATTTTAATTCAAAAATTTGCTTTTCTAACATGACCGAATGTTCCAGGATCAGGCATATACGACCTCCCCAGTGAGGCTTCACCATCTCGGGCTTAAGCCAACCCGCCACGCCTTCTGAAGAGATGCTTTCTGATGCTACCAACCCCTTGACCGCCGCGAATTATGACTTTGCCGATGTGATCAAAGGAAGCTTCCACTACAACTCAATTTCATCCGTAAGTTTCGTTCCATACGTTACCAGTTCCTTGCTTATAAGGAGCTGTACGATGCACTAGAGGTTACTACCTACTGCACCCTCTATCCGCTTTTTGAGGACTGCCCCAAAAGCTGCAAAACGTGTACTTTTCCAACTTTATTCGACGTGGTTCACTAATTACCACTAAAACACTCCAGAAATTTATACTGGTCGAAAATGAGACCATGTGGGTAGAAGTTCACGCGGGGCGATCATAACAATCCTAGGCCACAATTGAATGCAATGAAAGTAAAGTTGTAGAGTCAGTGAGAACCGGTAGGCAGTGGCCACTGTACTGCCCTAATTCGAAATAACCATATGGTAAATCTACTCAGTGGCAGCTGCCGCCGCAGACACCGAATGTTGCGACTTGGCTGATCGCCCACTGATACCACTTTGATCGAGAACAGTCTGGACAAATTTCGATCTAAGCCAGAAGAAATAAAAGTGAAGTCGAAGGAAATGCAAGAGCTACCAGCCAGTTGCCACCGTCACGCAAACACGAATGCACTAATGCACTTGGGGTTTCATACATGCAAATCGCTCAATAAATTCATGCGAACGTTACTTTTTTAAGAGCGTATCGATAGCGAGCAGATGTGAAGGAATAGTGTGTAGAGCCCAATCAAAGAAACTTACCACCGGTGCTTTGGCATTCTTTTCTTGAGGCTTTGCGGCAGCTGTCGACAGAACGGCACTTCTGCAAAGCGGAAATTCAGAAAAAGCTCATCTACAAGAGGCAAAGAAGCAAGAAGAAAAAGTCATATACGGCGTTGATCGTTTCGTAGTCTCGATCACCAACGCCACAAAATCATTGCAAATTCAAAGGGCTCAATCAAGTCGAATTGGATTACACTACAGGAAAACTGCTCTAGTCGGAATTGACGCGCCGCAACAGCGCGCGTCCCATCATTGCAGAACTCTGCGAGCTAACTTTATTGCGGGGATATTTCATTGAACGTAAAAGAACAATTTAACAGGGGTGTGTACGAAAGGCAAAGGCTGTAGCTTATTCTAGACCAAAGAAAAAGAAGAGTGTTGTTCAAGGCCCATTATTTGCCCACTTTTACTGCTTGTGTAAGGCTCGACCCAGATCGCTCTTCTCAATAGAAGGTGCAAATCCCACTGGTTTGGCTAGGAATGCTCCCCAGCATAGTACAGGACGAAGGCCTGGTGATCTAACGAAAGGGTTCGAGTAGGAGTTCGTCCCAGAGGGGACGAGTTTATTTATGATCTTGGACTCGTCCTATATATCGGCCACTTGGACAGATCGTTATCGTAGACTGGTTCAGGTCTCAGTGACGGTTTTTTAGAACCTGACCCAAAAATATCAAAGAAAAATGGTGCAGGAATCTTGAATAGGGCAACAGTTCTTCCCAATCAATCACCCCCATCTCATATCATCGCGTTCATCTACATACACGTCAGGCAATCAATCTTACTTTTCTTATACTGAAGTTTCCATATAGTGCCCCGTCTCTTAAGATTTTGATTAAGTATTTGAATAGGGTTCCGAACACACCTGACAACCTTCGATGCCGGTCTGAGAGCAGATTTAGCGAGAGTGGAGAGCATTTCTGAAAGTCAGTTGACGTTAGAAGAACGGCTATCATAAAAGATTATCGTTTCTGACGAACGAACACGGAAAAGAACCAAAAAAGAAAGCTGTACGCTATTCAAGCCTTGTCGACTCAACAAATGATGAAAGATTGTTGCCATACGCCTATTTTTGAAGAGCCATTAGGGGGTCTGAATAGGCAAAGACTCTCTGAGCGTAAGCGATCATGTGAAGTACGACTCAGCAGGCAAAATATACCTGTAGGGCAGAACGATACTGTGAGATATTCTAATGGCTATCATATAGAACAGCAAGTTCTTTGTAGCATACAAAAAAGTATTTTGAAAGCTCGGCCTCTGGCGAGGTTCGAACCCACAGCAGCGAGCCTGCCGGTAACAGCGCTCCTTCTCCCTTACGCTACTAACAATAAGACACACTACCGTCTCTTGCACGGTGGAAAAATAACAGCAGCCACAGAAGAAATGTCAGATCAATACATTACAATTGCAATATTTAATAAGACCCCCAACTTTAATGCATAAGTACTGCGTAACCAATAGTTATTCAGTCCTTCCCATTCGATTTCCGTATATGGTCCTTACCATGAAGGAAGGGTAAAAGATAAAGTCTGAGGGATGCGCCCCCGCACTCGACTTCCATTTAGTGTCGCATTGAATGCGTATATGGCCTATACAATGAATTGTGGTGGCCTGCCGATGTACAAGTCAGTGCTTTTACCCTCCCAGACGAGTTTGGTAGCAATCAACCGATACCAGAGGGATGGAAGGCTTGGTTGGCTTGGGAGGCTACCGTTCCCATGTCGCTTGTACCCGTGTGCACACATAGCAAATGTGATCGAATGAGGAGACACATGGGTTGCTACCATTTACACCAATCCCCTGTCCACCAAGTCGATTTCCTGGGGATGCCCAAAACGGTTCCCACCCCTTTCGTTCAAGTTTTACTCAGAATACATGGGCAGAATGCAAGGAAGAGCAGAGCTCTATGTAGTATTCAGCAAGAATATATGTATTTCACTATATATTAATGAAATATCCATCGTAGTCCTTACATCATATTTCACAAGCAGACAGATTTCAAATGAAGCGAAAAAGAAGTGCTTTTTGCTGAAAGTTTTGTTTACTTGCTTGTTTGTCTCTTCGTCACTCAATGATAAATGCTCCCATTGGGAACAACTGTTGATCAGAATTACAGCACAGTTACTCTATAAACGCCTTTGAAAAGAAAAAGTTGTTATAAAACAAAAAAGGGAACTGAGATCAGAATCAACAGGAGCGCAGCCCTAAGCAAGAACAGAGCTGCCGAAAGAGGGTCGGAACCTCTCTTGAAGACTGAGTTGGTCCCTCGACGAGAGCAATCTTCATCATTCAGAAGCGTTCGAAGAAATCAACGTAAAGGGGATTAAGCAATCCATAGCTGATGAGTGAGATTGCATATCACGGAGTTAAAAGAATGAGGAACACAAAAGATGGTTCATGATTTCTTAGCTTTTCGCTTGACAGCGAAATCTTTTCCTGGGAGTTACAGAGCAGCCAAGAACCCATGCTAGAGATAGTAGGTATGGGCGAAGATCACGCTAATTATGGGCAAGGATCACGCTGATTACAAAAAAAGCCTTGAAGGGACTATGCTGATTCATGAAAAGGGATGTTAGAAGAACAAAATGAAGAGATCCATGGCCTAAACGATTTGAAAGTTGAATAAACGTAGATGACCTTGGTAGTACAATAACCCTAGTGAGAAGGTTGTAATCCAGGCGTCCTGAAAACGACCGTATCATGTTACACTTCACACCCCAGGTACTCAATTACCTAGATAAGTCCAGTTAGCAGTCCAGTCCAACACTTTAGGAATTTAGTCATCGCCGAAAACACATTATAGGGTACACTGATAAGTTCTGGTGTTGCTAAAGGAGTGGTAGGTCCTGGCAACATCTAAACGTGAGGGTAGAAATATTCAGACAACAACAGTGATGCACGTCTGCGTCTTTACTATAACGTATAGCGTGTAGCAAGCTATGGAGATTGATGAGATGACGTGAAGGGAAGGCAAACAACAACCGAGTAATCGACAGAAATGCAAAAAAAGAGGCAATGAGGTATATAAAGAGGATATCCTAGCTTCAAGCCAGGCTCATGCCATAAAAACCTCGAGCGTAACTTCCAGCGGTATTCGGCCTATTTGGTACATCCTGAGCATAAGTTTCAGAGAGATGGAAGTGAAAAATGATAGCGAAACAAACACACATCTTGTACGCAAAAATTGCCACCAGAAAGTATTTTGACTGAGAATACATAAAATTTCGATCATAGAATATATAATTAAATAAGGCGTACAGAATAAATGAATATAGAATTGAGCATACTGATGAGGCGTGGCTCGGAAAATAGTTTTTCCTTATACAAAGGATATTTAGTAATGGAAAGAGTAGTGGGAGGCGCAGTCGCGCCATGAATCGTTCCGTCAAAAAAAAAGAAAAGGTAAAAAAATGGAAAGCTTCAGCCACTGAGTACCGCTGCGTAGTGTTAAGGCATGGCCAGGAAGGTTCTGATTCTATTTGACGAATTGCCAATCATTTCCACGCAAAAGGACAAGTTCTATTCAATGAAGTAGGACTAAAAAGTACTAGGAGCATGATTGGATACCTGTTAAACACAGAATTTGGTCTAGATATCTCTACGAATTCCGTAGATTCCCAGAAAGTACTGAAAGTGATTAGCATAGGGCCAAAACCGTCGATATTGCTTTGTATGATCTACCGAATACTTTCACAACAATCAGCAGAAGCTCGAGGCTTTTAAATTGTCCTCATATAAAAGCAACCGTAAACGGGAGGTTGTGAAAACTGCCAAGTTTGTAAGCGTAAGACACCACAGAACTATAAGGTGATCATCACAAACTGTATGAAGAACAAAAGAACAGTGTGGGAATGGGCAAAAAAATACACGAAAAATGGTCCGATGCAAAAATTGAACACTAAAACATTGCGTAACTCACCCTCAGGAAACAAGAGAGAAAAACAACCGAAAGTGGTCGGAGAAGCCGAAAGAAGCAGTAAACAACTCGGCTCAGTATTGACTTGTTGTTGACAACTGCGCCGCAGCCACAACTGAACCCCTCTCCCGCACAGGTCATTCGGCAGAAACCAGGTCATCATACAGATAGATCGATACTTCTGGTAAAACTGCACTCTGATCTCCTTACATCAACTATTTCAGCAGCTGGAACTGGGGTCTTGTAAGTGTCCAATGTAATTAGGCTCCAGAAACACCTAAGCTCTGAGCTCAAAATGGTAAACCTCTGAGTTTTGTGGGAGAACCTCATTCATAACGACTTCATTAGCATATGCTCTGGGTGGTGGAAAGGCGGGAAACATGCGATCTAAATAGATCGCGCCATGTACTCTGACTGATTCAGAATCGCGCTCTTATGCAAAGGCGTTTTTAACCTAAGTAGGGAGCTGGGTTGGGGCAACCTCGGAATATTCACTCTTTGTACTTCCAATCAGGCCAAAAGCGCTTAATCCACTTCAGATGCAGCCTAAGTCCAGGAGGGGTTTGATCCTGTTAACGATAGAGATTTGACGTGGCGCTTTCAACCACTGCGCCATTCTCGTTTGTCGAGGTAAGTGCCAAACATCACTGGCCGTACCTAAAGCAACACATCAGAGAAAAAGCCAGGCTGGCCTCAACTATAAGAAGCGAAACCAAAAAGGTAAGATGGAAACGGTAGAGATATCAAGGAAAACCAAGAAAGAAAATCAATTCTCATGCAATCAACACAAAATATCGTTAATAAATCTTTATTTGTTTTTGGGTACCCGACATATGATGTACAAGAAAAGTTTCACGGGTCTACAGTAATACATAGGTAATAAATAAAGTAATTTCACTGGCCATGACAGGCATAACAAATATGTAGTCATATGTAAGTGTAAAACTTAGCAGTGAATTCAATGGTGAGGTCTATTGAGGAAAATCACAGGAATGAATGATCCTCGAAATCTATACATAAGTAGTACATCTGATTACTACCTGGCAAGGATATAAAATCGGCTATCGATCGATCAATCGATTAGATTTCAACTGGATGTTGTTGTGGTAAGCCGCCATTTTTGCATACTGCACCGGCAATGGAGGAGATCAGCTTCACATCGTGTTCGTTACCTTTGGCCGCTTCTTTCAGATTGGACATTGTACGTCGTGACGCCTGAATGGATCTCTCATACGCTGGCATTAGTCAGCATGACATGATGATGGTTATAGTGTGAGTAGGTGCAAAATTATGATAAAAGGCTAATATGCGAGATTAGAGCAGGGCGCGAACTTTTCACGCGTTAATATAAACGTCTCTCGGCATCTGCCGCTCAAGTATAACCCCCCGCGCGCAGCAGTCCGCGTCAGCACTTTAACTATAAACACCCGCAGCCATCTGATCACGTGATAAATGTATGGTTGCAGTACGAGTTTCTCTCAAGTTTCTTTTTTAGTTTGAACATTATTCAACTGTAGAGAAAATGGCATTATTAATAGTGGTAAAAAAACTCCTTAAACCCGAGGAGATCCTTTCCTGCTCGATTATGATCTAACGGTAAGAATTGGTATCGACTTGGTTTGAGATCAATTTTCTCTGAAAGTAACTCATAGGAGTGAGTTGAGTCGATGAAGAACCGCTTCTTGCCAAGAGTTCTCGGTCTCTTTTCATCCTTAGTGGGCCACTGCCATCGAACTGATTCCAGATGATGGTCAAGTGATTAAATAGTAAATTGTTGTATCGAAACTTACTATACTGCAGAAGTAGTTTGCAATCTCCTTCTCATGTGCAGCACTGGGCGAATTCTTCTGACATGAATGAGTGCATCTGAATGTACATTAGTTTCTTTTCTATCGTCTACTCTAGGCAGCTACTTTCATGTTTTTGGAAAAAGTAAAGGTGAACCATTCCCATTCATTTATCTCCTATCTTCCCATGATGAATTCCCTTCTTTTCAATTCTCCCTTTTCTACTAATGTATCTCATTCCACTACAAAAACCGGACACATTTCCTGTTTGTTTATTATGAAAAAGTAATCTTTCCACAGTAATGCCCGATTTGAAATAGAAGAACCATCAGTGTTACAGAAAATTAAAATTAAATTTAATAAGAAAATTAAAGAACGTAATTATTTTAATTTTCTGTAACACTGATGGTTTCTTATGATCTCTTGCTTATTATGTTCTTTGTATACTTACGAACCTGGAAATTGTTGCTATCATACAATAGATATCGATTGCTGCGTCTGCTACTCGAATCAGCTCGTACTGCCTATCTGAAGTTGGAGATTTTGTTAGAAATAGATAAAATTCAAGTCAGAAGTACCAGTCAGTAAATAGTCGAGCCTTTTTAGGCTATCCTTCCATTACCCCCAAAACTCCAATAAGTATGATTGAATGTGGGGTCAAATTCTTGAAATCACTATTGTAGACTTCACGGATCAGAAACAAAGGCAAAATTCCTGAAGCAGCGGTGGCGCATGATGGTGACGCCTTTTAAGGAGGTTGGCCAGGGCGGAGCTATCGTTCTTAGGGGCGGCCCTCCAACAATAAACTAAATTGGCTGCACTTTTTGTTGGCTTAGAAGATTTCTCATAGCCAACGCTGAATTCTTACCGATGATTCCTTTCTTGTATTTCATTAGCAGACTCTCCACAGTCTTGCCGAACTCTTTTATGCATTCGTCTAACTTCGAAGATGCCTCCTTCAGATCCGGTTCTACTACGCTTGAGAAGTCGGCACCAGTACTACCACTGAAGACAGCCAAGTTCAAGTGCGAAGAGTAAGAGTTGTTTTTTCGTCTCAAGAAGACCCTAAATTCTCACCCTGTTGCTTTCTTCACCACCTGTCCAAGGAGTGTTCCGATACTGCCGGATTTGATATCCTTAGCCATTTTTTGTAAATGTTTTCCAGCATGTTGGGCTCCGGTCAAAGCCACAAATAGTCGCATAACGTCATTAGCACCTTCGAAGATTCTGTAAAAATATTTTTTATTTATTTTACCTTCAGACAAGCATATATAAGCATATATATGCGCTCAGATGATTTGGAAACCCCGCTTACCTGAAGATTCGCAGATCCCTCATAACTCGTTCCAGACCACAGTCTTTCATGAATCCCATGCCTCCGTGCAGCTGGATCGCCTCATCACATACCCACCAGGCGTTTTCCTAAACACGTCATAGAATGCCTTATCAAAAGATTACTTTCAGAAAATTCAGAACACCATCTATAATCTAATTTTCTGTTCATGAAGAAGCATTGGTTGCATTGCATGAGTAAGGTGTCGTAAAAATCAATAGGTATCTTTTGCGTTACAAATGGAGCAATTCAGTTGTCTTCAGCATAATTCTATTATCCAAAGCAGCATTTGGAATCGGCACGTTTTTGATGATTTTCGAACTTAAATCGGTTTTTAACTAACTATTTCCCATTTCCGTCTGCTACTTTTTTTGTGATCAGTGAGAATAAATATCGCCCATGAGAAAGCAACTGCGATCCCACATTCACCAATTGACGGCATCTCGACCCAATGAACTGGTCCAATGAAGTTCCAAGGTACCTCTGCTGAGGTGTAAAAAGCTGAAGAACTATCAACTGTTTTCCAGGGTACCTCTGCTGAGGTGTAAAAAGCTGAAGAACTATCAACTGTTGCCATTAAGCCTTGATTCGGATCTGGTCTGAGCGTTGATCACTTAGAACCGCAAGCACTGCAGCCACTCATGTCTCCGACCGAGTTGCTCGGGGCCACCAGGGGTAACAGGGTATACGGCTGAAGGAATTGTGTATGGCACCTCAGGTGCACGACATGGTCAAGCAGAAGGAATCAGAAAAGCCGAGAAGCTTACCGAAGCAGCGACTTTTCCAATTGCTGCCTCTAACTGGTAATCCTTAATACCACGATCCATATTCGAGGCTAGCAAATAGAGAACCGATTCGGTGGCATAGTGACGAGCAACCATGTTTGTGAGCTTTTCCTGAAATTTCAGTCCATTTGTATTTGGAGGGGAAAATTCCGACCATTTTACTGTGTTGGTCATTACAGTACTCACCTGGACATTGAAGAACTCCTGTAAGGTTTGACCGAATTGCACGCGACTCGTTACGTGATCAACCTAAAAAAAAAGATGAGATCAGACGTTTACCAATTTCAGTTATCAGTTGCTAAAAACAACGATAAAATCCAGCATCTAGGTTTGGTTATACAGGGTGTCCCAAAATTATTTGCGCCAAAGTTCAGTAATTTTTGAGGTAGAAATAATCTATCAAATTCACATTACCTGTTATTAATTAGTTGCATAAGAAGGTTTCCTTGCAATATGCATGGTTGCTGATGTGGAACTCCCATTATCTTTCAGATGGAGGAGGCTCATTCAATGCCACGTGCAATCATTGACGCGCGAGAAGTGGAAGGGCGTTATGAAGTTCTTTGGGATTTTCCTAATAACCGTATAGGAGGCTATTTAACGATATAGAAAAGGAGATTGAATCAGAGACAAACCAGGGCAGATAGAAAGGTAGAATGTTTCTGAAGATAGGACTATTAAAATTGTCCGTCTGCCAATCGGTCGGGATCCTGGGTGAGCCATCAAAAGGAAGTCAACGGCACGGCTTACAGGAGTTATCGCGGTGGAAGAATATCATGCAGAAGCCTCACTACCATTCCTATCGTATGCTACAATTCCGACCTCAAGAGACACTGCAGGGCCAGAAAAAGCAGAAAGTCGCAGACTCACTTGAGTGATGACACGCAACCCTTCGTCGTTTTCTCTGGCCAAAAAATTTTTTAAATCATCCTTCAACAACCAAAACGTTCGCGTTCCGGAAAAAAACATCCAGCGTGCAATATCTCACAAAAGCTTGCTATCAGAACAGTAAAATGATGTTTTTCGAGGAAATCACGGGGAAAGCCGCTCGTGGTTTCTTCGGTGCAGGCGTGAAAATTGACCAAGACCAGTACTCAAATAGTGTACTGATGGAAGTACTGGAGCAATGATCAGGCTACGTTTCCTGAAACATCTCGTAGTCCTTCCAGCAGGACGCTACCCTAGCCCACAGAGCCAAGCTTGCCCGCGAGTGGTGCCGACGACAGCTGTCCGACTTCATTGGTGAAGAGGAATGGTCATCCTATTTTTCAGAATATGACTCACTTGAACCCCACGAATGGTCCCTGGTTAGAAGAGGACCTGTCGAGTTTGCAGTCCCAGTTTGGAGTCCTGGAGGACAATCCCAGTTTGGAGTCCTGGAGAGAATGCAAAAGCTGGAGGACGGCTGGGAGGAAATGGAGAAGGATACCTGCGTGCCACATGCGATCAAGTCAAAAGCAAACTTTGACTTCTATTCGCGCTCACAGGGGATATTTTGGAATGCGACTTTAGCATGTTGTAGGACATAGTGTTAGCTCGCGTGCATAGAAATTCCATCGTCTTTCGCAGTTGAGAAGTTTCAAATATATTGCTATAAATCGGCGCAAATAATTTTGGGACACCCTGTATGTATCACTGTAGATAAGTCATGGGCAACTGTCGAAAATTTGATTGTTTCCTTGGTTTCGCCATCAATAGTCTTGATCGCACTTCGGCATTTCATGCTTTGTCAATTCCTTTCCCTCTTTCATGCCCTCTGTACAGCTTGTAGAGTAATTAGCCTTATTCTCTTACATTTTCTCATCTACTCTGTGAGATCTATTATATTTCACTTCCTTCTCTCGCAGTCACCTTTACTGATTTACAAACTCACAAATATCGACTCCAATCTCGAGCCGGTAATTTTACAAGTGAAAATATCCTTTTTTCTACCTAGTCTTTCTGCCTATATATGAATTTGTGTACTGTTAAGCATACGCTATTTTCCATTATCTTCGCTGCTTACAAAGACAGCCAGTCTACCAGCTTTGAATGGCTGGGAAACGGCATTTCCTTAAATGACTCCCTTAAGAGATTACATTCCTCTACGTCGTCTAAAAATCTTACCGTCTTCTTAATGCAGTACTTCATTGCACCGGTGCACATTGCAGGAATACCAAAACGGCCGTTGTTCAGGATGTTCATTGCCACTTTGAATCCTTCCCCTTCCTTTCCGAGCAGATTCTCGACGGGAACCTGTAAACTCACAGAAAATTTAGGCTTTTAGCCGATACGCTGGCAGTATCTGGAGGATCAGTAACTATAGCTAAAGCTTTCCGAAGTGGTAACTCATAAGAGTCTAACCTACAAAGGTACCAGAAATTTCAATAAGATAGATCGAAAAGAGATGCATTCGCTCCTTTGCAACCAAACATGGTCAAACATCCAAGCGATCAATGACTATTAGCATTGCCATCAACGATTGATGATTGTCTGATTGATCCACCCGGTTTCCGACGGCTCGACTAACCATAAGAGTCACGGGAACAGAGATACTGTTTTCAAGAGAACTTACCTTAACATTATCGAAGTGTACTTCGGTGGTGTTGGATCCTTTGATGCCCATTTTCTTCTCCTGCGGCCCACTGGTTACACCACCGAAGGCTCGTTCGACGATGAATGCCGACACTTTGTCTTTCGTGCTTCCATCTGGCATCTTTACTGGAGTCTGCAATATTTGGGTTGAACCAGCGTTACCCACTCAAGCTTCTCAAAGGCTAGCTATCTATCACTAATAAATCGCCCAATGTTGCGAATAAAACATCACGAACCTGAGCGAATACGGTGAAAACGTCAGCGAACCCTCCGTTACTGATCCAGAGTTTACCGCCGTTCAGAATGTAGTACTTGCCGTCTGGCGACTTCTCAGCGCGGGTTTTGATCGACTGAAATGGAAAGTCGTATCCTGATTGCTGGCAAAATTTCTCCAGCAAAAGGTACTCACATTGGCATCAGATCCACTTCCTGGTTCAGTAAGGCAAAACGCTGCAAATTTACGTCCTGTCGCCAAATCTGGTAGATATTTGCTCTTTTGTTCTTCAGTTCCGTAAAGAAGGATACCCTTGTAGCCGATCGACTGAAATTACTTCAATAGATTCAGAAGAAAGAGGGGAGTTCGGTGGATGAGGTTGGGAGGAACCTATATCGAGTGGTTCTCTGGTACTCTCAGATAAACTCGAAAAATTTCGAGGGTAAATAATGTGATGGAGGGCGTCATAAAGTAAAAAATAGAAAAATGTGTTCCAGGGACGTTCACTGACGAGCCTGTGAATGTTTCCGAAACAGTTACCAACTCACTGGTGAACGTCTCTGAAAACCCCGAGTTGAGGACGTACAAAAATCGGATCTAAAGCCCTATCTGCTTTGATAAGGTATCCAATAAAGAAAGCTTTAAGAGCATTGGAGCCAGCGAGATTGGCTCGCTCTTGTAACCAGTGAGGATTGACTGCAGCCAAGAGAACATTAGGTACAGCATAGACAAAAATTGAACCGAAACGAATTTTTTCATTCACGAGAAACGGGGGTTTCTTGCGACGCTTAGAAATTTTGGCGAAGCTTTCAAAAGAAAAAGTAGCTGAGCTCAGTTTTCAAAGGTTGTCAAAGTAAATTTCTATCAGGAAAAGTCACCCATGGAAGGTGTGCAGATGTCCCAAGTTAATCGCCTACACACCGTGCCTGCTACAGCACCCCTACAGCTATACCACTTGCCTGATGGGCGCCCATCACGACGCCAAATCCGAGATCGTGAGCGCCGATGGTTTCGGCGAGTTTCGCCATCTGACTGTTGCACAAACCAGCTCCTTCGTATTCTGGCGGTACCACTGCACCAAAGCCTCCAAGTTCACCGAATTGCTTCAACACTTCCATTGGAATCTCCATGGTCTCGTCGTTTCTAAACATGCCAATTCATTTGAGAACCTGCATTAAAACTCAAGAAGTAAAACAAAGGGTGTTGATGCCTGGACTAAGATTTTCTGGACGCCCGCGGTCGCTTCGGTATGGTTAACATAACAACTTTTACTAATTTCTCAATAACGACATAGCCTATTGCTGATTATTTTGCACCCTTCATAGCCCTTTCATCGTATTTCTTGGCAATTCGGAAGCGGTATTTCTACTGCTTTGAAATAGTAGTATAATAGTAATTTCTAGTCAATATTAACACCCGTTTTATTTTGTGAGCTTGTTGCAAGACTCCAAGCCTACCGATGCCACCAGGCCCTGCAGAAAAATCGCTCACTTCACAACGTCGTTCACCGTCTCGAAGAACTTTTCGGTCGGAGCGATGAACATATGGAGGGTTTCACGCTGATCGTCGTCCAATTTCAGCGGATAGGGGAAAATCTGTTCAGTGACAGCTTGTCCACGGAAAAGATTCATGATGAACGATTTGGTTTCCTAAAAAAAGTCTTTGACCCGCTCATTGAAACTGAATCAGACGAATAATACATATTTTACAAAAGTAAAGGATCAATGGAATTGGTGGAATCTTGAATTATCCACTCCGATTACAACCTCAGAAGTATAATGATAGAACGTTTACAGGAGAACAGCAAAAGTACAGACTGAGATTTGAACATTGTTTTCCGTGCACAGGGCATGTTGTGATGTCAAAAGAGAGACAAATTGTTTATATAAACACCCAATCCCCTTCTTTCAATGTGTATGTAACAAAGTATTCTTAATTGGCTCGAATACTTGCTCGTATACCGTAGTGCACAGACTAACGGAAAGCTTTTCCGAAAAAAAAACGAGACACGAGGAGGAAAACGGAGTTGTCGGAACGGAAAGGGTAGCTAGCATTTGTGAATAGTACTAAAGTCGGAACCATTGTATGAATAAGTGCAAACGCTGCATTAGCAAAAATGAATCAGCAACTAGTACATACGGGAGGTCTTTATAGTAAGACAAAACTTACAACCGGCCCCTTCTCTTGCTTCTCTTGTGGTTTGGCAGCAGCGGCAGTCGAAAGTGCGGCATTTCTGTAAAAAGAATGAAAAATCCTTTCCAATAAAGAATTACTTGCATGACACTAAAGAGTGGTAGAGGCGCAGTTATGGGCAGAATAGATCCAATAACAATTTTTTTACCGTTAAAAATGCCATTGCGCTTAGTAAGTGTTAGGGATGCGCCGCGTAGTTACATTATCGATATTACCAGTACTTTGATTAATTTCAGTATTTTTTGAATAATGTGAGTCTTCAATCGCGATGACGATGCAGTCATACTTGACAGCACTGACGAGCCGTGGGCTACGATTGGACGTGGAGCAGAAACGAATAGCCGACGATGAAGTATGGACGATACAGAGATCCATCGAATGGTAAAGGCAGAGATCGGTTTGGCTGCTTGACAGGTTGGCCGTGTAGGTAAAAAAATCATTTTTTCACTTCTATATCTGAGTCTCCAGCGAGACGTGAGGGTGAATCGTTACTTCACTTCACGACCACAAGAAGGCAGACGATTAGAATCCTCTCCTTGGGCAGTAATGACTATGTTCCCTCTCCAACTGAGAACCTCCAACGAACTTCTCACCCTACTGCATGAGTCGCATTCACTAAAAACGCGGCGCCATTTGATCATCTCCTCGGCCTACTTCATCCTATATTTGATGTTTGCAGTTAAAAGGCAAAAACCTCCGTTCAATGACGCCTGGTTCTTCACTGCCGCCGAGTATGACTGCTGAATGGAAGCCATAAAGCTCAAATGAAACTGAAATATTGGTCATACCTGACAACCTTCGACACCGGTCTGGCGGCAGATTTGGCAAGTGTAGAAAGCATTTCTGAAAAGTATCGGTTCTAGAGTAGGAATGTAGTGTGCCATCACAGTATACTCCGGAGGAAATGTTGAAACGATGCGAAGAACACGTATTGATGTTTTTTTTCGAAGTCGGTTCGAAATTTTGTTCATGGGAACTTGCATTCACTACAGAACTCAGCTCATAAAGCTCTACGAGATGGTTCAAAGAGAACCTGAGAAGCTTTAATTCAAAGTAACTCCATTTTAAGCCATACCTCTATTTCAAAGGGGGATTTCGTCTGATTATAAAAATTTAATTCCTCTACAAAACCAAATCAACCACTTCGAGTATGCCGTTTAATTTCCTAGAATAAAAGCTATCATATAATATTCAGTTATCATATATAATTCATCTACATCATATACAATTCAACTCTTGATGAATACTTTTTCCATTTTCATTTCGGTCTCTTGTTCTTCACTGACCATAGATCGTTCTCCTTTTGAACTCGTGTATGCACGCCACCAACCACCGAATGGGGGATCGCTCACGAAGAACAAAAGACCGAAACTGGGAATAAAACTAAGCTCTCACCAAGGGATGATTTGTATACGATCAAGATGCATTTGAACTGGGGAACTGTACAAGAAAACGATAACTAGTAATGAGAATATCCCAAATTTTTTGCAGAACCCCTCCTTTGGTCTTGTACCGTCCATCGATTCTACGGGTATCATCTGAAAATCACACGAGCTTCCCCTCTGAATAGGCGGTATGCCCTATAATTAAACTAATCCAGAACGAAGCTTTTTCAACTTTTCAAAACTCTATCATGTAGAGCTCGATGAGCTGAGTTCAATGGTGGATTTTACATTCAGGAAACCCATTCTGAACTCGTCTTATAGCGAAGAAAACGTGGAATTGCGCCTCTTATGCTGTAAGTAAATTTAGAAATTCTTTGCCAGAAACTGTATATTGCCTGAACCCATGAACTATCAAAAACAAGTAGGCAAAATATTATATCAGCAGGCTCAAGTATCATGACTTTATATAACGTCCACCGTTTGGGACCTTCTTGGAAGAGAGGAATACGTTTCAAGGACGATTAGACACAAACGACGAGCAATTCTAGTAATGAGTTGGGAGAAGAACAAAACAGCTGGGAAGATGATGATAAAGTGGAGGAGAGCAATTAAAAAGGGATCATTCGATTAAAAAGAAGCAGTTCGATAGACACGTCCAAATCTGGCTGAAAGACGAAAAAATCAATTTTCGTCTGTCTATGTTTACGACATTTCTCCGTACTTGCCGTGGAATCTAAATATCGACTAAAATGCGAAGGAATCTCAAATAAATAGCTAATTCATGAAATGATGTGCACGAAACCACAGGTGCACTCCGATCTTATCGTCCTGTGCTGAGAGATTTTTCGGGAACCACGTGAGGTCAGAACGATCCCTTTTAATCAGCGTAACTCAATGCGAAAATGGCCATAAGAATCCGAGAGATTTCAGGTTGAAAAGACTTTCCGATCGCTGACCTGAGCCCATTCTCAAGCTAATTATGACAGAAAGCACTTCACGGCTTCCAGCCTCTCCAAACTTTACCATCCCATATTTTCAAGGGAAAATTTCGGCAACGGAAGTTTGGTTGTGCAAATAGTAGGTTATCTCAATGTTAATTGTTTAAAAGGAAAAACACTGTATACCACAGTCCTTCTGCCTGTCGCAGCTCGTCGCTTTTTGAACAGATTTGGGGCTCGTGCCATTGATCCAGGTAGATCCACGAAATTGCATCTTCATCAAAATCTGCTCGTTCCTATTGAACTTTTTGCTATCTGTCGAAAACGTTTTTTTTCAAAATTCCGACCCGCCTGGTAGAGAAGAAGTGGTTTCTAAGGTTGCCAGAGAGAAGTGGTTCCTAAGGTTGCCGCGCTTGTTTTTGCAAGATGACCGAAAGGTGAAACCCTCTTTCAAACCCATCACGATTCGTGGTAGAAGATATTTGCGAGGTACAACCCAAAATAACAAACAACGCCAAATTCGAAACTACAAGTAGTGGGTTGTCCACCATTTTATTCCATTCACTCGATCCATAACAGAAACAGTACTAATATTTACAATATGGAAGAAACCCTCCAAAAAAAGCCAATTGAATAAAAAATAATAAGAAAGTCACAGGCTTGCTTCAGACCTCAGGTTTAAGGTTGTTGTTACCGTAGTTCACAAAGCACATTGTATGCTCTACCCATGGGCAACATAATTCGTGGCTTGTGGAAAAATCCGAATGCATGGCCCAACGCCTACCAACTGCAATGGAGAAAACCCAAAACGGTGATTCCAAATTACTATCTTCAAGAGAGAGGATGCAAATAGTTGTGAAATGGGTACATTGACGGATGTGTTACAAATAATTATTTGTTTACTACGAACAACTTACTCGAGGGAAATTGCGAAATTGCCTCAACAAACAAAAGTATCCCTCGAAATCAGTGCAGTTGTCCCTTGAGTAATGAGCTTTCTGAGCTGCTCCATTATTTAAATACCGACAATTTATTATTCATACAAAGGACAGGTATAGGTCTCCATTTCTTCACACGTACCCTTCATAGAATACAGTTTCACACTCAAAAAATTCCGGTGACATCCTTGCTACATCGGGCAGAAGCAAGACCAGCTCCCCACTGACTTCCTCACATTTGATTATATTCTAACGAATTCCATGCAAAGCGACTAAAATGACGATGTTTTGTGATTACTCAATGAGAATTCTGTTCTAGGGAGCACAACACATCGCTGGCCGTACTCACTCAATGACAATGTCATAAAGAACAAGGAAATATTGCGACATGAACAACACTCCCTTTATTCGCGGCAATAAAGACATAAAAGCACGGAGTAAACAAATAAATAAGTATGCTAAATGAATAGTGGTGTAAGTATTTGTAAAGAATGAAGTAAACTATGCGGCGCCGCCACCCAGTGGTCGGACTGACCAGAAAGACTGGCTGGCCGTCACGACCACCCGTACAATTGATCTGTTGTTGATGGGCACCTTCTGGTCAACAGCGAACGACTACTGGCAGTTATTGATCACTGGCTACTTGACGACCGATCAAAAAGTAAAGTTGTAAGATTTTAAACTAAACTAGATAATGATGAGTTAATGATGAAATTTTTCAGCGTTCATCGACGACGCTTTCTGGGATGCGCCCCGCATTCGGCTTCCATTTAGAATGGTGGTGGAGATTTGAATGCGTACGTGGCCTATACAAGGACTTGCTATAGTCAACCAATGTTCAGGTCAGCACTTTTATCCTTCTAGACGAGCCTGATATCAGTATACCGACCACGGAGGGATAAAAGACCGTAGCCTGGGCGAGCACCCATACAGTTCGATCCCTAGGATAAGCGTGCGTGATAGTGCGTCGTTTTGCCACTAAACCCCTTCTGCCCGTTTAGTTAACTATAGTTCAGAATAATTTTACTAAATCAGCGACAGAAAACAGATCCAGACGATTTAGATGGAAAGGCTATCGTACTCTCATCCGATAATACGCGTTCAAGTTTTCTTTTATCTGCTCTGGTTGTATCTACGATCCCCACTCGTTCAATGTAAATCATCATTTGTAATACCGGTTCCCTCCTAACAATTTTTATTGCATCCAATAAATGCGGAGTATAACCTCGGCATCACCATCGCTCTTTCGCTTTTCTGTTCAAATCCACTATAAGAGAGTAAAAACTTAAAAAGTAAGAGCATTAGCCGTTCCAGATGGAACTGAGCTAAGCAATGAAGCAACGTGACACTATGATGTAAACAATTTGTGGAGAAAATAGAAATTCTCATCAAAAATATGTCCGCCTCCTTGCACATGGGACATGCTTTTTCACACAAATTATAAGTAGCGTATGTTGAATCATGGTGGCTTACGTATATGTCCCCATCTTCTTCCTCGATAGCACTTACTCCTTTCGCTGGAGTACAGCACCGTTCGAAGCTTTCATCATGCCCTCTGCGCCGATCCTAGATCAAAATGGGTACTCGATCCGCTGATCTTTACAAAATCCCACATTACTAGAGACCTATACGGGTAGCATAAGGAATCCAAACTCAAAGCCAGGGTTCAAGACACAGCTGGGAAATTCATGGAGCTCCTTTGTGTGGTATGGCATCAGTGATAACCCGTGAAATACTCTTATCAGTTCACTTTGGAAACTACATATCATAGAACAGTCTATAGCCAAGTGATAAGAGTAGGTTAAACGATATGCGTGACAAGAAAACACCATAAACAACTGTTTCGAGAAGCTGCTAACGCCCATATGAAAGGAGACGGCGAGGTTTCTTTCTAATACATAGCCACCAGAAGAGGAGAAAGATTCTAGAAGAAACGAGTAAGACCCTCAGCATTTTTCCTCATTCCTAAATACCCTAAATGAATGATCGCCTCAGAAAAGGGTGTGGGTAATATTTGGTTATTCTGATAGCAAGGAGAGAAGACCACCAGGCAGAACCATTCCTTGAGCTACACCTCCATCCCATTCCATTTACCACAATACATTTACATGACTCTTTTTAGGAGTAAAAACCCGCGGTGAAAAGGAGACCGTGAGTATTTTCGGGGGCGGGTATTATTTTTCATTAGGGCTGGTCGATACCATGAAGCGGTTCGGAAAGTAGAAGGCACAGTTGACTTGGACGAGATTTGAACTTTCAGGACATGTAGGCAGTAATAGCTGCTAAAGCACGTGCGCAGTCATTCACTGCGCAGTTATCTATCTTCAGCTGGGAATGAAGATACGTGGACCAAATGACACATTGAATCTAGCCATCTGGGCGATTAGTGTAAACATTACACCCAAAGTCCAACTGAAGCCTTCAAAACAATACAAAAATAAGGTCAACTACGGAACACCTCAGGTTCTGACGAAATCGGCAAGGCCGAAATATTAGCAAACAAAGCTACATTCTCTTGGGCAGTACTTCACGATCACATCCAAGACATCAGACAAGCCAAACTTCAGGAAATTCCGGCATGATTTCAACTGAAATGTTTCCGATATGGAATGCACAATAAGAATAGCATTGATAATGATACTATTGAGGCTGGACTTGGAAATAAAAATTAATTTTGAACTCAGTTACACCCGGTAGGTAGAAGTTAGGTACCCGAATATCGACAAATCTTGTAGGAGACGAAATCGCTTGGGCAAAACCAGTTGTTACCAATTGTCATTGTCATTTGGTAGTCAGTGGGTAATTTTTTAAGTAGTAAAGGCAGATATTGAGAGCACGGGCTGAATAGGTGGTCTTTGAAAACTATGTTGCAAGAAGTACACAATTCAAATGATGAGGAATTCGGCCTAGAAGTTAAGAGCATGGCGCGCACTCGAAAGTATACTCAATCGCTACTGGTTCGTGATTATAATTTATAGAGGAGCGATTAGTTTAGCCAGTGAAGGATGCATCGAAGAAGAAAGTGAAGTCATACCAAGCCCAGACATACAGAAGTATAGTACATTGACGTAAAAGTGCCTAAAAGTTAAATTTGAAAGATGGAATAAATCTGGTCCATAAAAACTAGAAGAAATCTTCCCAGAGCTAGCTAAGGTTACTGGCGAGAATCAGTGCCCACGTGGAGGTAGCGCAGGCGCTCTATGAGACGTCGCCGTACGTCAGCGTAGAGGTGTACCCTGGCAGTGGACATTGTACCTTGATCATCGGCGCCATCAGACCTGCTGTTCCTGCCAGTCGCATTGCGAAACCTAAATGTAAAAGTTCAAAGCAAGGCATGGAAACGAAATTCATGGCGAAATACTGAAGCAAAGCGAAATACCAAGTCTCCAAAAGCCGTTCCTAAAATAATCCTAAAAAAATGCGAAAGTTGTTGAGATACATATCGATCGACTGGTCTGAGAACTACGCAATCATCGCCTTTGCCAGTGTAGCAGAGGTGAGAAAGAAAGAAAGGAGAAAGAAAATGTAGAAAAACAATACCATCAAAGGAGAGGATTAACGAAGTTCGTAGAGCTGGTTAACTAGTCCGGAATGCGCCGTGCATTAGCATTTCACTCATAGTCAAAGTTGTGTTCGAAAGCTTTTTTGGGCAATGTGTTGAAATTTATCACATGAATTTATCACATGGTCATGATCGCCTAGTGTATTTGCTTTTCCAGACAGAATATCATATCATCCCGAATATGAGAACACTCCAATAATCGGGACGGTAAACAGTATGCATTCTAACTGCACTCTTATGCGCTTTGTTTTATAACCTATCAATTATATTTTCTTTTTGCACAAAGGAAAACCTTTGCCACCATAGAGGTTATTCCCCGTCACTGAAAGCTAGAAAACTCACCTATTAAAACTGTCACCAGGAATCATTGTAGCTCTTGAACGATAAAGAGAAAGCTATCAGTGACAACGAACTTCAGGATACGCCGCGCATGTGACTTTTCGCTCAAAACCGCACTAGCATCCAACCACCAGACCAAATGGGAATTTATTGCTCAATGTTTTCAGTATTCCTGTTAGGGCTTACCGATAATTAAGCACTCTTGGATGGTCAAAGTGCTGAAATGTGTTTGGTACCTTTGCTATCTCCCGTCAGGATCCATCTCATAAGGTGCAAACCTGTACTAATCGAAATCAAATAGAAAATTCTGCATCGAGGAACCCCCTCGTGCGAGAAATAGATAGATTTCGGATTTTGACAATTCTTTTTAAAATTACCCATATAGTAACCAGAAGTGCTGCATAAACTTGAAAAGGCTCTCCGGTAAACCTTAAGGTAAACCGGTAAACCCAATAAGGCATTGATTTACGGTATTACAACTGGACCTACTTATGATATTACAAATGGCTGTCCAGAACCAATTCAGATATCCTTGTGACAACATAACTGCTAGTGTACGAGATTCTGATTGACATCAAATATGACCACTCCTCTAGTATTATAGAATCAGGTTCGCAGATTGCCCTCAAATTTCGTGCTTCATCCTGCAAGCCTCCTCAATTATTCACAATTCAAGTGGAAAAATTCACATATTCTTTGCTGAACACATGAAGCCTCCGTTGTCAATTGTAGTATTCGTTCGCCGAGCGATTGCTTGGCCCGTTCTTCTGCATATCTCGCCCACTGTTGTTGAGCCTTTCCTATTCTATACGTGAATCCCTTGTTCAAAGGTTTCTCAGCCTTTTCTGAAACTAGATCATGGCTGGCTGAAAAACTTCTGATATTCACAATGAGGCCTTCCCATTTCTCATATTCGCCTGCTACTCAAAGATGGTGCTCTACTACCTCGACCTCGAATCGACCATCTCAGGTTTTTCGAAAGTCGAGGACGTGATGAAGAAAGAATAAAGATTGATCATTCGAATCATGTAGAGTAATTCCCAATGGCTTCCCTCTGCGAAGTAGTACCTCTTCTTCAACAAAATGAACTTGGAACGAGGTCTTTTTATGTCTCCTCATGGTAAAGATAGTCATCTTGTGTACCAGTATCGATGTCTCAGAGCATTAAACCCTCTGCTACCACCAAGCATTAAAAAGAGCTCCTCTGAATCCCTCGCCGAGAAGCACTTACCTTCTTTTTTGCAAATTCTATTGATCAAATCTGTATTTGTTTTGTAAATTCGTAGTATTTGTAAATTTTATTGTAATGCAGTAGTTGGAAGCGTGATCGGACTTATCACCACGGATCGAAGCCCGTTCAGGTAATTCGCGCATTCTCTGTATTAGGTTAATGCATAATTATTGCGGATTTTTTCAAAAAATTTCATTTGAAGAAGCGGTGAAAATACTAAACAAAGAAATCTCTAAATAGTTACTCCGGAAGGTATCCACCATTTACGTCAAGCACTGCTTTCCGTTTGCTAGGCAGGCGGTTTCCTAAGGTTAAGAATGTTGTTCCATCCCGTAAAGTTCGCTGAGATCGCGAAATGACTCTGCCACCTTCCAAACATTCCCGAAGTAGTAGAGCATAACGTGGCGAAGGTAACTTTATATGAAGGTAACTTTTTAGTTCTGTTGAGCGAAGCGAGAGGATTATTTCTATAATAAGTACGAATTCTATATTCGAGTTCTATCGAGAGAAAAGAACTCGTGAAAAATTTTGAATAATTATGCATCAACCTAATACTTTCTCCGAGGTGGATATTCGCTAGCAGACTCATGTGTAACGATGAAACCGTCATGAACAACGTATCTCAATAAATAATTCATAGAAACACTAATATGGCCAATGAGATTAATAGAAAACAATGGTGTGGCGCGTCCCCGACTGCAATCAGTACCTAACAATCAACCACCAAAAAATACTGGGTGACTCCTATTCAGTATGCGCACGCAATCGAATTCCATTCAGAACAGTCATACCCTTTGAATGACTACTTTATTTGTACATTGACTAGAGTCTAGCAATAACAGCCTGTCTTCCTTTGGACCAGCACGACCAAAAACTCAGAACCGACAAGGCATCGACATGTATGTATCAATAAAACTACTTGTATGCCCATGAAATCACGTCGTCTTTACCCAAACCCTACCAAAGGTACAAAGTCCACGAACGAATCGATATTCCCAGAAACCACATCTCCACCAGTAGTCACTAGGGAAACAAGTGCGTTCTTTCATCAAATGTTCATTGATTTATTACGGTTGGAAGAAGTACATCATTCTGATTTCAACATCTCTTTTTCCCGAGTAATTCACACACACAACATCATCATTTGCATCTTTTATCACTCAATACCAGCAAATACGAGAAAAAACGATGTACAAAAAGAAATCTTCACATGATATCAAAATATACAGTGTCAGGATCAGATCACTGATTAACTGCCACAAAACATTACACAAATCAAATTAATACATGCTAGTGATCTGTTCTACCCAAGGATGTAATGTGAATGGAACGTTGTTTTAGAAATGCTTTCATGATGAACAAATCTACACACAGAAACGAGAAAGAAATAGTTAAACGATCGATTCAATCGATCCACAAACAGAACAAAACACATGATACACCATGACAGTTTAATAACACAGAAAGTAAACAATACCTGTCCATTACGGTAAAGAGCGATCTGTGATGATCGTGTAAGAATGAAAGAATTTTAGTTGGTAGATGATAGCCTTCAGCCAGCCCAAAACTGTATCCCAAGCTCGCGGCACATAACCCTCGATCACTTACAAGGTTTCGGAGCACCTTGAAACGGGCGCAGAGCGGCCTCATTGGTAAGAGCCCCTTCTGAAGAGCCAGAGGAGCAATTCTGAAGTAATCCCAGCGTCCCAGTGTTAATAGCCAGCACAAAACGGTGACCGTTCATTTGGCTTTTCACTCATAAATTTCAGGGTACTTACGAAATCTCAACCACCGCTTGTGCGCATATGAAACGGTATCGACTACACGCAAGTAAAACAAATCATTTTTGGTTATTCATACCAGGAAATGGGGTCAGTCAATATCACAGTTCCGCACATATGACACAGCTCGAACAACTTTAGTTCATTTTCTAGGAAAATCTAGAAGAAGAAGAGTGGAAAAAAGCTAGCTGTCTAAAAATTTAAGCGCCCGCTCAAGATTAAGAAAGACTTGGAGGAATTGCTTCTCTCACTGTGCAGAACCCACAACTTAAGGATGGAAGAAAATTTTCCAACATTCTGATAAATAAGCTGGAGATTGCATCCTCACCCTTTTAAAATAAAAAAATGAAACGGTGTCCCACTTGCACTTGCGACTGCAGGGTGGCGTGTCGTTGACCATCCAGAAAGCATCTGGGACTGACTTTGACTTGTCATCAACCCATTACTATCACCAAATAAATACTATCACTATTGATGAACATAACAATAGTAATCTACAGCGCACGATCTCAAACTCCAATCAGTGAAAAAAGGGCAAAACATGCTACGGGCAAGTTCTTCTGACTTGCCTTCCATAGAAATTTACATTCTCAAAAGAGAGGGAAAGCTAACAGTAAAGAACTCAAACGATGACGAATGTATTATGCACATTTACAATAAGCGGATGTCCGCTATGCACATAAGACTTTAGAAATGATGAATGAAATATAATATCCTACTTCTTGATGTTATTTGATGATGTGATGTTAGTTATTCATGCGTTAGAAGACGTATACGCTTGGTTGGCGGTTCGATGCCTGACACTGAAATATACAAATCTCTCTCCATCTTGACCTCTCTTTTAAAACACTACCAATAGCAAATTCAGGTCTAAATAACAGCTCGCTCATTAACTATTCAACATAGACATAGACAATGCGGAACCCCATGTTCAATCGACGCTGAATGAAAGAAAACGCCTTGAACTTGCAATCAGCCTTACACCCTTACAGAAGGGACGAAAACATGCATGAGAAGGGAGGTTCGCGGTGCTTAACCTTTGTTGTTAACCTCTCACTATACAGTCAAGGCTGATGGCTTGAGAGAATGAATCGTAATCCCGTGTTCAAATGAGTGCCCTTAAAATTCAAGTAAAACGTACTGGAAGAGCTCAACGACACTCCATGAAGACTGCTAGCAGCGCTGCTCACACTTCCTATGCACGGCTTTCGTTCACTGGACATATGGGCAACGATTTCCGTCACAAGGCAACCATGATCCCGTGTTAATTCTGCCCAAGTATCTGTCTGAAAATTCTCGAAAATTCTAGAACACAGATTTACCAAAAAGAAAGAAAATGCAACAGCTAATAGTAAGAACAGAATCAAAGAATACCAACCTGAATGACACTGTTGATATTCTGCGCAATGAATTTCACCGCCTCATTTTTTAATTCAGCCGAGTTGTACATATCAGCGTAGACGAGAAATTTACATGCTGTGTCAACAATCAAACCACTCCTCAAAACCTGAATAATTTCCAGCATACTCAAAACAAATTCGCAGATTGAGCCCCCACCTCTCTAATGCAAGCAAAAAGTTCACTTTTGAATACAACTCACATGATCAGCCATATCCTTCAATCCAGGAAGTTGGAATCTGTCCGCAGCGGCGAGTAACTCTAGCCCCATTTGTTGAATGTTGGGTGACCGGCCAGAGTACATATACATTAATAACTCATGCATTACCTTAATGACATTAAATAAACTGCCGGTTAGTCAACCCAATTCAATCAAAAAATAAGCGGATTGTCTACAACAACACAACAATAAATAAATAAATAAATAAACACGAAGACACGATGTGGACTAGAAGAAAAAATAAAAAAATAACGCTGTAACAGTTACCTCGTAATCTATATCTTCCAGGACAACCCGATTTGTTTTTGCTTCTTCCGTATGCGGCTCTAACATGGCCGCAAAAACTGGAGATCGCGCTGATAGGACTACCTGAATGCGCAAACTGAATGAAACTAGCAATACATGAGAAAAACTACTCAGGACATAATGGAAAGGTAATCAACTAGAGGCCCTTTTCCATGTGTTCAAGATCTCAAATCAATGATTACTTTCGAAGAAAACCCTCAAATTGACTACTACATTAGACATGACATTAGGCCTCTCGTTTTCTTTATCAACCTACGCTTCGACCCACATGGAATCTTATCCATACAGGTTCAGAATGTGAATGGCACGATATACAGTAACTTGTAAAGTATGGTGCCATTGACCGCGAGTTAGCGCAGACACAGTTTAACCGGGAAATAAGTAATGCCACTAGACGCAGGCGTATTTTCCTGAGAAAGCGTGAAGGAAGGGATAAGATTTGTTAAACGTTACCGCCACCAGCTTTTAAACTTGCAATGGGTAGTTATCATTCACACAATCGCTACCAAATAGGTTAAAAAAAAAGATCAAAAGAAAGCATGGAGACATCGAATACCTTGTGAACAGGGATTTCTTTATCTCCTACGACAATGGTGAAATCAGACAGTTTAGCGTCTTTAAATATTGATTCGAGATCCTTTGTTACCTAAAAGACAAATGTTTTGAAATTCCATTGAAATAATCCTCCCATTCCTAAGAAACACAAAATGGGCGCAATTTCAAGTAAAGATTTACCTCTGCTGGTTTAGGTTCAGGAGGGCCGAGAGTTTTCGGCGCTTGACTAGTTCTCGTTACCGTATCGAAAGTAACCGTCATATTTAACACCAATTGCAATTCATCTGATGGATGTACATGACTGATGAGAAGATCCCGTCGTATATACTCAAAATACCCATGGAGCTGAAAGTAAACGGTTGGATTGCATTCTTAATCGCCTGCTGGTTTGCTGAAGTAATGGCTACACAGCAGACCCTGACAACACGAAAGATATTTAGCAAAGGAAAGTAACATCGGGAGTTTCCGTAAAGAAAAAAAAAAGCCGGAAGTATACCTGTTGGGTTCCTGTATAGACTGTCGTTGGGATTTCCTCATTCCTTGAGTTAAATACCGTGAACTTGAACTTGGCCTTGAACTGTACATTCGTTTGGTTAGAGAAACACTGAAATACATAAACATTAAGCTGAATTTGATATGATAATTTAACAAAACCAGCTAGTACTTAGATGATCCAATCAAAGTTACACAATGAAAATAACAAATTACACAATAATGTCATTTCTGATTCATAAATCGCAAAAAGAATAAGTAAAAGAGCAGCATAATATTGGGCCCTCAGATGATCAGAGAGCGATTTAAGGATTCACTTTCAATTCCACAACAGTTATCAGTCGGCATCCCATCACGGCTTTAAGTTCGATAGAAACCTTAAGGGGCGTATTAGACTGTCCGTACCAATTTCACTTCAGATTCATCATCATTTTTACGTCGTGGCTCTATCTGAGGAATTGGATCAGGCAATATCAGATCCGGCGCTTCCACTACCCTACTTCTCATCCTCTGGGTATGAAATACTAAATTTCTGAAAAGCAAACATTTTGACTTCAACCAAAGGATTGTACCTTCACCATCCGAGCAAAACCTGAAGCAGTCGTATTTAGTGATACCCCTCTGTTCCCTCTATTACTAACCCTAATAGCATCTCGATCACTATTCCTAATAACATCTCCATCGAGCCCTAAATAACATCAATCATACGCCAACTCACTGAGGAGTGGCCACATAAAAATATTTCCCATATAGCGCTCTCGTCTCGTTCACATACGAAAACACAATCGGTCTCAGCTGCCACTGCAGCGATTTCCAGGGACGTCATGGAAAACATGAATTCAGCACACTGCTGTTGATCACTGTCAAGCCGCTTTCTCCGTGACAGTTATGGGAGAAAGTTCTTATATCAACATGTTTTCGAGTACTTACCAACTTTGATGTATCACGAGAAAACAGATAGCGCAATGGATAAAAGATCCCACGTGAAATATTGCTGATTCATGCGAAAAATACTAGATTGCGAATGAAAACAAAAGACGAGCTATTTTGACCAACATTCTTGGACAGACCTCTATTTTGCACAGCTGAGGTCATCAAGTTCATTACCTTTAAATATGGTGCATTCCGGGATTGAGAGCAGGAAAACTCGAAGAGGTTCACAGGATTCCCCTACTATCACTACGGCTACTCATCCTCGGACACAAATAATTTTCCGTCTATTAATCCCGACCATGTCAACAGCCGTCCACTAATCGCTCACCAAAATCCTAAACTTGTTTTTCCTATGGCTCACTACTCACACACACTCATTGCGAGCAGTATCAGCTCTGCCAACAGCAGCCAAGCCTACAGCCACAGCAGCACCGCACTGTCAACACTTCTAATGACATCCGATGAAAACATGCCCACACCGCGCCAGCCTACTGAACCGCGAATGTGACGAGCTGGCTGAGTGGCGCTGCTCAAAACAGCCAATATTTTTGTTTTTTCAGCAAAACTAAAGTGGCATAGCGTCCACAGAGCACTAGCACCACCCTGCCAGTTTTGCGATAACAACAAGTTCTGCAATACTAACCACGTAACCGTCAAGAATCTTCCTCTGGGAACGTTCGTCTTTTCCCAGCCTTCTCGGTCTCAGCGATTACAGTCATCATAATCTTTGAAGCGCCTCGTTTTTCTGTGTGAATTGAAAATCCCACGTTCAATTCAAGCCATCCGGAACGACCCTATTGAATCAGGCAAGATGGCAAGCGCACGCTCTTATGACTATGGGATTCAGAGCTCAATCATCGAGCATCGTGAATCACACGAATTCCTTCGAACATGCACTCAAACAGCTTATATGGGCCATTAACGTTTGATACCCTTCAAATGATGTTTTAATGGTGTACGAGTATAGAACGAAGGAAGGTGATGTGACTGACAAATCTCGAAGACGTAGACCATGCATTCGCCCACTACTCAGCTGAGTAGGAAAATTTCATTTAGTAGCAGTTCATACAAAGGTTATGACATTAAACAAAGATTTTCATTCTTCTGAATGTGTTCGGAATCGATCTCAAAAATCAGAGGTTACCCGAATCAGTACTCTCAGTTAGCCTACTGTATTAAACAATGTAACAGCAGCCCCCACTCAGCAAACTTCGTCCTTCCGTTTTCAATTCTTCGCTGCATGGTCAAAGTATAATGATGACAAGCGCTGCTGTCTGTCGGTCGGTCTCCACAACCTTTGACCTCTTTCATGGCAGCTGGTCAGCAAATTTCACAATCTGCCCTTCAATGTTTGGCCGCCACACAGCAAGGCTTAGGCACAAACTCCACATGTTTTCCGTCTAACAATAGAGCGGATTTTTGAGGAAATACCAAGCAAGAGTTGGGAAACACATCGACGGGCTGTTGTATGGAAATAAAAACAAAATATACTTATAATATAACATGATAATATCAATAATGCAAAAATAAAAACTACAGTTCCAAGAAAGTGGGAAGGAGGTCTAGGAGAACTGGCAGGAAAGAGAAGAATAAGAAGGAAAATAACAGATCGATTCGTTGCTACTGTCTGACAGGTGTTGACCCCTTTCTAAATGATTTCGTCCAGCCACAAAAGTCTATCATTGCTCGCAATCATGTGTAATGCAGATTCAATTCTAAATATTTCAGTGTACATAGACTATCAGTATCTCCTTTGCAACATGTTCCTCAAAATCCCTTCGAACTGAAGCTCTACTTTAAACTCTAGGGTTAGACAGCCCTTTCAATGAATATATTCACATTATGAATTTGTTGGGCTACAGGTCAAAAATTGTTAATTTTCCATAGCTTGCAAACCCATAGTTCGAACAAATGACCCCAGAAGGTGCTGACCCTTGAGACTCGTGATTCCCTAGCCTGCAAAAGTACACGTACAGCAAATACTACTTTACCAAATCTCTGTCACAGGATGTCTGGAATTAGACTGTACTCGGAGAAGCACAAAGGATAAGGGAGGGATGATACACCGTATCCAGATAAGCCTAATCACCAACATGTTTTTTTCTCGAGCACAGGCATTAGGCATGGTTTAAAACAAGAGCCAGAAGAGGAGTACACTTTTTTACATGATCAGAACGAATTAAACTAATGATTTTCTGACGAATTCTAGGGTCAACCCCTCTAATCTCAGAAAAAGTATGGATTCAATTCAATAGAGTACTCGGCAAGAAAATCTCTCGATGTTGATGCTAACCAAAATCGCTTTCAGCCGCATTACCAGCTGTGCCAGATTACATTGTTGAGAAGCAGGCTGTGACCTTATATTGCTAACTCACATGACATAAAAAGAGTTCTAACCACGCAAGATAAAAATCTATGAAAACGAAGGGTAGAGGACCCTGAAGACAGCTTTTAGTGGGATTAAACGGGCAAGGTCATAGCACAGTGAAAGCACAGAAATACAGGATTGTGCTAACATTCAGCTCATTCCATTTATTAATCAGCCCTCATCTCGCATTCGGTTCAACGCGTAATGGGATTGATCCTCAAAACAGTTATCTACTCTCTACCGCGTGGAATTTTAGGAACGATACATTGGAAACAGTAGACCATTCACTTAGAAAAAAGGAAAAAGTTAATAACAAATGAAAGAAAAGTTTTCATCAAAAAAAAAGAAAAGAAAAAAGAGCGGGCAAGCATGAAGAAAACGTACTTGAAAAAAGCTAAAATCTTTATTTGACTCCTTGTTGCCCTGAGGATGTAATCGAATACGAAACGTTAACATCGGAGGTTCTAAGGTGGCCGCCGATACGTTTGGCGTCGACGTCGGCGGCAAGGGCATTGGCGTCACCTGCTGAAAAACTCTTATAATGGTAGAACTAGCAAAATTTACATTCACATGACTCAGGCACTGATCAAAAATAATATAAAAAAGAAAAAGAATTAAACTAACAAAAAAACAGGGTGTATAACTGTACTGAGCAAGCGATGCTTTGTGTTAAAGCCGCAGTATACCCTCCCTATTACTAGCCATTTCTATATGATATGATATCCTGAGTCCATGAGGGTGAACCTTTAAGCCTGGCTACAATCCCCTGAACCCTCTAAAGCAGAAAAAAAGTGGGAAAACCCGATGACATAAAAATCGTCCTAGGTAACTGGGCCGCAAAAGCCGTAGTGACCCAGACCTAGAAAGTGTGCACGTGCATGTGGAGATTTCTAACATTCTTAGACCTACGTGAGAAGCTAATTCAATCTAAGAAGTAAGAGGTATAAGATAAGATAATAAGATAAGAATAAATAAGATATTAGAGTTTCGTACACTTCAACTTCAACGTTGGGTCTGAAAATACTACTCAAGTTGGCCTTCATGAAACGTTTCTATGACACTCACCTATTTCAACAGATATTTATTAAAAGTAATGCATCAGCAAATCTCCCTATGTGTCCTTAATAAGAACTGCATGAATAAACGGGAAAGAAGATCTCTCCCAAATCAATATGGTGAACCCTTTTGAAAAGTAACCACTTCTGATACAAGTCCCACAAATGAGCGACGTCAAGGAGTGGAATCTGGTTGAGCTGTATACCGCAAGGTTGAATAATTTAGGTTGCACAACGAAGAAGTCGCACTGAGGAGCTGGTTCGAAAATGGGCGACCGGAGGATCGGAGTGAGACTAGGCATATAAAAGTAAACCATTCGGCAAACCCCTGTTCCTTCTTTTCGTTTCCCCAGATTCGCAACATCACACTGAACGCTATATTTCCACCTTGTTTCAAATCCAACTGTTAGTCACATCAATCCCTGAAGTCTACCTCATCACAGAATCTGCTGACTTCGTTGTTTACCGATAAATCACCTCCTTCTTAAGCTGTATACGCTTCGCCCTCAGCCTCATCACCCTGAACACCATAAACATCGAATACGACAACGTCGACGACAGTGTTTTCGCTACGGCTTCGTTCACGCTCATAACATGAGTGACTAAATGGGTAGAACAACTCGATGGGGACCGTGTGCGACGACGAAAACATGTTATTTCAGTGCTCTAACGCCCTTTCATTCCGATGTTGTACACAATCCGAACCACGAGTGAGTATACTATTTTAGTAAGAGTCAATCACTCAATTAAGAAGTTTGTAGTTCATTAGTATTGTTCGATCAAAGTAATGAACAACACGAAAAACAGCAGCAGTATTGTTGCCACTTCACAACAATGGGAGAAAACGGAATAGAGTAGAGAGTTTGTAACATATTATCAATAGGCCAATACTCATGACCTTACAGACTACAATCTTAGAAAAAACCCACGAAACTCCTGATCTCCACTCATCCCTCACCCACTAGCTCAACAGGCTTTGACATCAGACATATCCAAATTTGACTTCTATGGGAAACCTAATTCAAAACCTATTTCGCTGACTCCAATCCCAAGCAAAGCGGTCTAAGCGTAAAACATGAAAAACTCGTATGGTTGAGCATTTCTATGACGTTATACAGCATTGATCAGACCTTGCTTACAATTAGATCACTCTCTTTCACGAGTCAGCATGGCCATTAAAAGGCTAAATTGTTCTACTTATACCCAATAAACATGAAAATGATCAAAAAATACGATTAGTGACATTGATTTAAAAAGAACTTATCCCTCAAGCAGGATGACGCAATTACACGAAACGAATTTTTCACACTTGGTTCATAAAAATCTGTGTCTATAGATCCCGTCTATGTACAAAGTCTCCTTGAAAAAATGCCAGCTAGCCAAAGAACCTTCAAGAATATTGGCTTCTCCTTTAGTAAAAAAGACAAGAGGCGCTGTCCTGTTGCAAACCCAACATTGTAATTTAGAAGGAAGCTAACCACATTGAAGGGATAGCCCCAAATTGTAGCTCAACTCGATTCAACACCAATGTTCAAAGCTTCAACGTCCTTATTTTAACCACGAATATCACAAAAAAAGTTCGCCCACTGTGGCGTGAGCCAGCAAGTGAAAACCAGCTTCAATATGACAAATTTTTGCAACAACTATCTCGTCCACCTTTTTTTACTGACTGATTCTATACCGACTACGGGAGTATGAGCAGCTCCGTTCTTTGTTCATTTCGTATTATTTAAAAGAAGTTTTGAATATTAGTCGGAAAAGTTTCACCATATGAAGACAAAAACGACAGAAAAATAGAAAAACAAAAACCAAACACTGAGAAATAACAACAACGTATAAAAGAAAAAAAAAACCAATGAGAAGTTCACACACTGTGAGATCACGAATCTTCGCCGACGTTTCCAGATACCGGCATTCGCATTGACTGAATCCCTTGATTGTCCATACATGACTGAAATTGAACACTTTGAATAAAACAATACAGCTTGCTGATACCAAGAACGGCTCCACCAACTCCAGCCTCTCATTCGAGTGATCAACGAATAAGCAAGTCCTCACCTGTGATTTACAGAACGGACCTCCGTCGTGGACCAGCTATCAGCAGGTCGTAATGGACCCGCACAATCGGCCATCAGACCACAAAAACTGAAACAAGAACGCAGTAAGGCACAAAAGTGCGCTTCATTAAAAGCATAACACGATTGGAAAGCCGGAATCACGAAGCATTGATGAGGGAGAAAAGAGACCTCGTAGAAGAGTGCTGTTCTGCTATGATACACAACGAACGAACAAGCGGTATTTATGAAATGTCAAAGGAAATGCAGGAACAAGATTTCAAGAGTAAAAATTATAGATATAGACGATTAACTTCTGAATATGATAAAAAAAGATTCAAAAGCGGGAATGCTTTGCGTATGAACCTAGTAGCTAATAACTGACCTTTTCAACGAAGGTAAAAACATCTAATCAGAAACAAAAAAAGTGATTGGTAAAGAATGAACGGACAATATAAACGACATGGAAAGGACACTTTTTATGAGGTTGAAGAAATTGAAATATGTGCATCGTAGAGGGCAGTGCTATACTGTTTACCAGTGTGCAGGGCCATAAAGCTCAATGAGAGAAAACACGAAAATATTTGCTTTAAAGTTGTGTTGTGCTACCATAAATTAATTCATAATGAAAGCTGATGTGCTATAACGTGTAATAAAATCATTGTACTACTAAAGCAGTGAGGTCTGACGCCTGCACTTTACACTTGCCTCGTAGATCGAACCCTCCAAGGCGAGCAAACTCTTCATTCCTTTATGTCCACGTATTAGATGCTCTCGTCAAGCCTCGGTCACGACGCTATAACTTTGACCATGAAATGCCGCTTAACTAGGAAGAATCAATGATTTTTTTTGACATCCACGTTTTGAGGAAGGCCACAAGGCCGAAACGTTAGCCGAATAAAGTTATAGTATATTGAGTGATGCTCTACAGAACATCTCGTACATTAACTAGTAGAAACAACTCATGGGATAGGGAGTTCCAACAATGCCTCTACCTACACCCACCGAACGATCAAATGCTCACAGAAATGTAAAAAAAAAGAAAATAAGAAATTATACAGTTTTTGGAAATTGTTAAACTCGCTGAGAATGACGAGTATGGGCCTTAACTGTCTATTTTTACCACTGCAATGCTTTCATAAGACATGTAATATATGTATGCGGTGAATACATGAATATTCAAAAAAAGAGAACGCTAAAACTGCTATCAAATGCACCAAAAAAGCGAGGGAAAAAAAAGAAAACAGAAATGAACGAGAACGGAATCATTTACAAAGCAGTTTCTACCGGTAACTTTCTTCAATTCGAGAATTCGCGTATCAAGCTCACTCTTCCGGTGCCATCTCTACTCAAACTACCAGTCACTATAACATTTCGGTGATATCCACCATAAATAAAGCTTTGCCGTATCCAAAAAAAAATAAAGTTATTCAAAAAAAAACTTCATGATCATTGAGAGAGTTCGCAGAAACGAAAATCGTTGAAAGAAAGGCAGCTTTAAATTGTGGCTGTAAAGCAGATGTATGACCAAGCAGGCAGACGCCCAAAAAGGTAAAAAAACAGAATGCACCTGCACAGCTTACAGCTTAACGGTTCAACACTGATATTGACTGCGGGATCTCGGTAGTATATAAGAGCACGGCGCCAGGATAGCGCAAACAAGGGTTCGAGTTCCGTCCGAAGCCGAAGTTTTGATCACAAATCGCCGTGAACTTTGTACGATTGAATATCCATTTTTGAAAACCATAAGTTAGTGAGACACCTGTCTCACTTAAGCAAAAGCTAGCAGGAACGGGCGATTAACCTTTTCCCAGATGAGTCCAGTACGGATGATACGACGCCGAGGAATGAAAAACTAAGCACGGCTGACATGATCATAATCCAAGGCAGCTCAGGGAATCACTTCAGGTTCTGTCACTAGAGCAAGTTAGAAATTCAAGCGAAATAAATTCCTTGTAATTTGATGATACACTAAGGCACACCTGCCATCAATAATTCTAGTCGTAAAAAATTTCGAACATTACACTGGGTTTAACCAGCATGTGATAACAACGGTTATGTTGTTAGTGATTAACGCGCTTCAAAAGAAAACTCAAAACATGCTGATGTTTTGCAAAAGATTTCAGTTTCGGAGACTCAACACAACAAATGCCACACACTGTAAACAGCTTATGTAAAGAAGCTTCTAGTGGCTTGCAAGTTATAAGGGACGTTAATCAAACAATATCTCGGAGTGTCTTGCCTCACCTGAGAGCTAATCCATCCTGGGATTGCTTCATAACTTGAACTCGTCCAGTAACAGGCGTGTTACTGTAATAGAAAAAGAAATACAACTACTATTCCGAAAAATCTTGGGAAATGTAGGCTTCATCATAGCGCGCATGCGCTTTACATAATAGTGATTTTGATTGACTGCCTAAAACCTATCCATGCTCTGCAAAAGCCAAGCCACAATTCGACAGAGAACGACTCATTCGTTAGTAGTATTGAGTACCCATTTTCCAACTGCTTTAAGTCGAATTCTATACAGAAATATCAAGGAACGGCTGAGGCGCTTCTCCTTAGGCAGTGCAATAACGAAAGAAACCAACTAATGCTCTATCGACCCACAAATGAGGTCCATGCCGAGAAAGCGACTTCTGCAGAGAACGATAGTTCACAGCTGAGTGAAACCGGATCTACGAATGGTAATGAGTTTTGCCTTCTCCTACTATACAGTCCCGGCTTTCGCTAGACAGATGCTCCAAAATTTTGGAGTACAATTGCAACGATAAGAATCAAACGAATCCAGTTTCACATAATATCTCAATGACCCCATATGCCCATATTAGCATTAACACTACGATCCACGTTACCTATTGGAAACGAGTTCCTTACTCGAAACACCGCTTTCTGGGAATCTTAAGGGCTTCGTAGAACTATTCGAGAAACTCTAAACTAGGATGCATTAAGTAAGAGTTTAGTACAGTCGAAGATCAAAACCACTGAAATAAGCTAACACGAACAAATCGATTGAAGGATGGATGGTAGGTTGCTTTGGAAGGATTTTAAGCCGAAATCATCGAAGATTCTCCTTTTAACATGAGACCATCATCGAAGACAGCGGAAAGACTAAGAATGAGGAAATATGATAGCATCCCAGAAACGACTGAACATTAGGCATTAAAAACGCGTGCAGTCACGAGGCGGAGTCACGGAGACGGAATAACGAAACGAGTTTCAGGAAACTGTACATGTGAACATGTGCCCGGTACACATTGTATACCGTAATACACGTCTTGAGACCACAAACACATAAAAAGAAATTCTGGCGATATTTTTTCGATATTGTACTAGGACTACAAAACATCTGTCTATTTTCCAATTCTATGGAGCCAGATTTTTTTCCTCATCTACTGCTTTTCATAGGTTAGACTGAGATTGCGTAGAAATGCTTTAATGTAATGTTACGATTTGTAGACTGTCGTTTTCAGTTGTTTTTAAGGGCTGAGTGGATAACGTGGAAGGTCGAGTGGAAGACTAAAATATTTGAAGATGAATGTTAAGACATTCTTGTATTGATAATGCATTGTTTAAATAACAGAGAAAAGGAGAGGAGAGAATATCTTTTTTTCACAATTAGTCATGGTACTATATAAAAAAAGGTTCTTAGTTTTTCTCGAGTCAAATGAATATAACAGCCACCGCTGTGATACATGAACATGAGATTCATTATGTTACTAGTTTGTTATTCATGTGTAATAATAATAATATCAGTAGGAAGAGGAGTATCATGGAAGCACGGCAGTTCTACCGCATAGTGGCCTCACTACGTTTCAGCCTTTTCCACTGATCCTCTAGGGCTATTTTTTTACAAAACGATCAAAAAATGTCTGATTAGGTGATTCAATGTCTTCTTCTCAGTGTGATCACCCACAGATGATGGGTAAGGAAAAATGACATTTCTCCAAGCATAATCCGAATAGATAGTTTTGATGTGAGAAAAATTTCAACAGCAACTGATAAATTGGAATAATTTGAGTTACAGACGTCTCAATAACGAATACTACTCGATAGCATTGGGAACTCTTTCATATCTTGGTTATATGCCCATTTAACCCCTGTTTCCTACCGAAAGCGACTGCTCACTGTAGTTAGGCCTTATAATTAACTGATCTAAAACTCAGAGGCCCTACAGTATTTTCAAACAAAACAATTGCTCAGAAGAATGAAAGAAAGTTCTGGAACATCTGGAAATGACCTAGCCATCGATGAAGTAATTAGTCCGGTGTAATAGCGTATGACATTTGTCAAGGGTCCAGAGGCCGCCCACGTCAACCCCACAATGACCCGACTCCACGGCCGTCATGGGCAATTCTAACGCTGTAACCGTAGGATACATAAAGACTAGCGGGTAAGCACTATGGCATTGTTTAGTTCACAATCAAAATGAAGATCTAATTGCCAGAAATTAACGAACGAAATTAAGCCATGCATTCTATTGGATTAAGAACTTCAAACCTGATTGAATGGTATTGAAGCATTCGTGAGGTCACGGCACGCTTCTTGAGGCAAAGATTCGTAAACAATAAGTACATTTTTTAGTCCTACGTCACGTGAGCATAGAAATAAACAGGTTAGGGCATACAGAGAACATACCGAGATAAGAAGAGTTCAAAACAGGAAGTGCACGTTGGGTACTTCCCCATAAAAAATATGTCAACTTCCAAAAGCCCTTTTGGGACAGGTACTGAGATAGAAGAAATAGTAAACAAACTGGAATACTAGGAATTAACAAAGCGATTAAATTACTCTCAAAAAGTTGTAATACGGTGATAATTCGGGAAGACTTGATCTTTAATGTCTTCTTAGAAGGAAGAGAAGGGATCAGAATTGGAACCAACAGATTAGTCCGTTATGGCGATGGTAGCGTTAGCGGAACCGCGCTACGGAAGGAGTTGGGTGAGTTTTTGAGCTGAACGGTTACGCGTCGTACACGATGATGTGCTGTGCTGCGTTGCGCTACGTGGCGCTGAGTCAGTCAGCCGGCACGTACGGTTACGCCTCAGCGGCACAGGGGCTTCATGGGGACGACAGTAACCCGGAACGGCGATCCCTTCCCTGGTCGAACATCACATCACTAAATTGCAACGGTGGTGTCCCAGCCCTCACCTAATCCTGGACCCTAAACAACTCTGTTGGACCATCAGTGACGTCGTGGCTCTGTGGCTGGAAGAATCTGTGCCCCACAAACTTTCCATGGAACGATTATCAACTTTCGAACTGGCCTATCAATTCCTTCATCCTTGAGAATTGCCGGGAATTGTACCACCGCTGACGTGTGCCTAGACCCACTTCTTATCTCATTGTATGAGAGAAATTATTGTTCAAATGGCTTCCAAAATCCGACGGTAAGTCGGATGCGTGGCGCATCCGAGAATTTTGTGCTTACCGTTCACATAGGCACAAGTAAATTCACCTCACATTCGAACTTTGATCGGCTGCTTAACCACTTTCGGAGGTTGGCCGACAGAGGTAATAGTAAGGCCAGATGGTTTGATCCAAGGAAAACGATGTGGCTCGGAACAAAGGCACTAAATGGGCCGACTTCCCTGTAATACTGCCCACAATCGGGACAATAACAGTAATAATTTAAGTGGACTGATACTCAGCATTGAAACCGTTATTGTAAATCTCGATTGTCAGCTAAATACTTGGAGTCGGCATTGAGAAAAAAGGAAAACACATCTATGTTTCCAAGCATCAGAACAGGCTTCAAAATGGGAAACGGGTGGATGGTTAAGAAATGCCGAAGCGGTGATGAAACGCCCACAATGACTCAACTGAAGTGTGTCTTATCTCTCAAGAAATGAACGAGTCATCAGAAAAAAAGTAAAAGAAAATGAAAACAGATAAGTCAAAGAGACAATGCGAGTGAAACTGCTGATTACGATTTACAAAAAAAAAAACAGAAAATCATCCAGGTAACATCTTTAGACCAGGAAAATACGGTGGTAAACGGATGAGAGTGAAGCAAAATAAGCAATGTATTCAAATTACCGTACTTTCATAAGGAAAACTGTAGGAATACTGTGATACCTGTCGAAATTATGTGAAATTATTACTGGTTGATGAAAGGTCTCTTCGCAGGAATACGATGATTTTCGTGATAGCAAAGGGAAAAAACATGAAAATTTACCTCATTCCTCTCTAGAAAATCAACTCATATATAAATAAATCTAAATAAATAAACAATTGAATACATTTAAGCAGTAGACCACAACAAATCGTCATTTACTTTAGAAAATGTTTGAATAATAGCTTCCTAGTTTTCGAGAAGAAAGATTCTGGGAGAAAGACCAAAGGTAGGTGTATAGGTGAAGGGCGCCGTCAGCATAAAGCACAACCAGGAGGCTCGTCCTCGAGTCGGGCGTTGGTCGTATGACGGGAGACGACCAAAGTTCGCCCAACGACCAGAAAGCATCGCGTGCGGCGGTCGGCGAAAGAACTCACGCACTTTATGCACCCATCGCAGCCGCCGCCGACGACGTCGCGCACAATTAGGCGCCAGGCGGCGGCGCTCGACGGTGATTCCCAGTCGGCGGCGGTCCCCTGAACTGCTGATACTCCGGTCTCACGCCCTCTGATTGTTGATCCTTCGTCGGGCATACTTGATGAGAAGTGGTGCCCTTTGATCAGAGCTCGGGACCGGCTCACGGGTGGCCTCACATGTTTAGTTGCACGCAAATCTCCCTCGGGCGCCGTTATTCCGCTCCGTCTCTTCACTAAAGATCATGAATACTGAGTAGATCTCTGGCATAGACGAATTAGACTCGATTACACGACAACAACTTGGCTGAGGTAGTTCTCTAATGCGATATTGCAAAACGCTATGATTGCTGGGCACTGGACACCTCTTTCTTCATAAATGTTTACTGCAAATCGCCTCAAATCACACTGCCAGCATGATGTGGAGCATGAACAGTGAACTCTTTTCTCCCTTTTTATCCTCGTTATCACAACTAATTATAGGTTACACGTGTACTTTAGTCCAAGCGTTGCTAAAGGCCGGTTGGTTGATTCAATGGAAGGATATGAGAGCAACGCCGAGGAGTAGAGCTAGTAAGTAGTCCCCTTTCACCTCTCACATCTCTGTTTAGAGATCTGATCATAAAGCGACCCAGACCCTTCAAACCTCCCATCGATCTGGGCTGTAAGCAACCATGTCGGAAAGTGCGGAACAGCGACTACAACGCAGACTTACTCTCGTTCTGTTGTAGTGCAAACCAAACAACTGGCACTGCGATTCTGAATGGAAATGGAATGCATGGCGCGTTCTATAATGAGATCGAGGCATCAATGCATTTCGTCCTCAAGCGTTACACAAGAATGGAAGCAGATAATAGAAACCGTATCATCAGGAAAATCGGTCATCACAGTCGAGCAGGTCATTTAGGTCAGCATACGCCATGTGTTCGCTTTACATCCATAATTGTTCACTTCACTTTCACTTCAGACATGGAGCTAATTTATCCAAGATCTTCTGCTTTAGAGGAAGGACACCATTCGAATCGTTAACAGTCGTTATTAATTGTGAAGAAAAATATTTGTAATCAGTAAAGATCTGTGTTTATCCTCTCAAATTTGGAACATGAAGGCGGTAGACCACTTTGGTTGCACAATGTCTCCCATTTTAACCCGGTAATATGTCAATAGACAAAGATCTGTCGGGAAGAAATGAGTTTAACGAGGGGCAGGTAAAGGGATTAGCGGCTAAATAAAGCTTCGGAGAAATCTATAATGGACTTACGCATTTACGTGTAACGGACCTTATGATTGCAAAACTAAGAAATGTAAGACTTCCAGGCTTTCCAGCTAGAAATAAGGTTTCGATTCAGGGCATATTCAAAACAACACATTTCTCTGTCTCTCTCTAAGAATACATGGGCTTTTTTTGTGTTTTGTTTGAGAAGCTGTTTCGGCAGCAGATTGCACTTTACGTCAGATGCTTTTAGCTGCCAGATGTATCAAATGTGGCTGAGACCGCTTAAACGCGTTGTTTCTCTCACCCGAGCTTCTCCCTTCAGAACTCATAAACGATGGAGAAGTCAGCTTGTCTAATCAAATTATTTGGAACATAAAAACTCGAAAAAGTGAACTCGAGGAGCGATCAACAGGGGCTGGATCCGGGCTCACGAAATCGTAACCATTATATATACTCACGCTATACCCTATCAGGAAAGGGACAAAGTCCTTGGCGTCAATCAGTCCGTTTTCGGGAAGCGCCCTCGCATTCGGCCTTTATTTAGAATCCATATTGAATGTTATATGGCCTGTACAACAACACCTCGAGTGGGCAGCCAACGTACAGATAGGTGCATTTATTCTCCCAGACGCGTCTGGTATCACTCAACAATCCACTATTCGATCCCAGATCCATGGGTGTGTGATAGTGCGCCACCACTACACCACCTTCGCTCTCTATACATACTTACGCGTTTTACATATACTCGCTCGACCATTTCAAAGCATTATGTGTTCAGATGCCCAAATAAATAAAGATAAATAAGTAAGTAAATAACTGAATAAACCACAACTATCAAATGACTCTTCATAAAAAAAGAAAAACCTTACAATTTAGATCAATGATAGGATTTTGACCGAAGGGACCAAAATACCGAGATTCACTGCCCATGATAGTTCAGAATACCTGAACAACTATGCCACTCCTGTCGATGAAATCCTGCTCTTTTGCGGATAATCGTTTTGGAAATCTCTCTTTCTTTTTCTGGGCCAGCTGTCATGCCAAATTTAGTCACCCGGACATTCGTCATCGCAGATGAATGTTTCAAGGGCAATGGATGGAACTGTAAACAAGCCCCACCTGCCAGTCTCCCACATGTACTCTGGCAGATCTTGAGCTGAAGGCCTCAAACAGCATAGATCGAAGATTCAGCAAAGAGGTAGGCATCGACTCCTTCATATAATCACTGGTTTTCAAGGTGAAGTCGAAAAGATGGGATGCAGGGTTGACTACAAAAACGCATGCGGTGGCGATGCGATCCTGCCAGGCAGAAGTCGCAGACGAAACCTCAAATGACTGAGCAGATGGGAAATGGAAAAAGGGTAACAGGCTTCACGTTCAGTTCTAAGGATTACCAGCAACTAGTAAGGCTTCCTTGCAGAATTTGAAATAAGAAAATCTCGGAGAACCTGTTCGAATTTCCATTTATCATTACCATGATTAGTGAAATCTTGATTAGTGAAATATTTAATTCAATGGGACTGAGAAGCGGAAAGAGGAGTGTGAGAAAAAGGGGCGTTTTCCTGTGATATTTGCCTCTTCCATTCCATTCGAAGTTCATTTTCGGATGAACTCGTCCCCGGGTAATCGATTATTAACCACTAAGAAATGGTTCCGTTATGCTGGAACTCGTCCATGCAAAAACATCTTTGCAGAAAATGCTGCAAAACCATCCTCTGCGTCTCTCTCCCTGACAACCCCTGGAACGTCAAAAACTCAACTCATCAGTTTTGTCCCAATAGTGCAGTGACTCAAATGTTTTTCGATGTTCTGCTTTAATAGACCTCCCGAGTGAGAAACGACTTTTTTGTCTGGGAGCTTAATACACATTTGGTACAAAATGCATACTAGGGGGAGCACTTGATATTGAGGCTATTCTCGACTATTAGAGAAGCAGAGTCATCTTAATTCTCTGCGTCTCTGACAGAGCTGACACGAATACGACTCTGCAAGGCATAGAGCGCAGAAGACCCAGCGGGACCTCATGTTGGAAGAACATTTATCCAGTTCCTGATACTGACGATTTCCTAATATTTAGTGGTTCGACTGTTATGTAATGGTTGGCTAATGCTGAGGGGTAATCGATATGCACTTCTTCTATGACCCCATCAATCTCAGAGTGGCTGTGAGCGGGAGGGATTCCTTTTTCAAGTGAGATAGGGAAGTACTCCACAGGATTCTCGAAAGGGAACAGCATCGTTGAAACTACAACTATCCTCTTTGATTCAAAGTTCATTTGTATAACGAGCACCCAATCAATTAACATCTTTTTCATGACCATCAGAGACAACTAATTAATCTGCAATTGCTGGCGAACTTTTTTTGACAATCCTTTTAGAGCATAGACTTCATGGAAACGATTCCGTTTTGTGCCATTTCAGAAGAGCAGCAATTCAGACGTGGAGACATCATCAGTCATTAGTCATCAAAGTTTTTTTCCTGATGTCATGTCTATTATGCTGCCACAAAGGTTTAATACCAAGGAAATGACATGATCCTTGATAGGCACAAAATTATCAAGCAGCTAAAAAGGATTCTCCAAAAAAACGACCATATCAGAGCGGGAAAAAGGGAAATCTCTGCGAAAAAGTGGTGGAAGTTGGTGGATGGGCGAGTTTTACTGGAATGAGAAACATTTCCGTCCACCTAAGGGGTCATGCAATGGTTTGCTGATATAAAGCCAACTTGTTTTTATAATACGAAGTCAATAAGGGAGCCAGTCGATGGTGGTAGTGACTCAACCATCCTCACTACCGTACCACTCGGACAACTTCTACTTCCCACCGTTTTAAGTTGAGGTTATTGCGTTGACGATTCAAAATGACCCTCTCCCACATCGCTAACTGCTTTTCTACACCTGACCCCTCAACAGTTATACTAACTTACCCAATTCATGCTGAAACCTTTCGACCACCCATGTCGTGCAGACTCGACTCTGCGGTAGCCTCCGAGATTACTGGCCACTCCGGCCGGCTGTCCCAATTTTATCTCGGAAGATGCCCGCAGACGTGAGCGCTGGCATACTCAAAAACAACCAGAGACCAAGTCCAATCTCACTTGGTCACTTGGTCGAGAGAGAGACTAATCGACGCCGATGCCTATTTCAAGATATTAGCTACGGGTACTGAACCGACTAAGTGGGTTAGATTGACTGTAAGGCTGAAAAATGGCTGTAAAGAGCAGGCACGTCATGTTTATTTTTTAAAGAATCGCCCTTTCCGAAAGTGTTCGAGCTCGACGAGGACAAAACAGTCTTTTCCCGGGTAGAAGGTTGATTTGTTCTGGATATTAAGATATTTTGCAGAGCTGCACCCTCTACGTCTCATAAGGGAATAGCCAAAAGCCGCTGCTCAGTAACTCAAGCATGGTCCCGAACTAGCCTTGGGGATTTCCACTCAAACGGTCCTATTAGTTCAGACTTGAGTCATCTGGGACATTTGGTGGAATAAAGCCGCTGATGGAAGCAGTGGCTTGTCTTGCAGAACCCGCCTGGGAACCATTTAAGCTTACTCTGGTCCACAACTCTAAGACATTGTGCAAGCCAAATTGGCTGATCATTTCATCTTCGTAGTCAGATCTAACCTCAACTGGTTACCCAGTTCAAGCAAAAATTATATATTTGAAGAAACAAAAAAGAAAAAAGTAGCAATTATTCTGAAAAGGTCACATTATCACTTGGATGAGTAGGAAATAAGAAAATGGTGGGAGAAACCATGGCAGAAACGCCACGAGCCCGAGCGCTGTGTGTCGCGTTCGTTCTAAGAGTGCAGAGCCATTGATTGGTGTTGGGCGGATGAGGCTGGAAACCAGAGAAAACGTGGGCGGAGAAATGCCGACGGAAAATTCCGCGGAACGGACGAGCGGTGCAGCATCACAAGCGGTTGGGAGACGGTATGGCCTTCCCACACCGTTACAGAGGACCGACCAGACATGGTGAGTCAGCCATTATTGGAGCCAGTCGCTACCTGGGGATGATGTCATTACCATTTACAAAACTGGCCAATCATCTGGGAAATGACATTGATTCGAAGGCAACGGATTGGGTTCCTGTTTTTTATCGTCAGACGATATCTACAATACTATGAGAAGCTCCTAAAAGAGATACTTGATTAGGACTTCATGGAATACCATTGCCGTCGGTGTTACCCTTCAATCACACTCCCTTATGGGAGCAAGTTTCCCACACTTTCAGAGGCTCCCACAAACGGTTAGAAATAAAAATGCTTTGACTAAATGGGCCTCGGACTGGAACCACTTTCTTCGCCACTTGATTTCGGAAAGTTTGCGAGAACCGCTTAGGATTTGAGGGGAACTTAAAAAGAAAATCAAGGCTGAAATTGTTGAAATAAGATTTTTCGATAATTTTAAAAATTGGTAATAATAATATAATAATGAATCAAAAATAAAAATTCAGACGGAAACTCAAAATGAAGCTAACACTACAATTGTTTCTAAATTAGACATTTTAATTAATTTCAGAAAATGAAGTGAAATTAGTATAACAATAAAATTGAAACAACAATTTCAAAGTTAATTAAAAATTGAAAGTAATTAAAAATCCTACTGAAAACCACCTGTAGTGAGCAGAAACCAGGTGTTATTTCAATGACTATGTGATTTATAAATTCTCGAAAAATTCATTTTATATTGTAATTTGCCACTATTCATTTTCTATTCAGCCATCAGCCGAACAGGAATAATGGCAGAAAACCTCGACGAAATAAAAAGGATATGTGCGAAAAGGGCTAATAGAAATCATCAAATCCAGAACAGCACGTATCCACTGCGCTTCCAGTCAGAATTTTCCAGTCAATGAAACCACTCATCTTTGAACCGTTCGATCGAATGAATTAGTGAAAAAATTAATTGAAAGGCCTTTGTAGGTGATATGACAATACAACCCTCTTTGACAGGAAAAATGGGGAAACAGACAAAGGGAGGAGATCTAAGAGAAGAACAAAGTACAGCCAGATTTTTGAGAAAGAAGACCAAGAACGGACGAGTTATCTAAAAATTTCATCAGACCTAAGTATCGATTGCCTAGTGAAGTTCATTTAAATCGTTTGACTTATAAGTTTACTCATATGATATGAGATAGTTTCGCTGCCTTAAAAGAGCATGTTTGTTTGTTTTGCAACGATTGGAGGGTGGAATTTTTTGAGTGGGAGGGGTCCGCTATGAGAGAGAGTTGAGAGCAGCGGCTTTTAGCTCGTGCTCTTTACTTTGAAGGTTGATAGAACTGATAAAATCTTAAAAAGTCAATAGATAGTAAATTACCTGCGTTTTCGTAAAAATTGGAATTTTGAATAAAATTTTAAAAAATTATAGTTGGTTCAAATTCGATGGCTAGCTCCCTTCACACTTTTTTGACATAAGTCTATTCCAACTTCCCAACAGACCACATGTCAGGAAAAAGAAAACTAATTTTCCCACTGTATATATCTGTCTTTAAATTTTCCTGCAGAAGAATTGAAGGGAAAAGCAAGAAACAAGTACGATACGTTTAAAGTGGAAGAAGAACTTGAGACCAAAAAAACTGAGGAAAAGAGAAAGTCAGAAATACGGATTCCGCGTAGCTAGTTCGCCGAAATAAATATGAGAGCCAATTCGTACAAGTCATGGCAAATAAGAAAAAAACAGCCTTTGCAAAAATAAGTTGTTGTAAACAAGACTATTCCTAGACGACAAGTGGTTGGTACATGGGTATTGGTGGTCAGCAAGAGAAAACAAATGAGCCCACTTTTCTTCATGGCTGTTGCTCAAAACAATCGACGAGTGAGGAGTAGTACTAGTAATGAAGGAGGCAGTTGATCACCAGCATCTTCGGGACCCAAACATACTTTATTCAATCTGAAATATTTGGCAATACTTGTAATTTAGAGCAAGGGGAGCGCTGCAATGCTTGACAGGCGCCCATCAAAACTTACAGGAGCGGTAAAAAAAAAACTAATTTCGGCGGCTTAAAATGTGTGCAGACAAGAAAGCAGAAAAATACACCAAAGATTAAAAAAATGGAAAAAAGAAAAGGAAGAAAATGAGAGAAAAGGGAGGCTACAATCACGACGAAATCTTTCCTCTCGCCCTTTTTTGGCTACTTGGAAAATGGACCACAGCAACTACTCGGAAAAACAAGTTTAAAAGTAAAAGTTATTGATCTCAGCAGTGAGGACACAATTTAGCGTATCCAAAAATGGCCAAGTCGAGCGTTCTTTCTGATGATCACTGAGAATAAAGAAAAACAAACTTCGTCTTCTAAATAAAATGACTTTCACTTCGTAAGTTTGACTAAAGGCCGTAAAAATGAATTTTCAAGGAAAACTACATGGTTTCAGCGGAATACCCCCTTCACGAAGGTCTTCCTAATCCGTTTGTACTAGAATATAACCAGATTCACATGAGTTAATATAGGACGGGCTATAAAACGGAATTCTACGAGCATCAATACCAACTAATACGGTTGTCTGGTCAATGACCTGGAATCTTGATAGCACCGATGAGGGGACGATATGCCCTTGAATGGTCGTGTGAGATTGGGGCCAGCCCAACCAAAGTGATGGGAACCTAACCGGGAAGTTCACGCAATCAGTAGAAATAAAACAGAATGAGATGGGAGAACAGGGTGATAAGAACGAGAGAGCCCAAACAGAAAGATGAAAACAGTCAGAATGAGCCATGTAATCGAAAATACATTGAAAATCGACCATGCTGCTACTGAGCCTATAAGAATCCCTTCGAACATGAAATAAATAAAGAAAACACAAACGGACACGGGCAGTGATTTGGACAACCGCTAAATGATTTCAACGAGAACTACAAGCTTAGAGGTCAAGAGGACGTAATCCCAGCCACCCTTCACTTCCTTATGAGTCGCCACGCATTCGACTTCTTCCCAGAATAGTAGAGGCATGCCCCTCCGAATGTCCCGTAATTGTTTCAGCTTTCCGAGAAACAGTTTGAGAAATAGCAAATTACCCTCATCAGGAAGGAAAAACTTTTTTGCCCGCATGGATTAGCAAATTCCAAGTGAGATGCTGCCCTTCCTAGCCACTGCTGCGAACGTTTAGCGTTTATAAATGAATATAACAAAGCAACTGTCTAATTATTTATCAAATTTCAATTCCTCGCAATAAAATGGCCATATCAGGGAAGCTACTAAGAGAAGCTCTTGAGGTATAGACCACTGTAGAAAACGAAGATCGAGCTGCTGTGGGATGACGAGTGATTGAGATAGGAGTGGATAGGGCAGGGAATGGATGTGGGAAAAGTACTCAAGATTGGAATCAAGCAAGTAAAGCAGAAAAAGGTGAGCGGCCAAAGGAGGATCAAGCTTAAGGACAGTAGAAGACACGCTGGAGTGAAGACGAGTGGGATCGCGGTGAGGATCTTCAAGCGACGGCTACATTAAATCTGTCTGGATGGAGGAGGAAGAGCAGGAAATCGCGAGCTTGCTTTTCAAGAGATTTGAAGGGATGTAACTAAGGGACCACCTTTTTAAATAGTTTATTGACCACGATATTCAGCTACGCTGAATATCGTGGTCAATAAACTATTTAAAAAGGTGGTCCCCTTTTTTAAACTAGCTATCATTGGGCAGATCAGATCGCAGTCGTAGACTCGAATGCTGTTGTGGTGATCGGGATGATAAACAACCGTAAAAACTTTTTAGCTCAAAGGAACCTATGTAGAGCCTATCACCATGGCCTTCAACCGAGGCCCTAGCTGAGCGTATGAGCTAAGATCCTACATTGACCGAATATGGGAGCTGACGATTTTGGAAACTCGTGAGTTAGCCCCTCCTCTTCTGAGACGATGGTCAAAGTAGCTTTCCAATGTGCTGATCGTGAGTCATAGGAAAACATACTTACGTAAGATTTCAAGCATGGGAATATCCCTAATGGCATAGTTTTCCACGAATTTTCATGAAATTCAAAGGGAAAATAATAATAACTGCTTGTGCTCGAAACTATCTAATTCAATACTCATGAGAAGCTCCGCCTAGTGATTGGCCGTTCTCTGTCCAAAAAATATTAAATATGGCAAGATATTTTCCTACAACAATGGCAAACAAGCCATAGAATCCTCTTGAGAATCAGATAATCAATTCCCATGCTATTTAGCATACCAAAACCTTTTACCATTTTCCAAGCCAGAGAAAAATACGGGAGCAAGCAAATAGTTAGACAGAAAAGTCGTGGAAATGAAAATTTAGTAGGGTTTCCTAGGAAGACTACCTAAGAAAACACCGAATTGAAGGTACGATAATTATTTGGATTGAAAGTTTCTCAACAGCACGCTAGATATGTTCGTTAACTTCAATGGGGATGCGCCAAGCATCCGTAATGCCGTCGAAGCTAAGTTGGAAGATGAATAGTAATCTGGAATACTGCTGACAATGTCTCACAGAAGGTTCTCGGAATTCTAACGATCGCTGCTATTTTCTAATTATCAAACAGGTGGTACTCGAGGTTCTGGAAGGCTTATTATCCAGAACAGCACTACGGATGCTTGGCGCATCCCCATTGAAGTTAAGATCTATCCAAGGTTAGACGTACTATCGTGTGGTAAGGGGGTCATGTCGCTGCACAAGCTTATTGTGGTATGGCACTAGAGAGATACAGCTCGTTGGGCAAATTAATTGGAACGTAGGCAGAGAAGTTGAAAAACGTCGAGTGTGATGAGGTGAGATGAGAAGACGAAAAATAGGCTGTGTGTTTTCAATGGAAAACATTGTGAATTTGCCCCTCCCATTCAGGCATATACCCACACACATATGCACACATACGCACACACACGCACATACGCATACACAGACACGGGCCGACGGCCGGACAAGATCGTGTCGGGCACGACGAAAACAAGCCCATGAGCAAATGGGGACGCGGCGAACGTAGGAGAGAAGGCCGTTGGAGGATGTATGAGACCTGACCAACGCCCAAAACACAACTGCATCTTTCGTCTCAGGTTTTCATCCCACAAACCTATCGGTCGGGTATCCCAGTGACAGAAAGAAATACCCACAACATAGCGATAAGCCGGGTTCCCACCTGATTTCTTTGCGATAAGAATTATCAGGACAGAATGACCGACATTCTACTGGGACTTGGATGGCACATCTGAATCGCGTGAGTGCGGGTAGCCCTACGGCGGAGCTTATTGAAAACTAGAAAAAAGTTGCAGAAAAGATAAATTCCCGGCTTGCGGCAAAGAGCAACTCCCTCCAGATTGTACTTCATATTCGACTCTCAAGTACGATCGTAGGCTTAGCTTAAACGTGAGTAAAATTACTTTAGGAACTAATCGCTGCTCAATCTTACAGTACCCCGATTGACAATCGCCTTTTCAGAAGCCTATACCTGTCAGATAATAAAAGTGCACATATTTCAAAACAGAAGGATAAAGTTTTTTCAGTTAATCAGCTGAGACTGCTTAAACGCGCTGTTTTTCTCATCCGGGCTTTTTCCTTCGGAACTCCTAAAGGATGAAAGAGCTAGCTTGTTTAATCAAACCGTTCGGAATAGGGAGAAACTTGATGAGGTGGAATCGAGAGGCGGTTATCAGGGACTGGATCCGAGGAGGGTCGTATGGGAGTGAATGTTAATACTATACATTGAGATAAAAACCAAAGTCTTTGGCATTAGTCGATCCTGTTTTTAGGATGCGCCCTACATTCGACTTCCATTCAGAATTATACGGGCGATTTGAGCGTGTATGTGACAACGATTTGCGGTGAGTAGCCCTTCTATCCTTCCGGACTATCCGGCACTAACTAACCTGTCCGGGGAGAGAAACCCTAGACGTTCTGGGCGTGTATCGATGGCAGGATCCCATTCCCGGGCCTTGAATATGGTTCTGCGCCACTTGGTGCTACAGCACTTCCACTCATGATACACTATTAACCGAATTGGAGGGCATTGGACTTCTTGATCGGTTTCTGTATCAGCTTGTCATACACTTGGCCGTTGCTGTTGTTGATTCATAAATTAAGAGCAAATAAATGCATGGATAGGCAAGTAAATGAACAAACAGGTAAGCAGCGAGGCAGAGAAATGGCAGTAATTACGGCATGGAGGGGGGCTTGAAATTCATTCTCAAAGGACCTGAGCGGAACTTGTTGGTCAGAGCTGAAAATGAATGACGAGATCCTTGTCCTTTTTATAATTTCACATTCAATCAACACTGATCACTCCAATGATAGATGTTTTAGCTTGCACAATCAGAGAATGAAGCCTTTCCGAGGAAGATTCCGCCCAGCAAATTGGACTGTAAAGACCTCAACTTCGATCTATGGGATGCGCCATGAACTCGCTTTCTGTGGAGATTGATGAAGGCACTGGACCAATGTATTGACCAAGCCATTATTGCAACCTTCACCCAAGAAAAGAACTAATGCCACCATTTCGAGACTGAGAATGGAATAAGTAAACAGATTTGATTGACCCGAAGGGGTGAACAGCCTAGTGGATGTAGTGACACTTGCTATTATTCCACCCTAGGTGTGGTAAGGTTGAATCGGCTTGGGCGGATTGAACAGTCGCATAGCGAAGGTGGAAAGGGCCCTCTCCAAGGCTCACAAGAAGCAGTTGCCAGTAGAAAATCTTCACAATTCCATAATATTTATGCAGATTCTATCCTGTAAGAGGCTCTCCCCTGGGCGTCAAACACCGACCGGCAGCTTATCTGCCAGTTTCTTCATCCCGTCGGGTAAAAATAGCTCTAAGAAGCCGTTGAAAGAAGATAATGTGCTGTGAGGTGGTTGACCGATCCAACTGCCCGACTCCTGTCCACTCTAACCCATGAGTGCTATGCGTACTCATAGCGAACTGCATTGATTTTGGGATAGTGGGGAAAGGAGTAGTAGGGAGTTGGGTTGTTGTTTACATTGCCTGAGCCGTGTGTATATGTCAGGCTCAACCAAAATAGCCTGATAAGCTTTATTTTTCGGAATCGGTGATATTCAAAACAAACATGCCGGATGAGCGCAGGATGAGGGAAAGCACTGGAAATCCAATAAGTGATGATGAAGCATGACAGGAGAGGATCTTGAATTAGGCAAATCTGTAGATGTATAGCTGCCCTTTTTCATCAAACAAAATAACCTGGAATTCCAAATGGATGCTAACCTTGGCTGGAACTGGGTAAAGGAAGCCAAACAACCTAATACAGCGCCACCTGGCACTGCGCTACACCAGCGGGAAACTAATTTCAAGGACAGAAATTTCTGCTATCATAAGGTTCCAGAAGGAATTCTCAAGGAAGAAAAACTACCCTGGCCCTAGTCCGTACTCGATATCAAAGTACAAGCAAGTACCACGGACGACTTTAACCACTGCGCTATTTCAACCACTCCAACACGGTTTTGTTATGTAGTGGATGATTTGTTTTTCGACATTACTATTACATCAGAGCAGAGCAAACAACCTCAAAGATGAACGTGAATTATCATTCCTACCGTATTTCACTTGAAAACACAGCTCAACAGACTAACAACTTGTTTTCTCCACTCACTGCCTCTCATCTTCTCCCTGATGCTGTTCTCTGATATATGTATGAACGATGAGAATCACTAGACGCCTGTGTGTATGATTTGTTTTGAAATGGTCCAAAACAGGTAGACATGAGTCAAAGTGATTAAAGGCGCCAATGGAGCGCGAACAGGCGCCCTGGTTCGATCCCCCCATTTAGGCATGAAGTCGGCTTGCGTCAGTCCTTCAATTGATAGGAAATTCATCGACTGGTTGGAGACTTGTTCACGAGTACAGACAAAGTGGGAGAGAGGAGTGAGCGAGAAGAGCCCAAAGGGTTTCGTACCCGCCCCGGGCAACTCTGGCCAGTACCCAACTCTGGGTCTGCTCAGATTGAATGACTATCTTTGAGGAGTACAAGTAGGAGTTACACCTACTTGGCTTTTCAGTATTTGTAGGAATCTAACTGTCTGACTAGAAAGCCTGAACATAGCCGCATGGTAAGCATCGTGTCCTTCTAGCTATGAAGGTTCACTGGACTACACCGGCTCGAGACAGGGAAGAATAAGGGCACTGTTACCGCTCGAGCAAATCGATGATTAATGGGACAACAGGTGCTACAGGTGACATTTCAGCGGTGATGAACCTATGGCCTTTTTCGGTGGCTGAAAATTCCACAGCACATCGAGCGATTCCTTCAGATATTCAAACAATAAGGAAAAGAATCACCAGAACAAGAATGAGAAGGGAAAGGAGAATGGAAGGAGAATGAATCAAAGGAATCAGTATGACTACTTTTAACGACGTCTGGAACATTCAAATGGAACAATTCATTCAATGACCTGACGCTCCGACGTAATCGTACCGTTCAGAGGGCACGACTTCATAATGGGCTTGGAACAATCCCCTGTCACATCCGGACAACAACTGGCAGCAGATCGTTTAGGGGGAGGAGTCCTGTAGGAAAAGTAGCTAGTCATTGGAAACCTACTAAACGGGAAAGCAACTGGTGGAAATGGTTGAACCTCACGGCGGATAAATGTTAACACATCATTCCAAAAGAGTAAGTTCTACGTATACAATTGAAGAGTATCAAGACCAATTTTTCTCAAGGAAGTAAAAGGGAAGGTCTGGTGGGAATCCGAACTAGTACGAGGTGGACAAATGCATGGGAAAGGGATCAATCATGCAGGTTAGTCGAATCCGCTCTTTTGACACCCAACATCGACCACACCCTTGCTGCATTGTTCCTAATTTTCTGATTCCTTCAGTATCCTTACCTGGAATCATCAGAAGATCTATTCATTGAACCAGCAGTCTAAGGGCTATATTAGGGCTTGGAGGTAGAAGACTTTTTTATTGCATTCATTTTAAATAAAGAGCTATTTGCAGCAAAACGATATGATTAGGCGGAAAAATAAGAGAACTGAGACAAAAATCCCACAGGTCTGTGAATCTTCCTCCCTAAGTACCCAAGAAACTAAATCAACGATAGGACGGGATAAATTGCACATGGAGGATTCTGGGACTGAAAAAACTGGAGCTTCAACGACTGCTCAATGCGACACTTACTCCGACCTTTTCGACCTCGAGCAACGTAGATGGCTTGGTCAAAAAACTGTCAAAGCATTCGGTGTGTAGGCAAGGGGCTCTGTTCCACCGAATACTAATGACACACGGGTCGATAGAAACTGGCCAGCTGAAGGAATAGAAGGCTTGGTTGGTTTCGGTGAAAATCGCTAAGGAAATAAATCACCTCCAACGACGCAGCTAGCCAATGTCACACCTACGTCGTTGAAATCCTGCTCATATTGGGTGAAACCCAATAAGCAGTTCGTCATCGTCGAGAAACTTCAGAGAAATCTTTATCGCCGTTGTGTATTTGATAGCGAGGAATCAGGGGACATAGTGGCAAAGCAGGCCTCACTGAAAACGGCAATTGCTTGTACTTTAGCTGTTCGTCGATCACCAAGTCAGCTGTTGCCATCAGCGAAAAGTATAAGAGCTCGAAGATACTTGGATCGCGCCATGCATTCACATTGGATTGAAAATAGCCTAAGCCTGAAGCCTATACTATCATACACCATGAATTCAAAAGCCCATCGTCTTTGGTTTGGAGTGTTTTTTAAATACTGCACAACAGAAGGTAGGAATCGACTTTGAAAGGAGAAAAAAAAGCATGTTTGGGCAGGGAGAGCCGATTCATAAGAGCTGCCAGTGTTGGCAACTGGGTAGGCCTCCATATCGTACTAGTATTAACCCAGGTAACTAGTGAACTACGACAACCGCAAAACAAGTGGACAAGTTGGCAAATCATCGAGGATCCCTAGGCGAAGGTTCCGGGCTCGTTGGTCGGTTTTCACCCCAGTCTTCTAACATCGGAAAAATCCATTCCACTGAAGCCCATTGCATTTGTCTGAGTGGAAAGAATTACCACTTGGAATAACATGACCATCCCCATTCCTGCCGTCATGACCAAATACGCATTTGGGAATTCTTCCAAATACGCATTCGAGAGTTTTTGCAACTTCGAATGGTTATTGAGTGCATGGCGCATCCCATAAATGTTATCAACACCTTTGACACCGTTTTAACAAATACAAAAAGGAATCTCGTTAAAAACAGCAGGAAACATAAAAGGAAGCAAAGAAATGAAAACGAAAGCTTCCAAAGGAAAGGCTTTACTTCCAAGCTTACTTGGAGAACTTCCCTCAAACAAACTGAAGGGACATGCTGGCGTCTAAGAAGGAAAGGAGGGCATAAAAACACGCAATTTTCTTCTCACAACGAAAAACATTGTGTGAGTATGCCTGTGTGTTGACGACAATAATCTGAAGAGCCGTAGCAAAATACGTTTCCTAGCCAAGGAGACGGGGACGGGGGAGTCGAGGGCTGTTGACGGATAGACAGAAAAAGAAATAACTGATGGCACTTAGTCTACAGATACATGTTATTATTATTTTCGTGATGCAATCGAGTGTCTGAGGAACACCCACTCTATGCCTCTGTCCCCAACATGGTATTGCGCTGCAAATGAAGGCTGAAACCCATATTGTGAATCACATCAGAAAGCACCGGGTGAGCATGGGTGCTTGCCTTCAGAATGGCCCCTATACATAGTCCAAAACAAACCAAAAGACTTCTCTAGGGCGCTTGATGAATTGGAACGACCTTACCACCTGGTATTCCCTGGATTGTGAGATGGAATCGAATAGGGGAAGAACCTATAGGCCTTCATGATGATTTTGACCTGAGTTTAATACTTGAACATCCTGAGAGGATCGGATCCCGGATTGATACAAACCCAGACCAAGCTATTCACTTCTCTCGGGTCGGATACTTAGCATTAGATTCATTTGATATGACAAAAACATTGAATGGTGCATCGGCTGGTCATCGCTATTCACTTTATTGGCGACATTCGCATTCAAACGACATTACGATTCTGATCGGAAGTCGAATTCGGTGGAGGGGGGGGGGGGGGGGGGAGGACGGCATTCCAAAACGGATTGACCATCCGAGAGACTGATCCACTTATAGAAAGTGACTGAGTAAACCCTCTCGATAAATGGGAGTTTAGGTCTGTTGTTTTAGGAGCCGGCGCCTCTGAACAAGTAGCAAAAGTACTAACCAGGATAAGCATGCCCTATCTCACATGCCGATCAATTGACAGGGTTAGTGGAAACCTTCAATGTTTACTGTATCCTCATATCTTCTGCAAATCGGACCTTACGACCAACTTCAATTCCTTAAGTACAAGTCCGTGAATAATGGCGGTTGAACACAGAGTGGTGGACAACTTAATATGCCTAAATTAGCAATAATCCAGATTGTTTTGATGCATTGAGGTGTTTTTCAGAATGTGCCGAGAGATGGAGGGCGAAAACAGTTAGGAATATCATTATTCCTACAGAAAACACCGACTTGCTCCAGAAATGTGTCCGACAAGCAAGCGGTAGTTTTGACTGAAGTGGGCGCGAAAGTGGATTGCGATGCTAAGTTGCTAATGATCGCTTACTCTTAAAATTGTTTACCCGCCACCGTTTTCCAAGCTTAAAAAGGTTTTTAAGAGCCGTGGGTAGGGGAGTTGAGGGCCGAATAGGAGCCAACGAACAGGACAGGTGGGGGTTCATATCCCTCCACACCCCCGAGCCGACGTGGAGGGTACTTCCTACACTTCTATTTGACGTTGGTAAGAGGTCAAAAATGATTCCTGTTCAGGTACTAGTAAGTCTAGAAAAGTGTCGGGATGAAAGGGGATTGGGTTGTTGAGAGAGGGGGGGGGGGGGGGGTTAGGGGAGGAAAGGTGAATGGGAGGACTCTTCAAAAGAATCTATGAACACCTGAGTCTCCGAGGCGAAGAGGGAGAAGGAAAAAGCACAATATCAAGGTAACTCACTCAGCAATGAATGGGGAGTGAGGACAGGACAAGGATGGTTCTGGCTTCATCCAGAGGAAGTCAGCAACTGAGACTATCCCAACGTGCTGAACTGAGCGCATTAGTGAGGATATTTTAGTCCAGGTTTACACAAATGCCGATAATCTCTACTACTGAATCCAGCACTCCAACGTAGCACTGTTAGGGGCAAAATGGGACACATTGGGACAAAAGCAATTATCAATTCAACAGCAAAAATTAACTTTTTGGAGCAGCTTGCAGCTTTCCGAGAGAGATCCAATAGTGACTGCAGAGGTACAAAAAATAAAATAAATGAAACCCTAACAACGATGACAACGACTATGTGGTGGCGTGTGGTCGTTAGGCGACGGAAAACTGCGGGAGAAAACCGGCGTCGGCGCAACGCGAATAACAAGGGGGACGACGGTCAGCGCGCCGTCGTCGCCAACAACACCAAACACGTAGTAGTTGTAGGGGGAGCCGAAAACAACAACAAATAGAATAGACGGGAATCACTGCGGCTGGATAGGGATATGAGAGGAGTAGGGGTATGGAGAGGGGGGGGGGGAACGCTTCAATTCCCTGAGTAGTGTAGTGAAGCTTACTCAGGTAGCCCACAGGTGCGCGTCCATTCCGGGTCTGGGAGTCGTAGTGTACTCACAGAGGACGGCCAATGTCCAGTCCAACATTTCCGCCCCAACAAGCAGTCCCATAGCAATTGGTTAATGACAATTAGGGGACAGATTTGGTTGGGCAAGGCGGAATCCGATCCTCCGGATCGTTTAGAAACGAAATGATACATCGATCCAATTACAGAAAATGAGAAGATATCTAAATAGGCTATAAAACTCAATGAAGGTGCTACATTAAGAAGTTTTCAGGATTCAATCGAAAAAACAAACGAATCAGTTAGAATGAAGAAAGGATTATAGCAACAAGTGAGCTCCAGAAAAAGCAAATTGAAAGGATATGTAGGGCAATGGCCTTAGCCGCCCTTACAACGTATATGGTCCATGGATCGAGGCCTTCATTCACTATGGTCTATGCAAACTGAGTCCTCCATCAGTGCGTGACAGAATAATTGATCCCACGAAAAGATGTAATTCTCTACCGTGCAGCTTGTACATGGACTAAACTCCCAGAAGATTGTATTGACCCCATACGTTCACGAAATTCATCAAGGTTCTGAACATCCGGAAAAACCTAGATCGAATCTACTGTTTTCGGTAAGAGACTGAAAATACAACGGGAGCGCAGTCCTCCAACTCACCGATGCAAACATCACGTATTGGGACTGCCAGCAGGAGCTCCACCCACATCTGCGAACGCTCCGCCCACCAGCGGGCACCCTTCTTCCCAATTTTATTCATAAGGATTTCACAAAGAGCGGCTAGAACTAGGACCTTACTAGTACAGTTGAATTTGTCTAAACTTAAGAACTTAAACTTGATCACTGACCAATTAACGACTAGCGGCACAAACAGCCCGACAGCGATTAATCGCTCAAACAGCACAATTTCTATTGACAAACTTCATCCAGGCATTTCGCACGTGTCCGTCGTGTCGCGTTGTGGCACCATCGAGTGCGAATGCACTACAAGTTATTTATTCAACGCCATTTGTTTTGACTAAAAATAAGCTATATATATATATGGTTCGTATGGAAATATTAGGTTGAGTCATAAGTCCTCGGACAAATTGGCAATGATAATATTTATCTCACAATTTTCAAACGACAATAGCGAATCATTTGAAATATACCCCATTGGCATCGATGGTCTTCTGCCAATGCTTGGGCAGATCATAGATGTCCTTGCTTCAGAACGCTGGGAGCTGGCCTTGGAGAAATGCACCAGTGCCATTTTGATGTCGTCGCGGGTTTGAAAGCCCTGACCATCCAGATGACGTTGAAGATGGGGAAAAAGGTGGTAATCCGAGGGATCCAAGTCTGAGGAACATGGTTGGTGTGGTAAACTTGACCTGCCGAAATTCGTCAGTTCAGTTTTGGTCGTTCTTGCAATGTGAGGGCGAGCGTTGTCGTGCTGGAAGTGAACTTTGTGCTGCTGTGGACGTGTAGCTTCGGGATTCGCCTTCAAATTCCTCAGTTGCGTAATGTAGACGAGTGCGGTCACTGTGCAGCCTTCTTCTAGCAGCTCCCATTATTTGACACGGAGAGCGCTCCACCAGAAACAGAGCACAACGTCCTTGGCGTGTACGTTGGGTTTGGGGGAGTCTTCTGCAAGCGCACCTTTGTCAATCCATTGAGCACGCCGGTGAACGTTAGAGTATAGGTTCGACTTCGCAACCCTGGTGACTAGGCACTCGAGCCACGTGTGGTGCAATTGAGCGTGAGGAGAGAAAGTGCAACGTCGTCGCGGCGGTCTATGTCATACTGCTTCAAAGCATGAGGCATCTATGGACCGAGCTTTCGTACCTTGTCGATTGACTTCAATTCACGAATAACTGTAAACTGACTCCCCAAGGTGGCAGCCTGTTCACGAGTAGTTTGATACGGATCGGCTTCCACCTGGCTCCGTAGCACCTTCGAATCCAACTTCATTGAGCGTCCCGGACGGTCTTCATTGTCGACGGAATAGTCGCCCGATGTGAACTTCTGGTGCCACTTGTAAATTGTACACCTCCTGCTTGTGAACGTCCTTCATACCTCTATCGATTGCCGCGGGTTCATGGCCAGATAAAAAATAAATATGATGGTGTTGCGGATGTGGAGTTGCGACGGCTTGAAATCATGAGGCATAGTTGCTGGGAAGGAAACAGTTAGGTGCCTTCTCCAGAAGGCGTTTGAAAGAGCTTTCCATACTCTATCTAACAGTGCCTCGCACATTCATTTTTGTCACCTCTTTCCCGAGTTATGATCGCTAGAATTCATCACTATCACATTGTCCGAGGATTTCTGGGTCAACCTAATAAATAATAATGCATCAGTAAAATAGAAATATAAATTAACCTAGGCAGACAGACAAGGGGGATTCCACTTTTTATGGACCTTGACTTGCTCTAGATTCCTCTTCAATTCTCGAGAGGTTTCAGTAAGAGTAAGAGGAGGTAAGAATTACAATGAAGGGGCACAATATCGACTGAATATTCCAGGATGCGCCATCCAGTCAACCTTCATCCAGATACAGAAAGAAATAAGGATGCGGGTCTGGCCTGGAAACTTCGAATTAAGTTGCTAAAGTAGGGTCAGATTCTGCTACAAGAAACTAGCCTAGAAGTAGAATAGCCTTGCAGAAGCCTACGAGGCGCACAAATGCAACTGGAGGCTTCTCACCTACATTCTCCTGCAATCACTCAACAACATTAACGCTTTCACGATTCCGGCAGTTTCCACCTCATTAACAGACCTCTTCCGATTTCGTGTGGAGGTAACTAATTTTTTCAGATATCTCTGGAAGTTCACAAAAGTGCAATCAAGAAATCGATTTAGCCGAGGAAATCGAGAAAACGGTCTAACAAGAAAAAGGAATCCTAAAAAATCCAGATTTCTTTGAGAGGAAAAGATATTATACCGTCCACTTTAAACTGATGACTCTGTTTACCCGATGGATCTCAATGGGTATGACTCATGCGTTCAAGATCAAGAATCGAAAAATCAGAAAAATGAAAAACTCAGTGGAAACTCTCTAATGTCTTTCCTGGACGTGAGAAGGTGTAAATATGCCAAATGCACAGTGTCAATATGTTCAAGATAACACATTGTTTTGATACGAATTATGTCTTCATAAACAACATTCTCGGATACGGTAACTAATGTCCGTGGTCTGTTTACCGTAATGATGGGCACTTTATTGCTCCACCCACTTTTCGTATACGACCTTAATAGACGCATACACACGCAAGCACGCAGAATAAACATATTTGTTGAAAATCGATGATGACCGAAATGAGATGTGCGTGAAGGACATGAGCGCATGGGGGTATTGTGGGAATCTGCTGACAGAGCAATGGACGAGTTTTTCGGTGAACCTCCTTGTAAAGAAGATCGTTACATTTCCCAACAGAGCTCATGCTTTGGGACGACAGATGAACTATAGAATGGCTTGCATCTCCAGAATCCGACCCAAATCTAATACAAAGGCCAGACAGCAGTCCTATTCGTTGCGTTGTACATGAAAGTATGAGGAAACTAGACATTAACGATTTCGTATTGAACAAAATCTACACAATACTTTCGAAGAATCCCTAGCTTACCAGGAAATTTCTACAATGAATATTTCACGAAATTTTCACATGATGAGTTATTTTATTATACATATTTAGATTATTTCAATTATTCAGAGTTTTATTTCCTATTTCTGAATCTTTTATTGTATCTGATTTCAATTTCGATCCGATTAGTTTGTTAATTTTATATTTTAGTTGATGTTTAATTTCTTGAACTGCGAATTGATAAGAAAAAATAACTCTACTGTACTGTGTACATGTCACCTCATATTTAATTATTTCCAAATTATAACAGGAAGAAAATGAATGAAATTTTTTCGGCAAAAAAATCCCCAGTTCTTATTTTAGGAAGTTAATAAGAAAAGTTGAAATTTCTCAGTTCAATGTTGTTTATTATCGAAAAATTAATCAAATTAGGAATAGTAAACCAGGTGTAGAAAATCGGGCCTATGGTAGATATATTTATAATTGTAATTACTCCATACCGCTTGATCGCTTCCCCCTATTTCTTTCCATCTGATATTAATAAAATGAGGTGTTAGCAGTGAGGGTTGTTATGAGATGGAGAAAATCTGTGGTGTCGCGTAAATACTAAGCGCTGATGCCTGAAAAATAGCATGCTTAGCTCATTGATTCGAGCTATTTCCCCAAGTAACTAATAACAGTACGTGAAGGATAAACAACAAAAACATATTTTCGCTTAAATAACGCGGCAGAGTCGCGGGCGCGTAAACGCGACGTCGCTTGCCGCGTTGCTGCTTGCTCTTCACTAGAGCGGGGTTGGGATGAAGCTTTATTAAAGGAGCAAGAAGAGAACAGGGAAGGACGGCCATTTCAAATACTTACTTTGAGACTTTTTGTGATTACTCATAGTATTATAAGAGGGTCACGCGGAGGGAAAAAATGGGGAAAAAATATGAAGCTGAAAAGAGGGAAGAAAAAGAAAAAGAATCGAACGAATGGCCGAAAGGTTGAAAGTACGTAGGGTAAGGGCAAAAAAGGAAGACAGAATGTGGTTGAGGGCAAAGGCGATCAGCTCGTTCCTCTCAGGCCATAGAGTCCTTGACGAAGCTGATGAGGGCCGTTCGAAATATCGAGTTCGGAGTTGAATACGGAAAAGCTATAGAAGGCATTGCCCTATCGAAGGGAAAAGAAAGGAGGAGCTGATTCGAGTGGAGAATTTGTGCTTATGACAGAATTCGAATAAGAAGAGCCGGTTTTCGATTGAAGAAAAACGTTGTTCGCCTAGTGTAAACGGTAATGGCGCCTTATCGGTGAGGGTTTGTAGGGCCATAAAGGACGGTAGAAACGAAATCAAAATAGAGAACTGTCCACGATCAAGAGAGATTCGACAAACAAAAAGAATCAAGAATTTGGAAAGAAAAAAGTAGCCTTTGGAAAACAAATCTTCCTCAGCGCTAATCACAAACAACATGGGGCCTCATAAGGCTGCAGAGCTTCCCTATACGGAAGGAGTGTCCTCGATTGGAAGGAGATTAAGGGACTCAGACGACGATGTAGGCCGAAACCGTGCCTGTATGGCTTCCAAGGTTTCTATACTAAAATCGATGAACAATGATTCACACTGCACCGATGGCTACGAAAAACAGCCATTTGGTTTTCTCTGCCGTCGTCGTTCCTCGAATTGTCGACAAGGACGGGGGAACTGAGCAAAGCACTAGCCCAGTCATCTGTTCAGTGAACAGAAAGAAGAAAGTGTCCATTGATCGAGGCAATGTTTGTCCGACGACGAGGAACGGTTTTGGTGTTGGTTTTCGATCGGCCTCAATTAGTATCCCCTCGATGAGCGAAATATTTTCAAAACAATTCTGGTTGTCTACGAAAGACCAAAGATGATTGGAACAGATGATGAACAGCGCAAATTGTTTATAAATTTATAAAATACGGTACGGGTGCACTGAGGTTCTGATAGGTTTTATCAAGTATATCCAATATGGTGGAATAGGTCTCGGTAGTGAAATAGATAGGCATGGCGCAAAAAGAAACACGAAAGTAAATTTTTTCGTTGAACACATTACCCATAGGTCATTTTGAAGATATAAAATAAGCACAATTTCCTTATGACTTCTCGAGCAAAGGGTTTTATGCGCTCGAATTGCTTGCAAAATCTGGACGGGCTCAAGACAGCTTCATCTAGGTAGAGGCACAACTGTTTAAAGTTTAAAATCTTTTGGCGCTAAACAATCCCGTCTGAGGGATGCGCCCCCTCTCTCGACTCCCATAGAAACGTAGTTGCGTAATGAGTGCGTATGTGGCCTATACAATGACTTGCGGTGGCCAGCCCATGTACAAGCCAGTGCTTTTATCCTCCCAGACGAGTCTGGTACCAATTGACTGACCCCGGAGGGATGGAAGGCTTGGTTGGCCTAGGCGGGCATCGATCCGGGATTCGAGCTCCTGACCGCGCGTGTGATATAGTGCGCAACTTGCCACTACACCACCTCCGCCTGGCACCAACTGTAAAATCGTAAAATCAATTAGCACTTTGAAGTACACAGGTTTCCGATACACGAGGAACGGTATTTACTTACCAACTATAAACTTTCTTTTTTCTCCAAGTGGATATAAGCATGTAAGAGAAATTCGAGCAAATAAGCAAACATCAAGATCGGTAGATGTGGCGTAAATGACATTTCGATAGGGTTTTCTGCTCAGTTGAAGAAAATTCGATTTCCCTGAAGGGAGAGATTTTGAAGTGGTGTTATTAATGGTTCAAGAATAGAAACGCTGAACCTGAACAGTGCGTCAGCAATGATGAGAACTAAAAATCAGAAAAATGAACCCATCTTGTGACAGTTCATTCCCAGTGCATTGTTCTCCGACCTTTTTTCTGGACGTAGTTGGAGACAAATTAGCTGCTCTCACTCACCTACATACGCTTCGTAGTGTTTAACGCAGTTAAGGCTTTTTGTAGGGCTATTCTAAATATTATTGAAGTTTAATGATGGGGCAAAGGGCGGAGTTGGTGTAGTCCCAAGTGTTGCACAATCACCGCGCATTGTTTGGATAACGAATCCCGGATCGAGTAAGGCCAACCTTCCAACATCGGCTGACTCGCACCAGACCAGACTGGGAGGACAAAAGCACTGATCTGCAAACCAGATGGCCGCCGCAAGTAATTGTATAACCACGACACATTAAAACCGTCACTGCAAATCTGAGTAGAAGTCGAGGAATGAGGGACGCATTCCATAAACGGGGCGAATTACATCAAAAGACTTCGGAGACTCTAAACTCCGAGGACGAAAAAAACAGTCATTCCAGTCCTAGAGCTCAAAGAGTTTAATAGGTCTTAGTACTACTTGCAGCTACGTACCCAACAATATATCCCTTCAAATCCATTCAAACACCCTCAAGCGCCTGTTTCTGTGAGAGGCCGGAGAATCAAGGAACCAAAGGATCTGCCAATAGCCTAATTGACTAGTGAGTAGAACAGGAGTTTCTATAAAACCTATTGAACTTTGTGCCATCATTACACCATTGCTAAACCGTTTCTAACGGCGATACATACTCCTCGTGGACTATAAAATTACCACTACAAATTCTTCCTGACATTCACTGGCTCACTTGACAATGATTCGTGCCCCAGGATCGAGGACTCCGTCTCCCGAGGGGGTATTTGTAGGAACTCAAAGGATAGAGGATTGAGGTCTCAAGAAAGAAGAAACAACCAGTACGCATAAGCAGAGGGTGAACACTAGACGAACATCTTTTTCCTCATCCGTAATAAGCCCTACTGCGGTTTTCGCAAACCATTAATAGGCCGATGAATGGCTCTGTTTCTAAAATGATCCGGGCAAATGAAAAGTAGTCAGGAATAATTTTGTATAGGACTTTTCCATATCCGAAGATTGGTAGGAGAAGCAGACATAAAACGACTTCAAGCCCCTTCACCCAAGGATTTGTCCCCCGCACTTCCATCAGGACTCGTAGTTGCATTTTGAATGTGCATGTGGTCCATACAAAGCTAAAACCGGCGGTATTACTGACCCTAAAGGAACAACAAACTTGATAGATAAGGGATCGACATACCGTGCTGTTCGGAATACCAGCGGTATTACTGTCAATCGAGAGGATTTTAAAAGGCGTAGATTCAAAAATGAATCTTCTATGGGCGTTAACACTAAAAGATACAGCCTGTCTAAAAGAAATTGTTCTGAGAAAAAGATTCTTCAAAGTCCAATGGAGGATAGATTTTTATTTGAAACCCGTTTTGTTGGTGCACCAATGGAACAGAGCAGCTGAGTGCTTTCTTCCTGCAAAATTTCATCAATAACAAAAAAAAAGTCCTCCTTCAAATTGCACATTTTCCATGCAATGGGCAAACAGAGGCTTGACGCGGCCATTCAGAAACACACATAGAACGTCCATCAAAACGATCGTTCTTTAGCAAGGATGAGGACATGAAGGGAAAGGGCTGTCCACGACAACACTCACAATTTAACTTTTTGGATTTACTCAAATCAAAAGTACAACTAGGGGAGTTATCCAGAAGAAAAATAAGGAAAGATTACAGCATTAGTGAAAAAAAATTGGGCGGAGATGGGGTAGTGCCAAATAGCGCACCATCACATGCAGGTCCGGAAGTCCATCGATCCCCTACCCACCGAGTTTGCTGTCCCTATCAGGTCGGTTCAGACTCGTCTAGGAAGACGAGAGCACCGACCCATACAGACAGATTTGCTTCCGCCTTTGTATATACACGCATTCAAAATGCAACTACGAGTTCGGATGAGGGCAGGGGACGAAGACTTCAACAGACTTTAACAAATTACCCAAAAATTTTAGCCCTCCCAAAAGTTTTTACTTACCCAAGCCTTTCAGTTTTGGATGTTTTCCATGCATTTCTGAGGTGATGTTAGAATGCAAAAGACCACATACCGTCATCTGTGAGACTATTCGGAGCTAATGTGAAACATGGGAGCACGATTATCAATACTCCAGCGATGGTTGACGTGGAATATGTAAAACAACACAACAGCTGTCTGAAGATTTTTCTAGCTATCGCCACTGCCTCCACTTGAATTCCTCAGTTCGGTTCATTCTTACTAATATGAGTGACGCCTGGTTCAGCCATACAAGGCTCTCTGCTCACAAAACATCCACTCTAGTTTTATCACAGATTGGAGATCGGTCAATGTGGCAGTGGAACTGTTCATTTGTCATGGTGGCATCATTGAACATCATTGTGCACGTAGGCAACAGAACGTGCTGATTCAGGTGCTGCTATCATCGGAAACCAAACAGAACTCTGTTCGGAAGTGAATGATAAATAACTCAAAAAGGGCAACGGTTCACGTTGCAGTCAGGAATCGGTGTGCAGTACCATCACGGGGGTGTTTGCAGCAATGAACCAAGGGTATCACTTCTGTCGGAACTCAGACAGGGATCTTTGCGTTCAAAGCAACGGACCTTACTCCATATAGGTAATGTATTCCCTTTCTCAGGCTTTTCAAGGGTTCATGTATCATATCTTACTAGTGGCTATTCCATAAACAGAGCGGGTAAGTCACTGCGGAGCCCCGCTAATAGGAACAGTTAATGAGTATTAACGAATTCAGCGTTTAAGAAATCTACCTATGAGGTCCCTCAAGAAGGGGAACTTCTATGACAGCTAAAAGATTTATAAAAACCTCCAAAAAGAAGAAGAAAGGATCAATCACATCAAAGAAGAGCCATGCCGAAATTCATTGAAAGTTGGAGGTGGAGGCTAAACCGTCGATCCTGTAAACAAAATCCCCATGAAAAGAGAGATTCTCATTTCATGCCACTGAAGTGAAGGCAACATATAATCTACGCGTGCCAATCTATGATTGTCGACATCGACAGATTCCTAGACAGTCCTGACTTCGTGGACAGTGTCATAAACCAAAGAGGAGCACCAAAAATTACGTCATAGCAATACGTATAGCAAGTGGATGTAGTCGCTGATTTCTTGCGATCCTTTGAGGGGGTATCCTTTCAGGGGAAATAACAGCTTGTATTTGTTGTACCAGTGTTTTAAATAAAACCAGAAAAGAATGAAAAACGTCTAAAGATAAAGAACTCTCATATCAGAAACATGAAAACATCATATCGTTATTGCCTTCTGGAGGGCATAGAATCTAGCCGACAATATTACAAAAATAAACACCAGCTGATGATCCTCTACAGAATTTCTGGAATGATAGCGAGTATAGGGCGTGCCCAATGAAGTTAATACCATTGGGATTAGTCGAGAAATATGTAGCAAAAAGCAAAGAACCCTCGAAATTTCTGGAAAACCTATAATCTTTAGGAACTTTCGAAAACCAATGGAATCAGAAAAGATTCTGTTGTATAATAATAACAGCATTTGCGAACATCATATTTACTATTACAGATGTTAGCTAATATACAACAACAACGAATACTTGAAGCGCGTTTTAGTGGTAACAGAGGTACCGGTGGCATGTGACGCCTATGCCGCTCACACAGCGCAGAGAACAAAACCTCAGCTTGAACCACCTCACGAGGTTAGCCAAGCTCACTATTTTCTGAGATCAACTGAATGATGTCAGGCCGGTCTAGGAAATCTCTGACAAGCTGGTTGATTAGTTCACAGGACGAAGCTCTTTTCAGAGCGCATCGAAGAAAAAAAAAACAGTCAAATACAGCTATGATTCTAAATAGGAATCGAATCCACTTTCTGCAAAATCGGTCAATAGGGAACAGCCATTCCCATTCCGTTGTTAAACGCATTTAAAGTTATCCACAATCAAAGAAAGAACTCATGAAATGTCTATGAAAAATGAGCGTCAAGACACATCGAGAAGTAGAAACACTCATTGAGAGATTCCTAAATTACAGTGCTCAAACGGGCTCGAGAAAAATCATGTCATGTGTGACTGTTTTTTTCCTACCGTTTAAACCTTTGAACCGGTTTGAGGAGTTTTTCAAAGAGCGATTGATGCCACGTGATGATGTTATGGCGGAATGTTGTTGTTCGTATGATAAATGAAACCGATCACTTTATTTTTTCTCCGAAAATGACGTCTAGCATTGGACCAGGAAAACTAGCCGAGCCTGTAGCTATATATGGAAAGAAAGGGAAAACTAGTGGAGGATAAAAAAAAGCGAAACCTTCGCCATTCCTTCATGGAACGCGCCAAAGCAGTCGGTAAATCAAAGGGCCATTTGACGGCATGTTCGACGACCTTGTTTACGAGGACATGCCCATGCTCAGATCAAAGTTTTCACCTTTCCAAGCAGGTAATGTATCATCTGATCAACTTCAAATGAGCAGTATTGTTGATAGGCTAGATCGAGATTCACTTTCTATTCAATTCCCAAACAACGTCGTCCCTCTTTGCCCATTTCGCCCAATATCCGAAAGTAAACATAGAAAACATTCTGATCATTCAACAACGTTTAGGCAGAGTTATTATTATTATACTAATGAAATCAGTATTTCTGGTATTTTACGAGGAGAAAGCCTTTCTGATTCACTCAAAATAGGAAGCTACCAATGACGCTGAGGTGAAAGGTCAATAATACATATATGGCATAAGGATAGAATTCTCTTAAGAATCCACCTCACATAAGGCCCTGACTGATACCAGGCTGATTTGGAACTACAAATGACCCTGACTGCCCTCATGGCCCTTCAGGTTCCGAGCAAAAACATTCAGCAAAACGTTCGGAACCGAAATGTTCACAATGACACCCTTAAATCCTTGTATAGGTCAGTAAGAATGGTACCGCGGTTGTAGATGAAACTTGGAAGCATGGCGCACGCCGAAAACCGAAAAGAGGTTATTTCCGCTGATCTATGAATATGAATATACGATCAAGCACAGAAATTTTAATCCACACCTGACCAGAGCTACTTAAAATGATGTCATTGACGTGCTCCAATCCGTTAAGCAGGGATTCACCCGAAAGAAGCGGCGGCTTAGATTTCAACCAGGAATTTGACTAATACCATGGAGAAGACGTCACAAACTTGGAGCCGAAGTACAGGCATGACATGGAGCTTTCCGATTAAGATTTCGAGATTATCTCACATCTACGTAAATTGAAAGAAGTCTTCATCTTCTCTGAGAACACCCAGTTTGAACCCTGTTGACCGTTCCAGTGAAAGTAAGCTACAGCTTCCAAAGTCACTTAGAAAAATTCAGGGACGACTGGGGATGCGCCTCGCATTCAGCAGCCATGAATAATTGTAACCAAACTGAAATGGCGTCAACTGGAAGCAAAGGTCCAGGCTGAAGTTAATGCGTTTCTTCACGGACGAGATTGGCCCCACTGAAGCTTAGTATGTCGATCGTTTGAGCCTAATTGTAAGAAGGACCAACACTTCCAGCCATTGCTTCAAAACTGGCTCGTTGAATTATCGAACAGCGGACCTTTTCAATCATAGTAATTCGGGTGATGATCGACAGAGCATAGAAAACACCGCAAAAGGAACACAAACATCCAAGTAAACATCAGCACATTGTAACTGAGAAAGGCCAGAACGACTTAGATTCGACCCGAAGAACCTATTCAACCGTGAACAAACCCAGCAACCCACTGACAACTCCAGGGCTCAAAGGTAAACATGTAGTAACTGTTTGAAGTTTGAGAGCCCTTTTCATTAGACAGTTCCTTTTTCCTGGACTGGAATTTTATAGTGACTCATAATGTTGGCAGCTATGTTAGATGATCATTTATCTTGGGAGAAATTCATTGGTTCGCAATCAAAAAAGTTTTCCGAGAAAAGTGAACGTCCGTTATCGGAGAGATTCCTCGAGAAACAGAAGGCAAGGGCAACAACAACAACAGATGGTTGAAAAAGTAGAGATCGGTTGAAAAGTGCGTCATTGTACTCGATGAGCAACTCTCACTTGTGTTCGCCTAATAGTAAGCCTCTCGAAGAAAAGAAACGGCACGTTGGCGCTTGCTACATGTCACGTGCCTTTAAAAAAAGTTCAGAAATACCTATCTGCTCACTGGAACTCTCTCATTCTTGCCTTCGAAATCTTTACTCAAACTGGTTGTTTGAACCCATTCCAAACATTCTTTTTGGCTCTAGAACATATCCAGTATTGAGCAGAGCCATTTTGATGAACTAGGCACTTTTAGCCCTGATTTTCTGATTTTCTATTTCAGATGCGATTTGACTAGCCTCCCACAAGAGGTTCGCAAGAGGTGCTACTGGGACACGTTAACCTTACCTCTATCTGCTCACTTTAAAGGCACTGTTCACGAAAAAATTGTTTCGGAGATTTGCACATGGTTTGAATTCGAAGCCCCCTCTGATACCATTTGTGCAGGAATGAGGTCGGAAAACGGCTGGATAGGGCAAAATAAGGGCAGGAACAAAGGGGAACGTTAGGCTTCCGCCCCTCGCTAGGTTGACTACTTGGTCCAATTGTCCTTCACCACTTTCGCATTGGAGCGAAGTTGGTGAAAAATCAATAAGCTGGTTGGCAATTTGCCAGGTTCAAGACTGTTCAGACTGTAGTCTAAATCAGCTGTTTGGGTGTGTTGTCTGTATTGCAGACATTGCGTCGCCTTCGTGCATTCTCGCTCGAACACTCCCTAACCGCCGTTCTTTCAATGTGAAACTCGTCCAACCCCCTTTCCAGCTCTTTTTTTGACCCTTTGTAATTCTTTTTGTTCATCGTTTTTCGCGCTTTTTTCGTTGTTATCGCTTTATTCTAGAGTAGTTATATCAATTCCCGTCAAAAAAGGGTTTCCTAACTTTTTTTGTGAACGGTGCCTTTAAACTCGATTTTTTCCAGAGACTTGCTCATTAAGCCACCGCTACAGCCGCCCGTTAATGGTGTACCACATTAAGAAAGCTCACACCTAAGCACATATGGGAATCAAATCCAGGAAAAAATGTACTTTGGAGCCGTGGAAACACTCGAATGATTCGGGGCAAGGGACGCGTGCGGTCCCACTGAAACGAAAATTCAGTCCGGCACTCGGCTCTTACAGTAATCCGGCACGTGTTAACACGTAAATTTTTACCCGTCACATACACGACGCGTCGAAAAGAGGCTTTGGGCAAGGACACGGGGGTGGGTGGTGGGGTAAGCCAGGGGGTTACTGTAAGAGCCGAATGCCGGACTGAATTTTCGTTTCAGTTGCGGTCCCGGCGCGACTTCAGGGCAAACAATCCTCGATGAAGAGGGCTCCATAGAGCTTTTTCACTGACTTCATTTCAGCTCTACATATCTCTGCTTTTCAGAGCTTTATAAACCGTTGCCGCATTTCTAGTTCCACCTACACTACAGTTTTCAACTAAAGGTGTATCTGTATAGAATAAACAAATGAATAAACAAGTGGAAAAATGATCAAGTAAGCAAAAAGATAAATTAATCGGCAAATAAATCAATAAACCAGCTGGTTGAAGTAAAAAAAAAACTCAGAAAAACATTAACAGCCCAATAGAAACAGGGATGAATGGTACAGCTATAGTGTCTCCACTGTCCATTGAATGGATCCGCTGTATTCTCAGGATCAAGTTCTCCTCATACAATTTCTAGTCCTTCAGTTTCACTTCAATCTCGAATAGGAAATGGAGCGTGGCGCATTCCATACCATTCAAGCCCTCTTTACCACTCCGCACATTGAATTGAAACCCATGTATGAATCCTGTACGTATAGGCAGCCTATTTCTAGATTTTCCTACACCTCTCAACTTACCATCTACTCAAAGGGAACAAACACGCAAATATGTAATTAAGTAGATAAATTAAAAATAAACAAATCAACAACTTGAAGCGGAAGAGCTGATGTTGACTGAAAAAAATGCTCGGAATCCTTACTAGAAGTGGTCTACAGGTTTACGATAGAACTCGTGCAGTTATGAATTAGTCATCATTGTACCTTCGGCAAGTTGAAGTCACGAAAACAATACAAACGACGGGAACTCATGTCAAAAAACGATCGTATCCTGTGCGAACCCTAAGAAGATGGCGGAAGAAAAACTGCAGACGACTTGCATACCATGATGATTACCATCGCAAAACAGACCGCAGGGTTACATCATCGAATTAGTTCCACTGTACGAATAGCACGGAAATATTCATTCACGTATGACTCACAGAGAGAACTCGCCTACGCGAATGTTTTGTTCAATCCGTACCATCCACTAAATTTCATTCAAAAAATGCTTTTGTCGAATTTCAGGGTGCTTGGGAGAATAGTAAATAAATTTTCGAGGACTTTTGTCTTTCGGCTTTTAAGTAAACGAAAGAGCCAAAAAAAACAGCCGAATAAAGTGTTGATAAACATCTCGGTTGCACAGTTCGAGGAGCAAGTGTCAACCCGTTAAGGAATAACTTGATATATTATAAATATTTGTTGACACCCACTGTATCGCAGCAGTTAAGGGCACAGTTCACGATAATTTTGAGGTACTCGTTTTTATTTGAAAAGCGGAAGTATAGATTGAAAATAGTCCATCGGCAGTGAAGAAAGCGAAAGCGAACGGTCGTCAATTTTGAGATGAATATGGCTCCTCAGAAGTAGTGAAAATAAAGGTTGGACGAGATTGTCATGACGGAAATAACATAGAAGGTGTGACGAAATATCAGTTAGTGCAATTGCGCAAAGAGCTGACTACACATAGCCAGAACTGTACAGAATTGTCTTTCACTGTCACTATGGGTCATGACAAGTTGTTTGTACTTCCTATATGGGTTCCCTTGTGATCGGTGCAGCCTCTACAGTGCCGGTGAAACTCGTCCGAGGATTCACACGGGCCAGACTTTGAGCCTTTATAACTCCCTTACTAGGCCGTTTTCCGAACTCATAGTGCCGGGTATGGTATGCACGGGGGCCTCAAATTCATCCTGTGAGGGAATCTCAGAAATCATTTTTATCGTGCACTGTACCTTTAAGTATGCGGAAGTCCTACAGGAGTGACATGTCACGGCTAGAACTCCGACCTAGGACGGAACTCGTACTTGTGACCTTGAGAGGCGAAAGCAAGAGGGGTCGCTATGATGCAAGAGATAGGGAACACGTTACTCGCAAAGTACGAGTACGAGTTCGAGTTCCGTCTATGAATCTCGAGTAGTCCGAGTAAGACAGTCGTGAGTAAGAAATTTTCCTGAAACAATGTTGCGTACACAACCATGACATAACCAATGCGGGTTCTGTATTTTCACGACTACCATCGGTACAATGGAATGAACAGTCTTGCCTGATCTAGAAGACTTTGATACCGTGTACTTTCTGAAAAAACTGATTGCCCCTCTCACCATCTCGGCACTGATAAGTCGACGTACCTCGAGAACTCATCAGGTGATGCAAGAACGAGAAAAAGGAACACGAGGAAAGATCGAAGCATGGGTTAACACATACATTGTGAGGTAGGTCCATCGATCGGAATATGTTGCGATAGATATGACAGATAGTTGATAGAGAATGTTATCAACTTGCCCTATCGCCCACAAACTACTCGGATAAGAACAGAGAACAGTCAGAGGACAGGAACTATTCACGTAATGGAGCAAAGAAGACAGTTAATGGCATGTACTGCAGTGAAAGTGAACGATAAGTACTCCCAGAGTGCATCAAACATTCAATCATTATTGAGGAATTTAGGAAGATATAAGATGGGAACGATACGGTAGTGAATTCTGAACCTCTGACAGCACTGTAAAAGCAACGTCCCTTCCTTCTCAGCCTCTTCCCACTTCTGGGAGTGACCTGCGTCCTTCCCATGGTGTTCAGCGGTACCACATGAGAAAGTGTACCTATCCGCCTTCTTCCTGACAATATCCATAGCCTGAAACTGACATCGTACAGGGCCCTAATGTTCCGAAGGCGTTTAGTATGCCAGCCCTGCAAGGAAACCCACTCTCGACACCTATTCGAATTAGAGAACACCAAGGAAGGTACTGATGTTCCGTGATTGCCATCACCACAGGCTAGAGGGTAGCGTACCGAAAAATGTCAGCCCTAGAAAAGCTGTTGGTCGATCTTATAGGAAGTTTCCATCGTAGAAATCATAGCACGAAATCGGAGACTTTTAAATTGAATACTTTCAAGGGATCAGAAAAGAACTGAAGCCAAAGGAAGACAGAAGTCATAAGTCGAAGACAGTAAAAAGATACCGGAAGTTTGTAGTTGAGCCATGAACATGATCTGTTTTACCTGTACGAGAAAAGTCATAAATATGACCACAATACGTGACTTCTGTCGTCGTTACCCGGCGTCAGTTGGCCGCCTGGGCTGTGGTCGGCGCATTTTTTGCAACGCCGCTTTACGAGTACAGCTTTTAGCATGCCCGACTCAACATAATAACCACATAAGACGTCAGAAAATCCTCTCGCAGATGGGGACATCCTGTGATGAGTTCAACACAGCTGGCTTCTTTTCGTTTATGATCCATAAGTCGAAGAGCAATAGACGCCCCTAATGATTCAATTACCTCCAAGTGAAGGCTCAAATTGCCGTATGCATGTGCATAAAAGTTCAAGGGTCGGCTACAAACTAGAGCTGACATTCGCGTCTTTCCAACTCCCCTTCTCCCTCGACACCCAGAATGATCCCCTCGGGTCCAATATGGAAAGACTGTTCCGCAGCAGGATCGACATTCTCACAAGGTTTTCTGGTTGCCAAAAAGGCTAATAAAAAGGGATCACGGATGGACTGTTAGTAAATTTATGAGAGCATGAATTTAACGCCAACTTCTAAAAGTTGTCTTCAGATCCTAAATCCAAACCGAAATAAATAAGACACTTCTATTGAATACTGAAATACTTCAAGCCCAACAAAATAACTTTTATATTGCTTTTTTTCTATTTTTCGGTATCTAAAATGTGGAATCAAGAAAACAAAAGTTATTACTGAATTTTAGCAAAATTCATTACAAAATTTCACTTGAAAAAGATATCACTTATAGAGCAACGCAACCGGTTATTCGAAATCGAGTAGATCATTTTTATTATATTTGCTGAACTGGCCCATGTAGCAAACCCCAGACCTAACATACCTTTGATTGCCTTTTCAAATGTGGAAGTGGAAGTGAACAGCATTGCGTGGCTTCGAGAAATTGATCAACATAATTTTTTTCTTCTCTTGAGTTGTCTCTTATTCAGACCCCAATCCCACAGCACAAACCCACTCCCAGATCGGGATCTCGATAGAGTTCGACTTGGCAATGCTTACGATCTGATCTGCTCATTGCAAAGGCAGTTAGCTCATTCCCGTATCGGTCATTCGGGAGTGAGCTGACTGCCTTTGCGATGAGCAGACCGGTCATTCGGGAACATACTCGGATTTCAACTGCGAAATTACTTTGATGCTAGCCTATTAGGTAGGCAGTGTCCAAGGAAGACTAATTTTGTCTGCAATAATAACGTAATCAACCAAACAAGCCATTTTGTCAGTGTTTTACCGTTTCTCTGAAAGGAAAGTATGTAGCACTACATGTAACTGATATTCCGAGGACGAAGAAGGATGGGAAGGGCGGGGAAAGGAGGGAAGTGGAGTTCTGGAGGGGAAAAGTTCACGAAAATAAAATTTAAATTTTTAGCTTTCTTAATTTTGCATTACAAGCTCTTGTGATATAATAATATTTGGGAAAAGCCAATGAAATTTCAATTTTTATCGCTACCTACGAACGAAAATAATAATTTAACGATGATCTCTTCGAAATGCACGAAGTTGGGGATCAAATCATAAAGTTAGTTACAAACTGTGATTTATTCTGATATCGATGCAAGAAGGTCATCCAAGCATTCGAAGGTTTTCACTTCTTCATACTTGAAAAGCTCCCTGACTCTTCAAAAAGTTGTAGCATATTCCAAGCGTTCTTGGTCACCTCGGAACTGGACCTCCCAACAGTATGATCATCATGATGAAATGCACCCATGAGTACTTTAGAGAAATTATAGCCGTCTACAATTTAGTGGACTGAAATCTGAACAGTAAACCTCTCTCCTCAGTATTGTCAATGAAAAGAAGTTAAAAACTGTGCTTCGAGAAGAGGGAGAAAAGAGAAGGGAAAAATTTATCCAGACTTTCTACATCTTTCAAGACAGTTTGAATTCTGCGTAGTTAACGATCTCTTTAGGAAAACAAACCAATAGGAACTCGGCGGGCGGTGGACTACGATTAAGTTATCAGATGCCATTTGCAAGTATTCTACATGGCGAAAATCGGAAGGTAAACCCAGGAACCATCCCAGAGACGAAAAGAATCATTTGACGAACCACACACATTCAAGGATGTCGCGCATTTGTAGGCAGTGGACGTGAACCCACATCAGCACACGAATTTCACGTCTGTCTACTTGGCATGGTGTCGTGGCCATCTTATCAAGCCATACTGTCTGCAATATTGAGATTGAAGAAGTCCTCTGAAGAGTAGTTATTCAACTACATGACGGTTCACCCAGAATAAGGGGTGGCACAGACAGTGGAGCACCATCCGCGACCGACCTTATCGGTGCAGGGGTTACTGCTTATTTCGAATTAGATTTTGGTGGAATGAAGAGTAATAAAGTCTCTGCGGTTGAGAAATCTCGTTTCTGGGATGCTCCCGGCATTCAACTTCCACTCAGTTACTCAGTGGCGGTTTGAACGCGTGTCACTCGAGGTGGTCAGCCGATGTATTAAGTTGAGTCATCTCGGACAAAATGATAGCGATGACTTCTAGAGATCATAACTCGGGAAAGAGGAGACGAAAGTGGACGAGCATGGCATCGTTCGATAGAGTATGAAAAGCTCTTCAAAATACGTGCTAACGAAGACACCTAACTGTTTCCTTTCCTGCAACCACGCCCCATGATTTCAAGTCGTCGCAACTTCACCTTCGCAACACCATCCTATTTCTTTTTTATCTGGCCGAGAACCCGCGGAGATCTATGGACGTATTCAGGAAGTTTACAAGAAGGGTGCTCTTGCTAGATGCACAATTCACAAGTGGCACACGAAGTTCACGTCGGACGGCCAGTCCATCGGAAATGAAGAACGTCCGGAGTCCGAGGGACGCTCAATGGAGTCGGATTTGGAGTGCTGCGGAGCCAGGTGGAAGCCGATTCGTATCAAACTACTCGTGAACTGGCAGTCACCCTTGGGGAGTCAGTCCACAATTATTCGTGGATTGAAGTCAATCAGCAAGGTGCGAAAGCTCGGTCAATGGATGTCTCATGCTTTGAAGCAGTATGACATGAATTTTTGCGTCGACATGGCACTTCTCTCCTCACGCTCAAGCGCAGGAAATGGTCTGGTGGACTCGTTAGTATGTATTTGAAAGAGTTTTTCATACTCTATCTGATGATGCCTAGCGCGTCCATTTTCTTCACCACTTTCCCGAGTTATGATCTCTAGAAGTCATCACTATCACTTTGTCCGAGGACTTATGACTCAACCCAATACAACAGTGTTCTTTCCCTAACAGGAGAAGATGGTACCGACAAACCGATCTTGGAGGGTGATCGTGGAAATGGGGTACGAATACAGCTGGAGCAATGACTTCGGGTAAAGGGTAAACAGTTGGACAACTAGCACATCAGCATTCCCTGTATTATTCGCTTTATCACCAGGTTCACCGAGAAGTCAGTCAGCAAAAATCCATGAACTTGAGAATGCTGACCACGGTAGGTGATAATGAGTCAGAAGTTGTTGAGTCGGTGTCGTGATTCAGGCGCTTCGGATAACAACATGCTTTACAAGGGGCTCATCGTTGTCGTCGTCGTAAATATTTTCACAAGGCAACGGGAAATAACACTCAATACCGACCAAGTAAATCGCTTGTTTACAGAATCCTTCCATGTTTTTATCGTTTGCGAAGGCGTCGCGTGGTCGCATCGCGGCCATTGGGAAGTATTCCCTTCGTCGTCATGATCCGAGATTTCTCCTGGGGCTTGAGTGGACCGAGATCAATTCTTAGCCCAAGTCATTTCGTTACTGAACATGTGCCATAACTGCGCGACGTTGTCTGGGCTTTGGAAAAAGAGTGCGCCATGCACTTGGGTTCATTCTAGAATCATCGGAGGAATGAATGCATGTGGGGCAGAATTTTGCAGGTTCTCTGAAATATCAAGTATATCGGTGCTCATGCTGCTCATGGACCTTGTTCAATAGCAGGTCCAATAAAGTTTGTAATGGTCTTCTGTTGAAAACACCGTGTGCTACTTTATTTTGCTTCTACCATACCTCACCATGACTGACTACCTCCCTCCTCATGCCAGAAGCTCATTTACTTTCCAATGAAAAACTATAGAGCATCATCAGCTCCGAGACAAGAAAGAAACACAGTATGCTAAAACTTCGCACCTCCCAGAAGAACTTCACAATTTCTTCCGTCACGAATTTTCAACTGGAGATGCTCAACCGATACGTTGGGATTCGGGGAGGAGGCCGGCCTCCACTCTACTGAACTACAGCCGGATTTCTACTAACTCACCCATGAAATTATTTTCGCCAAAAAACAGGCCGTAATGGCATGACCCACGGCTGTGTGACTAGTAACAACGTGGCTGCTGTTGTTGTTGTTGTTGACAGCTTACTACTGCATAAGCCAATAGTTTTTCAGCAGGCATGGATTCAGTATGAATTTGTGCGTAAAGCGTTGTCTGTGATGAATTTGCATGTAAACAAATGTATGGAACGGCTGTAATGTAAGGAACTGGTCAAACAAAGGGCTACTTTTTTAGTACAAATAGATACCTAGGTATTAAATAATTTCATAGCAGGAGGGTACAGACAGTGCAGAAGCCCAGCAATGGTCGATTCTGTTTTGGTTTGCGCCATACATTTGAGCTCCGAGTGGGATTGAAAAAAAATGATTCGGACACGCTCGATCGGATATTGTGATCTCCTCAGATGAGGGAATTCTCCGTCAGGAATTCCCTAGAACTCCCTGAGTACTACTTGGAGACCGTCAAGCACCAAGAGTTGGGAGGAGGTGGGAAAGAGCTTAATCAGTATATCGATTAGAGCTCTTTATGAAAATACCCGTTCTGGTGGAATGAAAGCTCTACCTTGTACGTGTGGAACTTTTTACAGCAGTGAACATTTACCAAAGAAATTAAAGAAGTTGAGAAGTGAATTACTGGGTGGGAATCTCGTGCATGGCGCATCTAAGAAAGGAGTCAATTGATGTTTCAGGCCCGGAACTATCCTCATAGAATGAAAAAAATTTTTGTATTCCATCTGGTCTCCCTACGAAAAGGAAAAGAGGGGCATGACTGGTGTTGACAAATTCTTCGGAACACAGTTTTGACCGAAAGCATGAGGAGAGGTTCAAATAGGGATTTGACAAGATGAGGGTTACTTGATACTCAAATCAACATTTTTAACCCACAAAATTGGTATCTTATCTATGTAATAAATGAACGACAGAGTGCAAAAAGATGGGAGCGTATCTGGGTTTCCATTATTCCCTTCTAGCAGTTCATTTTAGGCGATAGGCGATGGTACCATGAATCTTCGATACCGGTCATTCAGACTGTCCCATAGAGAGGCTCATGTGCTTGCTTCTCTGAAGTGGTAATTCCGGCTCGATTCAATTCCTTACTCAATTCAGAGAAGCGAGAATTGAGCCCGCCATCTACCATGTCAGCTCCTTGATTGAAAGGTTTCCAGTTTTAAGACTATCTTTGGTTCCATAATGTGAATTCAGAATGAAATTTAAGCTCTCGGAGAGTCCCAACCCCATGACAACTCATGCGACCTGATTTAGGAAATGATAGTTCAGAATGGCTATCTACCGGAAAAGGATGAAGTGACTCAACACTGAAGTGTGAAAGAAGGTTTTCCACGAACAACAACCACCTTTTTTTCGACGGATTCCCCAAGACCGCAGCAAAACCACACATTTTTTCTAAAACCATTTGCTCTCAGATATTATGTCCAAAATAGAATGAATGGTCTGAAAATGTTGTAGCCGATGCTCAAAACATTACGTCTCTACGAATGATTCTGTGTAGCAAATTGGGCTCGAAGATGGCGCAGTGGGTGCAATATGCGGAAAAACAGTAGACCCTTACACAACTAAACAAAATTCAAAGGCATAGTGCTGGGACGATCTGATTCGAACAGATTGAATAAGAATTCACGAAAAAATTCACAAATACTAAGAATTGGTGGGCCCGTTGAAAGTACAATTTGCAGAAAAAAGATCTTCATTTTATTTTCCAACACATTGAATTTGAAGCCCGCGGTTGCATGAGTAAGCCGAGTAGTAGAAACTCACCTATAAGCTATTGAATCGGATAGCCAAAAGATGATTTATGGCAGGGTAACACGTCCCGAGCTCGAGTTTCGTTCAAGAGAAGAGCACAGACCAGCTGGATCCAGTAGCTTACTTGTTTTGATGACTCTCTCTACTTCAAAGTTTAAAGATCAGTCAAGGTAGATCAGTATACTTAATTCTCATATTTCGGAAAACCACTCACTCAAGACCGAAAGTTACTTCTATTGATTCAGTGGGACCACGAACTTCAAAGGTTGTATCAGGGAGCCTGAATCTCAGATTCCATGACATTGATCTAGAGGGAATCATTGGGGGTGTTGAGTGTTCTAAAAAGTAATCACTGGGAAACAATCCATAAATCAATAATCAGATGTTAGAAATATGCAAAAAAATTTATTTCCAAGGAAATAATGAAGGTAGAACGATCAAATGGACTACATCAAATTGCGTAGTATCGTAACCCGAAGTAAAGATATGCATGAGAAACTTGACAGGCGTAGGTATCGTGTGGAACGCTTGAAGGACGAGAATAGACGACAAAAATCTTTCAACTCAGTGTTCATCAGTGTCAGATCGACTATCATCATCATGCATTCCATAACCTTTCGAATTACAGTAACTTCCATGACAGGAGCATACTGTGATCCCGTTTCCTCTTGAACGGCAGCCAACATTCCCGTCACTTGCACATCCACCAGATATTCGCTTGTTACCTTTACCTGCAAATAAAAGAGTTGACAAGCAGGTGTCAAAGAATTAGTGGGAGAAAATGAGCCCATGTATTATTGTTTTCCTTTCTCTTCGTTTACCAGTGTGTACAATAATTCTTAAAATCTGTTGGCAGTGGAGCCAAAGTTGATTTTCTTCCGATAAATCTTTCTAGTAGAGGTTTTGTGGTTGTGCAAACTTCTCACTCTACTTGCTCCGTTACAAAGCTAAACACAGAGTGAATCTTTTTGCTTGGTTTCGCTGCTCTTTGGAGTCTCACTAAAAGACCAACACTTTGTTCAATCATAGATTTCCTAAAGTCGAAATTCCGGACGTCAAAAGTAAATACAAGAAGTAGCCTTCTTTCTAGAGTCGAGTCTTGTTTTTTCGACCCACTATAAAAGTACTCCTCCTCAGAACAAAGCTTTTTACTTTCTAGCTTAAGTTATGCTCCTGCCATTGCCGGCCACAAGGCCAATTGTAAAAAAAGGAAGTTGGTTGGTGCAAAGGGTTGATTATCCTTTACTAGAAAAACTCGACTAAAGAAACGATAAATATATTCGAGGTGGTTGCAGTGAGAGGATGTTACTTCGGCCTTGCAACGGATGAACTGCGATGCGATGCTGGGTTATTTTACTTAACAGGAGACTCACTGGCGTATGGAGTGTGGGCAAGGTGGGAGAACAAGCCCAAGATGAGATAGAACTGACGAAAGCAACTAGAAAATATGCTGAACTAGTTCACTGAGCGAAAATGTCTGGCCGTCATGACAAGGAAAGCCAGCTCACGCAAAAGGGGTAGAAACTCAGTATGCTGCTGAAATGGGGACTCGAAAACTCGTCACCTGCTTCTAAGTGGCTAATTAACAGAAAACATCAACAACTACAACATGCCAATTAAAGATGTTCTCCCGGTCTTCACTAGCTTGGTCGATATAAAATGGAGTTCGATAGAAATCAGCGTGAATTTCTAGAGCCATAATTAGAAAATATGCCGTAGATGGAAGAATTAGGTTGAGCCATAAGTCCTGAAAAATGATAGCGTTGATTTTTAGAGATTATAACTCGAGAAAGAGGCGACGAAAATGGATGAGCGTGGCATCGTTAGATAGAGCTGAAAAACTCTTCAAAACACTTACTCGAACTCACCTAACGGTTTCCTTTCCTGCAACCATGCCCCATGATTTCAAACCGTCGCGACTCCACCTCAGCAACACCATCCTATTCCTTTTTTTATCTGGCCAAGAACTAGCGGAGATCGATAGACGTATGAAGGAAGATTACTAGAAGGTTGCTTCTGCTAGATGCACAATTTGCAGGTGGCACTCGAAGTTCACGTCGGACCACTATTCCATCGAAGATGAAGACCGTCTGGGACACTCAATGGAGTTGGATTTGGATGTGCTGCGGAGCCAGGTGGAAGCCGATCCGTATCAAACTACTCGTGCACTGGCAGTCACTCTTGGGGAGTCAGTCCATAGTTATCCGTGGATTGAAGAGAATCGGCAAGGTGTGAAAGCTGCGTCGATGGGTGCCTCATTCTTTGAAGCAGTATGACATGGATTTTCGCGGTGACATGGCACTTTCTCTCCTCACGCTCAGGCGCAGGAGTTGGTCAGGGGTACTCGGTCGCATGTATTTGGAAAAGCTTTTTATACTCCATCCAACGATGTCTCGCGCGTCCATTTTCGTCATCTATTTCCCGAGTTATGATCTCTAGAAGTCATCACTACCACATTGTCCGAGTCCTTACGACTCAACCTAATAGTTCAGAAGAAATAAACGTCGCTTCATGGGCGTTGTACACGCAGAATTCTGTCTTACCTATTGAGATTTTCGCTCTTAATCTGCAGCATGTCCCTGTGATTGTAAAGTTTTAGTCAGCATCGAATTGCAATTGAAATTTTAAAGGGAAAAAGGAAAATTTGGGAAATCTTAAAATCAAAAAAATCATATCAAATACATGAAACACGAGGGCAAATCTCTAAACGACCATAAACCGGTCAATTCAAATCCCTAATCCGAGACTCACCCCTGTTTTTGTACACGTACTCGCATCCATGATCACATGCCGTTATTGTTGTAAATTCCTTTTTACTATATTTGTAGCAATCTTCAGCAGCAAGGAGTTCAGTTGGTAAAAGAAGAAGAACTACGATCAGGCAGATGATGAAGGAAAGTGAGTGTGGCATCTTGCAATCTGGAACACTTACTAGTGAATAGCAAAACTCAATGAGGGCGATGAAAAAATGAGATGGAAAGGTTTCGGATATGATGGAATTGATGGGAACTAAGGTGGAAAGGGAACTAAGGTTGGTAGCATCCCAAAAAACACATAGATGTTGTAGCTTTAACAACAGATGTAGTTTTAACCTTTTATATAGTCCCCATACATTCAAAAACCTCTACAGAAACCTCTGTGGGATTAATGTACGGCGAGAAACGTCCTTTCAGCTTAAATTCGCTTTTAATTCAGTCGTTATGAAAACAAAATGCGAGATATCGGACAAGTTTGAAGGAGATGGTAAGGGAATAGGACGAAAAAAAAGAAAAAGATTTCTACATCATTGATGCTCCGGTTTCTCGACGAGTCTGACACTCCCACACATAACGAAAAGGATACTGCATTGACCAGTTCTTTTTAGGGTTGCTTCCCACGTTGGCCTTCTATTCATAAAAAGAGAATTTCAAAAATTTCATTCTAGTCCACGTAACTATGGCATCACTCCAACTCTAATAAGGATTCTCATCGTCACATACAGGGATGTTGAGTTTCGTGGCATAATCCGATAAAAGAAGAGTAACGTATGAAATATCAGGAGGAATCTTGCTGCGTAACACGATCTCGATCTAGCCGGTCCGATTAGTCTTTTGCTCTGTGTATGTCCCATATAACCATCATGTTTCATAGAGTGGCTCAAGTGGCGCACTATCAGATGCACATGGTCCAAGGATCGTATCCCCCTATTAATACTCGCCTGAGCCAGCCGAACCTTCCATCTCATCTATTGGTACCAGACTCGTCGTGGAGGATGATAGCAGTGAATTGTTCATCGGCTGGCGACTGCAAGTCAGTGTATATGCACAAAGGCATTCAAGCCGCTGGGATTTTGACTGAAACTTGAATGAGGGGGCGCATCCCAAATCCGGTATTGGTAATGACGGAGAGTTTATCCTTTTGGACTTGGCTCATCAATGATTCTCGGCGGACGCTTGACATATGTGAACTTCGACAACTTTACTATTTCTATTAGAATATATTAACTATCGATTCACCCCTTCAAATCAGTCGTCGTCTGGGTGAGTGCCAATTAGCTACAGCCCGCCGTGAGAACTAGGAATTCGTGAAACATCGTGAATTTCTGGAAGATTAAAAGTACGAATTCCATTGAGAGGTCTATTCCGATCGGAGCGCCTTATATGAAAAATAGTATCTGGCTCTGCTCTTACCCTCCTTTTCGAATCTGATTTTCTTCCGCCTTAAACTGTACTCAAGAAACCCAGGTTATGGGTCAGTAGGGCCAGTGCCATCCAACCACTTTGTGGAAAGTTTTCCAATAAATCTAAGCTGTCAACAAACAAAAGTGTATCTCCTAAGGACCAAATACTAGGAGAACCGTACACGCCATACGATTGCCATGACCATAAGGTTACGGTGGTTACGCAGTAGATTCCTAGCACGTTAAACAAATACAAGGACGGCGGCGAGCATCGAACTTTTTCATGGAGGTTCTGAGTGGAAGCAATCGGACCTCCTGCAATGAGTAGGACGAGATGACACTTAATTTTTTCTGTGGACATGCTACCTACCGGCAAACAAACTCACTGAAAAATATGTTATACTAGATGTTTATAAAGAAGGTTGATTGCTTTGCTCAGGGACACAATACTTATTTACAAACTAAGATCAAAAGATCAGAAGCTTGGCGAAATAGTCTATAAAGATTCGATCTCTCTGCTCCCCGTTTGCTAGCTAGGCCCAAAAAAAGTAGAAAAGCCAAAATCGATTTAACTTAAGACATTCTAAAGTGAGATGTCTCAGGGGAGCGACCAGGAGTAAAGGACACGGCCAGAACCAGGAGGAGCTCCGGACTTGTATGGGAAGGGCTTAGTGAGATTTTCCGTGTTAATCAAACTCAAAAACGATAGCCGATGTCTTCAAGCTGACAAAACGCCGACCATTCGAGATTCCTCTGTTGACTGGATAGAGCACCGGATGCATAACCGATAGAGAGCGAAAGAAGTAGGAAGCTTCGGGCTCATACACCTTGCTGCATGGCGGGGCAACTAGCAAGGAAACGCCGCGAGCTCTGCTAGCTGCCTCACCGATGATGCAATGGAATCGAGCCAATGCCTACACATTGAATCAGAAAATAGGGAACGAACTGCGATTTTACAAGATTAAGCCTAACCATGGGTACCAATTGGGAGTGACCTCAGCAATGAGGCCGCCCCTAGGTCATCTATCCCAGTAAGGAGCGTTGAATAGGAAATTTTCTAAATAGTTTCCGCTAGAATGGATGAAGAAATGGTAATAATTATTTAAAGCAAAAATGTAATAATTATTTTCTCTAGATAGATAGATCGACAAGTAATGAATCAGTACATTACGTCACCCCTATTCAGGACCAAAGGTACAAATCGTTTTATCCTGATTGTGAGGTAGTGATGTCAGATTCTCCTCAAGGGCCTCAGGGAACCAAAAGGAAGGATTACAAATTGAAAGCCCAATTCGTTGAGAAGCTATAATCGTCTTAGAGGTTAAAGAATACAAATGCCGACGTGGGACGGTATCTCTTTGTAAACCCCATAGCACTTCACCCATGTGCAATCAATGCGTTGAAAGGTGTTTACTCGACAACCGGTGAGAGTTCAAACAGAGCCCAACGACTCGATCTGATCGATAATTGGCAGATAAACTCAAAATCCATCATTTTTACAGCGATATTTGGTTGAAAAAGTCGTGACATTAAAAGTTCCACAAGAAAATGCAGTCAGGGCCAAAAAGGTGGTTATAAATAGCTCCCTTCAATTACAGTGACTCCGTAGGTATTCGGATTGGAGACTTTCAGTAGTCGCGCATATTCATCTTAGAGATAAATTATTAGAAAAAAGAGAAGGACTAGGACGTGTTATAAAAAATAAAAAAGCGATTCTGAGATAAAATCACAAAGGAAACAAATAAACGAATAATTTTTCGGAGAAGAATGTATTCCTCTCGCTGCGAAGGTGCATGCGTCGAATATGCATCGGACCGAACGCTATGATACGCTGTTAATAGCTCTGATCATATGGTTTATGGGTTACGTCACAGGAACATTGGTGATTCCCTCATTACTGCTGTTGATATTGAACATATTATTCCTGTTCAGAGGTCTAGTATCAAAGTGTAAAGTGCAAGGATTTCGACGTTGAGCAATCCCATATTTGGATTACTCGCCCACCCGCCTCTCATTTAAGGTCGTAGTGACTTCGAATTGTCGCTGGTACCTAAAACGACATGTGAAGCCAACTAGTGTACTGCTTTTATCCTCCCTTATCTCCCTTACAACTCTGAGACGCATTCACCGACTGAGAATAGTGAAAGGCTTACGAGGTCTGGCAAATGCCAATCCTGGTTGACATCACATGTGGTCTTGACTATTTAACTGATCTCAGAAAGATGGAAGACTTGGTTGTTAAATAGTACCCACACGTTTGTAAGATAAAAGCAGTGAAGGGTACATTGGCTGACGATAGCAAGTTATTGCATAGGCGTCACATTTATTCCATACGCCAATACGACGCTGAGTGGAAGCCGAATGCACGGACGAATCCCTCAGACAGTACTGAATAACGCCCGCTAACCTTATCTACAGTACCGTTCAAAAAGAAAACACCTTGAACCTTTTCTGCCATGATTCAACTCGAACCAAATCTTTTTACTTGATTTTTTGACAGCACTTTTTCCAAACATTACCGACTCTCCTGCGATGCGAATGCAATGCGAAGTTAGCTCACTTCCAGCAAAGTAGGCGAATTTCCTGCGAGAGGGCCATGTTCTTTGTGTAGATTACATTGTGTTTTTCGAGTCTAAAAATATTGGTGATTCTTCTATTCTGTTAGCTGATCGCTCTTTGTGAAAGGACAGACCTCTGGCTCTCGCTTTCTGACCGTGAAGAAGCTCTGCGACATTGCCACGAGCAGGAGCAGGAAGCAGGAATTGATCCATGCTCAACATTCAAGGCTGTTTGTTGTACTAACGTCTGCGATTACGAAGGCTATCAGAGGTGTTGAGTTTCTCACGGGCTCAATCAAACGAGCCAGCTCGGGAAGGTTACGGATTTCCGCTTTTGAGGACGATATAAGATCATTTGTGAGTCGACTCGAGTTTCCAAACGAGCATCTTCCGATGTAATGGTCGAAATATCGACGATGGCGACTTCGCTACCATCTAGAGGTGCCATCAACGGACACCTGTGGGTAGCTGGAATATATGGAGGAAGACTTGTCGAAAAGTAACTGATGTCTGAAAAAAGAGACGAGGGGCTTCAATGGGCGCGTGAGCACCCTCACTAGACCTTCAACCAGTGACGCGAAGTCATCTGGAGCGACTAGTCAAAGATTGTTTTGCTTGGTTCACTTGGGTCTCGTTCGTGGGCGACCTTTCAAAACACAAGTTCCGACCCCAGGTACCATTTGACAACTCTCAGGCATGGTGCCTCTTCAGTATTGGTTTGGGGATAGTCTCGAAGTCTAGGCATGGGGTCCGTGCACCATTTTCTCACCACTACGGCCCAGCAGATGTACGTAGACATTTTGGAGAAATCCATGCAACCTTTTTCCCGTCCTGTGCACAGAAGATAATTTACATTCCAGCGAGATAACGACCCCGGACACAGATCTAGGAAGGGCGTGCGAGTGGCTGACTCATCGAGAAATCCGATGCTTTGGCTCACCCAGCCATTCCCCTGACCTGAACATCAATGGACATTCGTGGCAAGAACTCAAAAAAAGGATAGCCGATAAAACCGTCACAAATGCTGCTCAGAAGTTTGGCCTATTTGAAGAAGAATAGAAGGAAACAGATAAGTGCCTGATCGGCAAGTTGGTCATATCAATGCCCCATAGAAGCCAGGCCGTCATCGGTGCCAACGGCTTCACTACGAAGCATTAGACTAGTATTCAATTAGGTTTTAATCTCATGACGATAGTACTCAAATCTAGTGATTTATTTCAAATTATTGAAACTGGTGTTATTTTGTCCTGTTCAAAAAAATGTAAAAAGTGACCTTTTAGACAAAATAAAGAGGAGTTTTGCTAGTTCCGTGATTGAGACATTGAAAATCATTACTGTTGACAACATATCAGAAAAATCAGTCAAAAACATTGAGTTCGAGATGAGCTATGGCAAATAGGGTTTGAGGTGATTTCTTTTGAACGGTACTGTATTATCCGCTGGTCCTTTTCCTCTGTCCAGTTGGTCTTGCTTGATCTGTAAGTAAGCTTTCTCAGTCAGTTACATCCATGTCGTTGCGTCTCCAACTTTGACTAACTGGTTTACATTGCAATTGACCCTAGGCTTCGAGCTCTTCTGAGTATTTCAAGAAAAGAGATTTATTTTACCCCTGTAGATGCCTTTCTCTATAAAAATTTTGCTAACTTTCCACCTCAGCCTGGAGTTCCCCCTCCCATCTGCCCTGAAGGCAATGTCGTCACCAAGGAGGCTTTTCCTCAGTGGCCTCTACACGAATCACTTCGCGATGGATTTTGGAGTCGGAAAGAAAAGGAACGTTTTCACTGCTAATTCTTGCTACACCTCACCCAAGCTCGATTAGATTGAGAGAACATAGGTAACGGTGTCGACGCCTTCCCAACAGCGTTCCTCCAGAGACGATCAGTTATGGAGATGCGTTTGTTCGAAATGAAGCCATACTACTGTTCTAAAATGGAACAGGTTCCCCGAATTTCTTAGAGCTCAAGCAACTTCATAGTATGCGAGTACTCCATCGTACTCGCCTTCTACTTAAAGATGACAGCGACAGCATTGCCCTCTCGGCTCTCTCGTATTCTTCGTTTTACAGTTTGGGCATCCCTCCTAATCTTGAAGTGACCAATTTACTCTGAGTAGACGAATGTTTTTCTGCGATATCTATCCTCCGTCGTCATCCTCACAAATACGACTCGATCGTTGATTCTGTTGTAATGGGTGTTGTGGGTATTGAGACGGACGGAACAAAGGTTGTCCTAACTGTTTACCAGGTATTACTTAGCTACTTTTTCTCGATAGAAACGTTAATCGTCTCTTTTGCTCTAATCCTCAAGATTGTGCATTACAACATCAACCATTTTACCACATCTCAACTCTACAAGATCATTTGAAATTATCGTCAAAAGGCTTTAATATTGGTTTCAGGAGTTTAATATTTAAAAAATGCACATGCTACATATATCGCTTCTGTGAGTTTAGTGGAAGATAAAAATTATAATAGAAGATTTTATTCCTGGTGCCTTCTCTGAAAATTTCGACCCAAATTCTTGAAAAAACTTTAACTGACCTAGTTATTTCTCGAGTATCATTCAGCACGCCAGGACTATACATATTGATTACAGCCAAAAATTATGAAGCAATGAATATGGGTAACCAAAATTGCCTGAAATCGAAAAATTTACGAATACTAAGAGCGAAAAATATTCCGAAAATCAGAAAAGGACGGAAAATACAGCTTGAATCGAAAGGTAGTTGGACCATCACTACAATTGAACGAATGGGTCGCCCACATTACCAAATTGACTACCATCAGCGATCATCGAATCGATAGATCGGACCGCCAATTGAAAGATCAACATCAGTGGTTCCCCAGCTTGGTCCTCAAATCGTTTTTACAGGCTGCATTGTGAAGGGATAAGAATGAAGTGGCTGGCATCGAGGGATTCTCCTGGCTGCGCCTTGTTTTCAACTTCCACGACGAACCGAAGAGGGATAAGGAAAGAGTTATTGGTCTCTACGACAAAAAACGGGGCAAAGTGATCATGAAATTGATTTTCTTATTCGTTAAGTCAAATATGGCTTCAGCTGGCCAATTTAAAGAAGTTAAAGGAGTACTGAATTTGACCAGACCCCGTGGACAAGCTACTTTTGTGAAAGGCGGCAATACCTCTTGCTAATAATCCATTTGATGGGTTGGCTGAATCCAAACTTCGAATAACACCCCCCCCCCCTCCCCTCCCTCCCCCTCCCCTGACGACGCCAGAATGGATTACTGTCCCTTTGCAGTCACTGGAATGCTCGGATTCTTATTCTGTTGCAAAATTGTGTAGCCCATCTTGGATGCTAGAAAAAATATGCCTGATAGCAGTAACTTTACTTTACCCCATAGACATTCGACGATTTCCGTGCCATACGCTAAATTTAAAATGATCCCTGATTCAACTACTCTTTCAGAGCCGTTTATTTTCTGAATACGTTTTCTTCGCCATTTTTGCACTATTCTGAGCTATCACTTCCATTACTCGTCCGAAACTGGACACCCCGAAACCACCGTGAACTGTGCCTTTAAACATGGGATCTGACCACCGTTTCATGATTAAGGCAATAGCGTCAATTGAATCGAATTGGCGTTCAGTTCTCTTACTTTGCTGATAACAACATTAGCGTTCCTCCCACGGTAGAGTAAAAAAGAACACTCATCGGAAAAGAGCTAATTAGATAATGTTACGATTCTTTGCAATTATCCCACTTGGCTGAATTCTAGTGTACACAACTTCCTCGTTATTCGTTGCAAAACTTTGAATGAACAATCCCAGTTCTTGCCAAGCTTTATTTTTATTGGTTTTCAAGTCTTTCAAGTTATGAGGTGGTAGTGTAGGGATTTGAAACAGATATACCACAACTTATATACGCCCACAGTTTCACAGAAACTTTCCCTTCATTCATTTATAAGTCATTCCGAAAGTCATTTAGAAGGTAAAAAGCGGTGGTACAACAGATATTCAAGTGAATTTTGTAAGAAGTCAGAGTCATCAGGTTTATTGTTGGTTTGAAGAGTGATATGGAAGCAGTATGTACAACTGGTGCCCACACCGCATTTGCTAGAGTGGACCTAGAATGTACCGTTCCGTAATACAAAAAAGAGTCAGTACTTTTTGTCAGGAGGTAGATTATGGTAGGTAGACAGGAGTTCATCTTAGAGATCTTCTATACGGTGCCCTGTCAGTTTAATGCCATTGTCAGCGCTACGTTGGCGATCGTTGTCGAATTTTGCCCTTCCATCTTCTTCCCACCTTTGCTTGCCCCGGGAGAGTACAACAGCTCAGGTTTCGGCTTTGGGTCTGCAGAATACGCATGTGTCGCAACATCAGTTGCACACTGTGACCACTTTCGAACCTCCCATGTGAGCCTCGGAAATAAAAACCAAGAACGATGGTTGAATTGGTGGAAAAGAAAGGTTGGAGGTGAGACACTACAACCACGTTCATTGCATGAGTAAGGTACCATGACTCCTTCCCACATACAATTCTCCCTCGAGAGGTCTTAATGGCACCACCCCATGCTCCTCGGAAGTTGACGAATGGAACTGCTGACGATGCTTCCCTCACGAACTGCTCAGATAGCAACAAGTCAGGTTCTGTTGAGACTTTGCATAGCTTGGCTATATAAAGAAGGGTAACGGTATGGTCATCTCAGTTGCTTTGTTTCCGCGAACGAAGCCAAACTTATAGAGTTGCTGGCTGGAATCGATGAGTCAAAGAATAGGGGAATGAGGGTGGCCACTTGATTACCTTTATCTTTCCCTTATTCGGTTTCTCTTATCTTGTGTCCTCTGCTAATCCGAATTATTCCTCCACTCGATTGAAGAGTTCCTTTGTGAAGTTGTAACCACATGTCGTCTCGAGGTACTTCCTCAAGAATGCAGTTTTGCGCCTTTATCAAACCAATTTCCTAGCTTACCTACACGATCGTTGGCCCATAGGGCACTGCGGGAGCAACCCATGCACGAGTCAGGTCCTTTATTCTTTCAAATGAGAACCAACTAACCAACAAACAGAGGTCGAGGAATGAAACAGAACTGATTTGAGCGGGTATTTATTCGAGGTTGTATTCCGAACGATTCGGGCAACGACGATGCCTTCTGGTATCCTCCTACCTGGGAATTTACGCTTGAATTTCAAATCATTAAACTCAGGTTGTTGAATATTGCATTGTGATTCTTCTGCCGACGAGGTTGTCAGGTGAAAAATTCATTAGTGGTGTGACGTTTCGACGCGATAATCTTTTCCAAAGGTCTAAACGTGGCACAAAGCTCAAGAGATGTTCTCTAAACTGCCAAACGCCTCCTCTTCCCAGCCTCACTGATAGAACGTTCGGGTGAACAGACGGGGAGACACCAACGAGGGGAATAAAAATTAATCAAGTTGCTAATTCAGTTCAGAAGAACGAAGTTTATGAAAATTCGCTCAACTCACAGAAACACTATGAAGGCATCTGTCGCATCACAAAGTCTTTAACTTGCTTCCGAGGGTTTTGTTGAAGATGGTTATTTACCTCACTGGGATCATCCTGCTTAGGACAACTGCCCAAATTCGCGTGCTCCCATATAAAGAATTCATATAAGTTTGAAACCACACAAAAAAAAACTTTTGCACAGTAGGAGCAAAACCTGCACAATGACTTCAAGCTGTCTTCCTCAGACGTAATCCTCAGACGTAAAACAGAAGATGTCATTTGGGCTCCCAAGTGGTGCCACCAGTATTTCGTACATTTACAGACAACTCTTTCTGTTAACGGAACATGTGAGAATCAGAAACAGGCAATGCCTAAGCGAAAGGATACAGGAGAAAGAAGTATAATCGCTTTATAGTGCTGTCCCCCTGCTGTCCCCCGAAATCCACACCCAATGCCCACCCTTTCTTGCAGAGCCTATTTAATTTCTGCTGGAATCTGGCTTTTAACTCTCAAAGAACCTCCTTCGTTTTTTTCACTTCTTCCCCAACCATTCCGGTGATGGAGCAGCATTTCATGACGAATATTTTGTGCTGTTCATTTTATGAATTCATTCATCAGAAAAATCGCTTCACACATCTGGACGATCCTAATTACGGAAAACAACCGTTTTATATTCCTTTACTTCCAGGCGCACGTGTTCATCGAGGAATCGTCTTCGAGAAACACCAAATTATGCATGTTATGACATACTTCAATAGCACCCATGCTCAATTGGATGGATCATGGCAGTACCTGAAAATCGTTCTTTTCTGCGAACTTCTGCTTCAATGCTTTACGTGAGTCTTCCGTTGATTTTCAGCGTGAATTCGATGACTAAAAATTTTTTGCAGCGTCCATTAAAAAAATGAGCCTCGAAAATTACAATAAAGAGATATGCATGATCGAAATAGAATGTTTTTTTATTTAATGAGTTTTGAGAGTTCACTCGGATGATCTATGTACATCTCTGCAGGATATTTTACTACACTGTGGTGGTATATCTGAATGCCGTTACGGCACTATATCATGTGAATATGCGTATTTTGTTCGGTTTCTACACGGGACAATATTTTTTCTATGTGGCTGGCCGATTAATTCATCTACGATACATTTTCGGGCTTTCGCCTCATTGTACGTCAATTGTTACAACTAATTTGGGTGTGGAACAGCTCGGATCAGCGTGCGTATGCGGCACGTGCAGGGTGACATCGTAGAGTCGCCTGGCCTGGCTGTGAATATAGCGTACTGATGGCGAAGCTAACCCTCCTTAGCTTGTCCTCCGATTTCAATTCGATTTCTCTGAACAGCACTCTGGGGAGGCAATATGGTAGACAGTTAGCTTGTGTTGCTACTTCGCACCTCTCGAGTCACCCTATAAATCACCCGGAGGGATCTCAGTTTATAAGAACGAGAACCTGAAACCCACCCAACTTTAACCTTTATCCCACCATTGATTCTCATGACCAACAGCTATAAAATAAAACGCACGCTATGCTTACACCACTTTCTACTGCTCATTTCCTAGCCACACGATGTCGAAAAGGCTTAAAGTTGGTCCACCTCATTACTCCATCGACGAGTGAAACTAGCTGTAGTTCATGAAAATTGAAAAAAAAATGGCCGGTATACATAATGTACTTGATACTCACCAAACATTGTGTAAGGCAGTTGACTGGACCTCATTCTTCTTTACTTACCTATAGAACTTGGGTAAGCTGGCCAGTTCAAGAAGTACCGACCCAAGCCAGCAAGCCGGGAGTTGAATCTGCATCAGTTCCCGTCACGGTCAACCAAGCTCTTCATCCCTCTGGAGCCGGCTTGTTGGTACGAGACTCGACTGAGGCAGTGAAAGCACTAGCAGGTATATAAGGGGGGGGGGGGAGGAGACGCATAAATGAAAAGGGATTGAAGAACTTCTGAAAATTTCGTTCATTATCCTTGATGTGTAAAGCTTTTAGATGAAATCGAGACTATCTATTTATTCACTTCGAATGTACGAACGTTCTGTGCCTTTCTGGGTCAGTTTCTGTCAATTTCCTGGAAAAAAGAGAACGAGAGCTTTATCAGACTGATAAGATTTGAATCCTAATGATAGGAATTGATTAAGCCTTTTACTATCTTCCCATAGCGATCGTCGAGCGATGTTGTGCCACATATTATTCGAAGAACTATGAAAAATACCGTCGTCTACATATCTCTTTTCTTCTTATAGCACTTCACATTTCCGTGAGTGCTGTGTCGACCGCTATCTTCAAAACGAGTACGCTTTCACTTTTTATTTATTTGTTTCATCGAAATGTCAATAGATTGTAATTCAAAAGGCTCAACTTACAATATATACCAATGAAATATTTATAATTAAAATAATTTCATGTTGGTAAATAATTTCATCTATGTGAAGCACCCCATGTAAAGTTTCAGTGTATTTATCAAAAGATCCACCACTCAGTGACACATTATCACCCACGCTTAGTCCGGATACGGTCCCCGTCTAGTAACCCACCTAGGCCAACTGAGCCTTCCATTCTTCCAAGGCCAGTTAATAGGTATCAGATTCGTTTGGGAGGATGAAGGCACCCGACTTTTACATCGGCTGGATAAGGGATTGATAAATGTTCAAAGACTTCATTATTCATCCAGCAAACTCCAATCATGAGCCATGCTTGCATAGATCAGCTGATGTTTTCGTCATATCTTTCAGGCAAAGCTATCGAATGCTGGAGCAAACACCCATATAGACTTTATAAGGTTCTAATAGCCACTTTTCGGGAGAACGAATCAAAAGGTTGTGCCCATAGGAATGGAGAATATTTCCTGGACTAAAGAGCAGGCTAAAACTGAACAGCCCAGCAACTCTCAGTTTCGGCTCGAACATTGGAGTTATGAATTGATGGGCTAGAGGGTAACAATGTGTACTAGTCATACCAACAGTGAAAAAACAATAATGATAACATTAATAAAGATAATAATAAATTGATTGCAAAAACAAAGCTTGCAATAGTAACAGAAGGTTGCCTCACAAGAAGGTTATTATGTTGCCATTACCATAAATCGTAGCATTATCATTGAGTCTATGATTACTTAACAGTAATAATGAATTTCAGGTCACAATTCGCTCACTTTTATTGCTATATGCATCACCGCTAATGTGCTAGCAGTCATTGTATGTGTTTTATTTACATTGTTACGGTTAGGTATTCTGACATCCACATGCACAATTAATCCGGAGATCGAGTTAGGGATAGTCGTCCAGGCCAGACAGGCCTTCCATTCTTTCAGGGCGGCACCCAGACTTACTGAGAGAATAAAAGCACTGGCTTGTGAATGGGCTGGCCATTGTAGGGGCTGCATACGGCCATTGTAGGAGCTGCGTACGCACTGTGATCGCCACTACGTTTCTGAATGGAAGTTCAACGATGGGACGCATCCCGGAGAAACGATTGATTAGAGGCCCAGTAAACAGTTCACAACGATTTTAAAAATCCTCTTTTAAGTTAGAAAGTAAATTTGTTTACTGATTGTGTACATCGGTAAGGAAATGAGAAAATTCGCAGAAATCATGACCTGAGGACTCTTGAAAGTGTTGAAAAGATTTCTGTTGTTGCAATTGTGTGAAGAGCTACCTACAATCAGCCAAACATGCCAAAATCGACTTTCACTCTTGCCATGCACCACGACTAGTTGTAAGAGTTTCCAACATGTGTGCTCCATTGCAAATGGTGCAGCTTCTACAACTTCATGAAAACTCGTCTTGTTTGAAACTTCCAACACAACTTAGAATCTTCTCATTCATTTCAGGCCAATTTAATAAATGAGCGAATCAATCTCAATCTGTTCAAGAAGTCAACTTCGCAAATTATCGTTGACATCAAGAATTATTCGTTGACTGAGCGATTTCAGCTTTCAGAAAACATCAAAACCTGTAAGGTTAGTAGAATTCTTTTTCTGCATTAATTATGTGGAATTACTCGTATCCCCCGTAAAACTCGAGCACCTCAAATGCCAAGCTGTGAACCGACCTATCAAATCTTCAGAAAAATGAGAATTTCTACGAGTTACGGTACAGTATCGTTACCTTTTCAGAGCTTCAACAATGTCGTACTGAGTATTTTAATCTTCAATTTGATCTGTATTTGCTCTTTTGCGATAGAGAGCTTCGACGTCACCAATTTGATCAAAAATATTTCTAATATTGTGCTCTGCTATTCAATTTTAATGTGAGTGGAAGTTAGAATTATTCTTGAGCACGAACTGATCCACGGCAACAAAATGAAACTATAATTGATATTCGGAATGCAAATTCCCTAACAAAGGCACAGTTTACGATAAAAACGGTTTCAAGGATAACCTCTGGGATGAATCTGTGGTCATGACGGGCTCTATCCATTGCAAGTCACACCCAGAGATGGCCGTGTTTTGAGGACCTATAAAAGCAAAAAGGAAAAACTTCCTAATGGGGTAGACAGGCTGTAAAATCAGACCATAGTGGTGATTCATAACAAAAGTAAAAGGCAAATTAGGCTTACTGGAGGCACCTTCAATTAGAACCACACATGGCGCTGACGATTCATCCAAAACTCCCTCCATGCCACTACTACATATCGTCAAATCTAGCCCAACCACTTTTTTAATACTTTTTTTGGGTCTTTTTTTCTAAAAATCTGCCAGGAACTGCTTTCAAAACGACGAATAACGACTAAACAAGTCAGATAAATACGATCAGAAACCAGTAAAGTAGAGGCGCTACAAAGATCGAACGACAAGAAACCTGTATAGATGAAGGAAACGATAATTTTGTGTATCCAAAAAATGGTCAGTCCAAAAAATAATTATTTTGAAAAGTGAAAGAACCATCTAGGAGAATTCCCTCGAAAGTAAAACAGTAGCTATGGAAAAAAAAATGAAGAGGATACATTTCTGGAGTGAGGCTCAACTCCAATTCACAAATTACAGCCTCTGATTAAGATTAATTTTAGTTTTTTTTTTTAAAGCGCTCTTTTGTACTTTTAATTGTCGATCGATTTGCATACTTTCTTATAAGCATGGTCACCTTTCCGAACTAGGCTGTTAGAGATTATAATAGTTGCGATGTGAGACATTATCTTTTCTACTCCTCAGCTCATGACATCTACTGGATCTGTGCCCAGAGTAGGTGCATCCACCGCTTCCTTCTGGTCAATCATTGGAGCAACTATGAGTACTAACGGCTTTATTACTCAGTCGAACCTTGATATTGATATTATAGGTATGGTTTCACGATGCCTTTAGTTATGCTGTACCACAATGAGCAGTGGCAGAATGAGCTTAAACGCCTGTCAAGAAAGGTAACTTTTCTTTTTAACTACAAGCAGCTTTGTCTTGGTTACCCCTCAGCCACAGTGAAAAGTAATTATGATATTTCCTGAAACAAATGAATTAGGGTAAAGATAGCACATACATGCTCCTGTATTGGGGGGAGGCAACGTCAACGTAGGAAGTAAACCTTATAGACTCAAAAGACCATATAGACTTTTTGAGTCTATAAGGTTGGCGTCCTACAACAACTCTTTAATAATGATGTGAATCACACTCACACGGAGGAGTAACTGAAGAATTGAAGGCACACTTTGAGATATTTTGAGGTATCCTCTTCAACTTTCGAGGCCGAAGTGTTCGTGAAGTATAATGCATTAGTGGACAAGGAAGCGAAGAAATCGACAGAATTCGGGAAATGTAAGAAAAGGGTTGGAAGATTTCAAAAGGAAAGTAGGGTATGCATGGATTACCATGACAAAAATGCTAGGAATGATTATATGGACGAGATTTCGACGTGAAAACCCGGTTAGAATGACCAAAAATGCACAAAATTGCCATCCACCATCGCCATGCATTATGACTAGATGTTCGGCTTCCAACATGCGTGTCCCCTTGTGAATGATGCAGCCTCTAGAACTCTGGGTAAACTCGTCCGCTGCGGGCCTTTGAGCAATTTGTCCTATTTTCTCAATATGATATTGCAACCTTGGGAGCTGGGACACTTTGGCCAGCCGCCGCTAACAAAGGAGTAAATATGAAATCGAATATTATCTAAATCAGCTTTACCTAGGCAATGAGTAAAAGAAATATGTGGCATTATGGAATACTTACAGATTCGCCGTAACCGTATACACCACGATCCTACACTGCATATCAAATCGACTTTCGGCCAAGAGATGGTAGTGAGCAGTACCCAGCAGTCTCAACGATACTTTGAGATGCTACGAAAGGACTGGTCACTCGGATAAAAAACGACTGGGGATATGACATATCGCCGGAGCTCTTTATAGGAATGAAGCGGAAGAAGCTAAACCATCATTACAACACTTCACTGAAATCGTTTACTCAATGAATTTGATGATATATTCATTCTGCAATAAGAAGAAAACTGCTCAGGAATGGGTGTGCGGCCCAATCGCTTTAACAAACTAACAAAAGTGCGATATATTTCCTCCCCAAGTAAATGGTTTTAATTGAAAATGGATGAAAAAGCAGTGAAGGGAGTGAAGTTTCATGTGTGCAGCATTAATTTCCGAATTCATCTCATAACCGGCCCCCTCTTCTCGTAGCGATCGAAGAATCCTACTATACCACAAGGAATAGCATCTTAAATCCGTTGACGATAAAAATATAGAGGAAAATACTTCATTGAAGAGTTAAAGCAGAGCGCCTGCTGATCTTAGGCTCTCCATGACTGTTCTATTTGTAGAACCATGTAGAATCATTGTCCAATATTCATCCCCAAGTAATTTTAAAGTTTCATTTTCGAGTATCACAGCAGAGATACTGACCGTCTTCTAGGGATTGATATGATCATTAGACTAAAATGCAAGTGTCGATGAGTCTGATAGTTAGATGAAAGTTCTGAGTAAAGGTCTGAGCATAATATGTCATCAATTCATATCAGAACGGTAATGCTTTGATCGAGTGTAATAGAAGTGGAACAAGTTTTAGATCTTAAAAACCACCATACTGACAACTGAAAAGATCCTCTCCCTTCAAAGGAAATGCTGGCCATTCCTGCAACCATCAAATTTCAATTCATCACTTCACGAAATCTAGTATTTTCTTACCTCGGCTACATCCTGAGCGCGAAGATTGTTGGTTGTTATACTTTACCTCTTCCGTTCGGTATATCTGATGTTCAGAAGGGATTTCAATATGGTGAAGTAACTGAAAGCAAAGGCTTCAAGTGTACAAATGACCGCTCTGACGGACTTTGTTAGATTTAAATATATAAATGAAAATAGTGTGATATAAAACACGATGTAACAGGCAGCTCGCCGTCGGGAAACTAGGTGACTGAACCAGCCACCCTAAAGGACCTCCCCTACAAGTGGGTGGGTTCAGTCGATATATCGATTTCTTGATCTATTAGGATCAGAATCAAACATATTTGCTTAGCACCAGTGTTGGGCTTACAATTAGAAGGACTGAGCCTCGAATTACCTTTTGATACCTACTACAGCAATTTTTTTTGAAGGTGCCCCTTTGAATTCCCATGTGAATCGGACTGGATAAAACTGAAAGCCCATAGCCCATAGAACGTTATTTGTGCTCCAAGGCTCGCTCCTACTTCTCATACACTAGGTCTGCTATCAAATGACGGAACAAGAATAATGGCTAAAATGGATTTCCATGACTTTTAATATGAAATTTTCAAAAGTCATGAGAACCCATTAGCCACTATCCTTATTTTAGCCACTACTTTTCATTATTTTACTTTTTTGTAGTTTTTCATATCATCTATACACACAGTGTTCACGAAGATGTAGGTGTCATATGTCGAAATCACCAGACCATCGTCAAATTTTAGCAATTTATAAATTCACTTGGACTGCATTCAGTTGATTGTTTATCTATTCAGACTCCTATTCGATTCATATGGGTAGAAACCTTAGAAAGTAATCAAAATGGATTACAAAAACAAAATAAGCCCGTTGATATCATTAATGGTGTGGGGTTCTAGAAAAAAATATAGGTACTGCAGGAAAATCATCCGAAACTCTGTTGAGCTCAATTTATCTGTCCCAGCTGCAGACAGAGGCAGCTTGAAGCTACTATCTTAACCCAAAATATGCTGAAATTTTTACCTTGATTTTTAACGAAATCTTTCGGCGGTGTGATGATGTGCAAATTCGTACAGAGGATTCCGTAACTCCCACTCCCTCGTCTCCCCCTATTGACTTTGACAGGAACTCTTCTTTCCATCTGCGGAATCGTTGGATTATTCTAATTAAACATTTTCTTTCCCAAGGAAAAAACCGTAGAAACACCCCGACTGAACGTTGTAAAAGTACGCTTCGGTTGTACCATTTCAAATCAGTTGACGGTCAATCAGACATCATTTAACCATACATACAACAAGTGTCCATATACGAATTGCTGCGGACATAGTCAATCGATAAATTTCATAAAAAAACCTAAAAATAATCATTATCATACTGGCTCCGCCACACTGTTGAGCTTAGGATTCGGCATTTGTATTTAATTACATTCGGATGGAAAGACAAGATCGTCAAGTTCGCATCAGACCATTAGATAGAGCAACAATCAATAAGTTAGGAAATTTAATGAAAAAGATTTCGAGAATAAAAGAATTCAGTGTTCTGTAGAGAATGAATAAACAAAGTCAGTCACACCTATTTACAATATATCCCAAGAATGCTGTTAGTCTAGCGCTGGCTCACCACCGCAGAGACATGTCTTTCGACAGAACAAAAACATTGTCGGACGATGAGCTTGGCATAAGCCGCTTTGTGCCCAGATCTCGCACGACGCACCCTTCTGATCCTCTTCCGTGGTGCAGTCTAATTTGAACGGTCTCCCTGGAAAGGAAAGAATTCAGTAGAAGTATCCAAAAATATTGGGATGAACTTCTCCAGCAGTCACAGCCGCAGATAACTTCACAGCCCCCTTAACGTACAGCTTTGTTTTGTTGTCTGGTAGGTAGGGTATCAGATATACTCGATTTACGGGAAGTATAAGTGCGTGTTCGAGCCTCATCTGAGACGTGACACTTTTAAGTCACTCACTCCTAAAATAGTCAAAAAGGAACTTTCAGGAGAAGCGAAGTAGGACCAAGTTTCTAGGCTTTGAGTCTAGCCTACACTATATGGTAGAGGAAATATCTTTTCCCTCTATTATTGTATGAAAGACGAAAATAAATTCATCACATACGCGGCTCCTTCAGGATGATTGTTGAAGTTTTCGGTCGGACTATACGTTCCATGATTTCTTTCGCTACTGTTCGACCTGGAGTAGCACCTGAAATTATTTCATCAGTTCCATTTATTTTTCGTGTACTGTACTGTACTGTGCAAAGGACAAATGAGTTCAGAAAACCACTAAACAACGAGAGCTCAGTAAAAATCACCGTTTCGAGACGATTTTGCAGAAGATGGTTCCACAAAATCTGAAAGCACTTTCATTAATTTTCGACAAATATTGCGACAAACATTCACTAATGATTTTCCCCTATCCTCTTTAGCATATCTCCTATCGGAATCCGTTTTCACAATGCGTCAGAAATGCAAATGCAAATGCAAAGTCCATGTGCAAAACATACTACAGAGCCTTTCACACTGTTGTAGCACTCTCCACTGAACGGAAATTAGTTGGAAAGGGCCAAAGGTGTATGTAAGTGGGTTCACGTTTTGCCTATGAATACGTTCCAATAAATACCGGAATCCAATAAATAGTTCTGAGGAACAAGTCAAGTAAGAGTATGGAATATACGGCAAGGGAAGGAGATGGTAGACAATACGCCCCTATGTGGACATCGCTGGGAAAATCCCTTACCATCGGATCTGTGGTGCTCCTAGTAGCGTATAGACAGCTTGACACGTATCCGTTCTATTTTTTATTACCATCTAGGCGACAGTAGGCCTCTTTCAAAATCCGGTGTTAAGAAAAACGAACATATGGAAATCTCATCCATTTTATACGGATTTCGATTTGAATATGCTGGAGAGGCTAAGGAGCAGGCTTATAAATATTAGGTGTTTTCGATGCCCTGAACAATAACAACAGATTCTACGTCAGAAATGGATCTTGAACTTCAGAAAACTAGAAGGACTTCTGGACAACAAAACATGCATGCCTTACAACAATAAATACGATATCGATTAGGACACAAAAGGAGGATAGGTACCATTTTCCACGATCATCTTGTTAAGGGAAGCAAGTAAGTAAAAGCAATGCAAATAATTAGCCATTTTTAGGAAAGTTATGCACATAGCATCATAAAATCTGATTTTAATTCATGCGTCAAAGTAAAACCTCATAAACATCACCACATACACTTGATAGTTGGTAGATATAGAAGTTATGCAGTCGGATTCCAAAAATGAGATTTACCAGCTCGGGACGCGCGCGGTTGCAGTGCGTTGGGTTAAAGTAATCGATATGTGAATCAATTGACTGCAACGTATTACCTTCATTAGACTGGTTTTGCAGACATTCATTTATTTATGAGCCCAATTACCATGATTCGTATAGAAAGCTGTCATTGCATGCGCTGCCTCCACTCTATCATCTGCCCGTTGATTTAAGAGAAAAACGCGGATATTGATCTTATAAGCGTAAAATCGATTCGTTATCTTAGAACGCGTTAGCCCATTGAAACGTGAAATAGATGCAAAAAAGTGTTATTTTTGGCTTGTTAGAAGATTAGTGTAAAAAGCGACGAAACAGATTAGTCAGCTTGTGAGAGCCACGAAAATTTGGAAAATCTCACCCAATTGCGGTTCGACGAATTCCGAAGCAGGATTCGGAGCGATCTCCGTTCCCACCTCAGCTATTCCATTTTCCAGCGACACTCCTACAGTTTTGATTCCATCATCCGAAGACAGTCTGTCTTTGGTGATCAGAAGACTGTCCAGTGCAGCGTAGGCTTTCAATAGTTCTGGGGCAGCTGTTGGTTCCCCTGGTGCCGTCACGTACTCCCAAGCGGTAGTCGTCTCCACCGGTACGGCGATCTCATCGAAGGGTTGCGATATCTCAACGGGGGGCTCGTTGATCGACTCTGAAGCTACCGGCTCGAGTACAGGCTCAATGGATGATGGCTCAGTTGAGGTTTCGAGTGGAGGTTGATCCACAGGCAAAGGCTCCGTAAGTGACTCAGGTCTGGGTTCCAGCGACGACTTGGGAATCATCCTAACCTTCCAAGCTGATTTCGCCTGTTTCTTGTTGAAAGAAGATGTCTGGCTTTCCACTTCATTTGGTTCAGCGTTTTTTCGATGGGTTTTCTTGTACCTGTGTACTGTTCGCCGAGTTATTGTCACATTTAGAGGAGTTTGTTGAGGATTAGGCACATTTATGACGATTGGCCTGATTTGCGAAGGAGAGTCGTTCTCACTACTCGAAGAATTCGACGGAAGAAGTATGGCTACACCTCCACCTCCTGAGGAAAGTATGGAATGAACAAAATCGGGGTGTGCGACTATTTTACTCGAACCAGGACGCTTGAAAACTGAGGGTTTCAAGCTCGGATGGTCTGGTTTGGGGAGTTCACTCAAAGACAATTCCTCCAATTCCTTTTCAGCAACCTCGGGATCCTTTTCAGTAACGTCGGGATCGTTTTCAGAGTCATCACTTCCTGATGGTTCTGCCTTCTTTCGAGATATTGAGCTGCTTCTAGTTAGATCAATAGACGGCTCGACAACGGGGCCATCTCTAAAATCAGGGAAGTCTGAAGGAGCAGGAGTTGTTTCTGTGGGTAACTCAGTGGAGTTAGTAGTCACGTTCTCTTCGTTGTTGTCCGGTCTAGGAAAATTAGAGATTTTCTGAACGGGTAGTTTCTTTGGTTTTGGGAATTCCAAGGGCATCTTTTCAGCAGATGTCTTTTTCGGTCTGGGGAAAGCGGATAAATAGTTTTTTCTCGGTAGATGCTTAGGTCTGGGGAAGCCTTTTTTCGCCTTGTTCTTCTTAATGTCCCGAGGTCTAGGAAACTCTAATGGATGGATTTTCTGAGGAAGTTTCTTCGGTTGAGGGAAGGTTGCAGTAGAGTCCTTGTTTGGGATTTCATGAGCTGTGTCAATGTTCGATAAGTTCCATTTAGAGGAGCCCAACAACGAATCTGGAAAATCTCCGGAGTATTTTTTAGTCGGAAGTTTCCTGGGGAAGGGAAAGGTTGGGGGAGACGGGCTAGCGGGAAGATGTTTTCGTTTAGGAAGCACTATAGTGACTGGGAGATCTTCCGGCGAAGGAAAATCACCATCGATGGGTTCGTTGTGCATGTTGGGTGGAGTCGGCGAAGGAGCAACGGTATTCGGGAGTTCAAGCTCGGGCGATTTTGCCATCTCGGCGTTTTCGGAATCGGAAGGGCGCACTTTGCTTTTAAAATGCTTTGTGGAGCTCAAAGATGACGCAGTTTCGGACAATCTGAGGGGATCTTCCTCCTTGGCCGGTTCGTTGGGCATTATGGCCATGATCGAAGAAGTCAGGTTGTCTTGCTGTTCTGAAAATTCGCTGGGTAGAGGTTCAACACTTGGGACGTTGATGTAACGAGCCCCTTTGTTCAAGTGATTGCTTGCAGATGGCGATTTCGTCTTCGGGAAATAGTCGTTTTTCGGCTTCTTAGTTCGGCCTGAAAAGTGTTAGCGATGGTGCAAAAAGCGAAATGCTATCTTATCTTGATATGATGAACTGATGGGCAAAAAAAGGCTTCGAGTGAAACAAAATGGACCATTCTGCTTTAGTTATGTGCAAAAAAGTAATGTTGGCAACTCAAAATGCATGTGCTGAACAAAAAATAGTCGAAATATTTGAAAAAGTGGATTAAATTGAAAAAGCAAGCGCTGGAAAGCTTGGTTCTAGCGAGAAACCAAGTTTGAAGGCACTTTCTATGAAAAAACTAGTAATAAGTTGTGGTAAGAAGATATAGGTTAGTCCCACAGAGGTGTGGGAAGTGGAAGAAACCCTCAGAAATCCGTAGATCAAGTATCCTCTTCCACTTGATTTTTGAGAATCATTAGAACCGAGCAAGTTTCTCTTATCATAATGTTATCTCGAATCATCATGCACCCGTCTTCCTCGATGCTGATTCCACCCAAAAATGTGACGGCTACGGCCAGCCTCACCGTTTCATTTGACAAACTCCGATGAAAAAAAAGAAAATGAAAAAACTAAACGGTCAAACCGATAGCAGGCGTGGTTTATCGAAATAGGTGGAGCTTGAGAGCAGGCGCGTTGACCACCTAATTCTAACTTGCAAGATTTGTAGAGAGTAACTGACCAGTGTAACCGAAGAAAGAGAGTTTAATAAGGTATTAGGTTGAGTCATAAGTCCTCGGACAAAACGATAGTGATGACTTCTACCGATCATAACTCTTGAAGATGTGACGAAAATGAACGTGCGAGGCATTGTTAGATAGAGTATGGAAAACTCTTCCGAACGCATACTGGGGAAGGCACCCAACTGTTTCCTTTCCAGCAACTGTGCCTCATGATTTCAAGCCGTCGCAACTCCACATCCGCGACACCATCATATTTATTTTTTTATCTGGCCATAAATCCGCGGCAATCGAAAGAGGTATGAAGGACGTTCACAAGCAGGAGTGTGCAATTTACAAGTGGCACCAGAAGTTCGCATCGGGCGACTATTCCGTCGAAAATGAAGACCGTCCAGGACGCTCAATGAAGTTGGATTTGAAGGTGTTGCGGAGCCAGGTGGAAGCCGATCCGTATCAAACCACTCGTGAACTGGCAGTCACCCTTGGAGAGTCAGTCCACAGTTCTTCGTGAATTGAAGTCAATCGACAAGGTGCGAAAGCTCAGTCCATAGATGCCTCATGCTTTGAAGCAGTATGACATAGAACGCCGCGAGGACGTGGCACTTTCTCTCCTCACGCTCAAGGGCACCACACGTGGCTCGAGTGCCTAGTCACCAGGGGTGCGAAGTCGACCCTCTACACTAACGTTCACCGGCGTGCTCAATGGATTGACAAAGGTACGGATGCAGAAGACTCCCCCAAACCCAACGTACACGCCAAGGAGGTTATGCTCTGATTCTGGCGGAGTGCTCTCCGTGTCGAATAATGGGAGCTGCTAGACGAAGGATGCACAGTGACCGCACACGTCTAGATTTCGCAACTGAGGAAGGCGAATCCCGAAGCTTCACGTCCACAGCAGCACAAAGTTCACTTCCAGCACGACAACGCTCGCCCTCACATTGCAAGAACGACCAAAAGTGAACTGACGAATTTCGGCAGGACAAGTTTACCCCACCAACTATGTTCCTCAGACTTGGATCCCTCGGATTACCACTTTTTTCCCCATCTTCAACGTCATCTGGATGGTCAGGACTTTCAAACCCGCGACGTCATCAAAATGGCACTGGTGCAGTTCTCCAAGGGCCAGCTCCCAGCGTTCTAAAGCGAGGACATCTACGATCTACCCAAGCATTGGCAGAAGACCTTCGATGCCAATGGGGCATGTTTCAACTGATTCGCTATTGTCGTTTAAAAATTGTAAGATAAATATTATCATTGCCAATTTGTCCGAGGACTTATGACTCAACCTAATAATTGATTATTCAGTCATTTGCCATAGAAAATGCCTTCATAGAAGTTAGCGCACTAGCAAATTATTAACTGCATTTCGGTACGCGCTCACCTTTTGCTTGGACGCTAATAAACGTATATTGATTGCATGTACGAGAAATCAATATGTCATCATGGAATAGACAAATATAGCCGAGCTCAAGCATGAGCTCAGCCATATGTGCTTATGTAGCACAATTATGGTGTATATGACTCTATCTTTACAGCAAATTATCACCGTGAACAAGCCTAAGGATCACTAGTTATTAGTTCAGTTTGAAAATTAGTCTACAGGTCATTGCTGGTCGAAAGACACAAAAAAACTTACCTGCTCGGACAACCCCAGATCCTTTTCGATAAGTAGGGTTGTATGCGATGACAATGTCGCGACCTTTAGTCCTACTATCGACCTGAAAAAAATAGCATCCTATTCGTTAACGTCTTTTGATCGATCTTAGAGGCATGGGTACATTCACCCAGAACTGGATAGACGCGGCGAATCGCGCGGCGAAATTCGTGGTGATTAAAACGACTTTTGCGCCTAACATTGGAGCACGGATTTCAACTAGATTGGATAAGTAAGGCCAGCTGATGCTACTTATCTACACCCACTGCAAATTCGTGCCTCAGTGATAGGCGCCAGAGTCGTTTTAATCACCACGAATTTCGCTGCGCGGTTCGCCGCGTCCATCCAGTTCTGGGTGAATGTTCCGTCCCCCGATCTTAGTAGCGTGAGAGTTAACAGCCGTCCGATATCGCCAAAAAGTTGTCTTCAAAGGGAATCCACGGTTTTTTTGTACAAAGGCGAGATCAAAAGAGTCTAACCTTGAACAGTAGACCTCTGTGAAATCGCCTCTATGTATAAGAGTTTAAAGAGCTTCAATGTCATCTATTGAAATGAAAGTTACCTCCACAACGGGGACATCATGATCGTTCATTTTCTCGATTCGATTTTCTGAAACAAAACGATCTCAACGACCAATACTGAAATCACCACAAACATCAGTAGCTTTCTGTTTGTACATTCTGATTGATTGCTTTCAATGGGGGTTAGCGAGAGCAAGTAGACCTGCAAGCATATGTAGTTTGGCATCGAATTCCGAATCGGACCTTTCGCCACCCCAACCCGGCGAGTCAGAAAAGGGCGATTCGCAACCAGATAAGGGGACTCACTAGATCTTATGGACCCTCAAGGCAGTGCTTCTTTCAGAAACCTGGCAGTCCTGAGTTCTGAGCCGTGTTTTTTTTACAAAAGAATTAAGAATCAACCTGACCACTATGACCGTTTTTTCCTGTGTCTTACACGAAAAATCGGTCATATTAGTCAAGTTAATTCTTAATTCTTTTGTAAAAAATCATAAGTGCCATCTCGTTTCAGTTTCGGCAAATTCACGATTAAGGGATGAGATGGAAGGGATTCGATAGTGACTTCTGACGCCAAAAACCAGTTGAGCCAGGCGATCTCAGCGCAAAAATCGCTACTCAACGTTTACTAATTGTGATCTCAAGTGTATGCTACTGGAAGGATCAAATGCTGTAAAATTGAACTTTAGTCATGGAACATTCAAAAGGCAACAGGGTAGCATTCATTGCTTATCTAATCTTGAGGGCACAGTTCACGATGAAAATGATTTCTGAGATTCCCCACAGGATCGAGGCCCCCGCGTATACCTTGTCTGGCACCATTGGGTCGGAAAACGGCCTGGTTAGGGTGTTATAAAGGCTCAAAGTTTGGCCCGTGTGTACCCTCGGACGAGTTTCTCCGGCATTGTAGAGGCTGCACCGATTGCAAGGGAACCCATGTAGGAAGTTCAAGCAACTTGTCATGAACCATAGCGAAAGTGAAAGACAGTTCTATACAGTCCTCGCTTGATATAGTCAGCTCTTTGTGCAATTGCAGTAACTGAAATCTCGTCCGAATACCCCTTCCATGTTATTTCCGTCATGGCAATCTCGTCCAAACTCTATTTTCCCTACTTTTCTCCCACTTTCTTCTTACCGATGAGTTATTTCCGATTGCAGAACATAAACCTGTCTGTATAACTAAAAGGCCTACCTTTAGTGGATGATCCATGGTCAGCTTCAGCGGCGTTTTCCACCTGGGTTCCATGTGCGTCGTCAGCTCCATGAGGCCTATTTTGTGTGCCCTCTGCGCTTTCAAAAACTTGTTCTTCAGATCCGGAAGTTTCATCCTCTTCTGCACTAATCGCTGACTTCTTACGGTCATTCCCTGCAGCACCATGTTCCTTGTTCTTGTCAGTGATTCTCTCGGCAGCAGAAGGCTTGGGGCCCTCAGCCGTTCTAATCATTTTCTTATGCCATTCCCCAGGGTTCCCTCGAATGGGAGACAGCGAGGCAGCATGATTAGCTTCTTTCTCATTTGAACTCAAGACCGGCTCCTTCCAGATGTGTTTCTCATCCCTCCGCTCAGCTTCAGCTGAAGGTTTCTTCTGTTTATCCTCATTCTTTTTGGTAAGATTGACTGAGTTTGTCCCCTCCAAAACAATGCCGCTACCCTTGGGCTCATACTCCTCCTCAGCCTCCTGTTCCGCTGAAGTGGAATTGCCCAATTCAGCAAGTTCAGCTGCATCCATAGGCTGCTCGAGTTCTTCTTCAGTGATATTCTTATTCGGAAGAGGATCGGTTCTCTCTGATGACTGCCCGCTTTCATCTGGCTCGTAATCTTCGCCCTCTCCTTCCTCATCATAACTTTCGGTACTGGCATCATTAAGAGCACCTTCTTCACTCTCTCCTACTGGCTTATTAGCCCCTTCTTGTTCTACATTGTGGCCAACCTGCTCCTTCTTGACGGCAACCATCTTGGATTCAGATATCGAAACAGTCCCTTCAGGGTTATTCACAGTTTTATTGCTCTCCTCATCTCGCTGCTCTTCGGTCGCCTCGATTTTCGTCTTTGATACGGTAGCAAGTGATTTTTTACTATTTTGTTCACTTTTCTCTTCCTCTTGATTCTCGAAACCTTCATAGTTGCTTTGCACTTCCATGGACGGCTTGTGAGCCGCGTCTACTCCTTTCTCATCACCAATTTTGTCTTCTGATGCGCTTCCCGACTGTACTTCCTTGTTGCCTCTATATTCTGGCCGCTGTTCCACTCTCTTCCATGACGCACCATCTTTCCCCTGCTGTGCATTGGTGTGTTCCACAGAAGTCTTTCTCGCAGTACCTTTCTTGAATTCAGGCTTAGGTTCCTGAGTTGGTTTGACTAGGGGGTCAGTTGAGATAGTTACGGATTCACTGGCAGGAGGTAACGGCGAGGTTGAGTGCACCAGATGAGGAGTTGCCGTTGCCCGTGTCTGGCCTGAAAAAGACTCGCTATTATAGAAATCTGCTGACGTCTAATGTCCATATGAACCAGGGCTGTTTGGGAAAAGTGTCGAGGACCAAAAAGATATGCAGTTTTTCATCGAACACGTTTATAGGATCAGCAGATGCACGTTTAGCTTTCTGAGAGAGATTGCTCGTAGGCGGTATCCCTTGGCCCCAGAAACCAAGGAGCTGTCGAAAGAATTCTTCCAAACTTTGGTCGGTGTTTAGCATTTCTACAATTGGAGCTGCATTTTCATGGGTGCGGGATGGATCAAAATAACACGTGCGATGATTATTTCTAGTCTGATTAGTGGGCGGAGTTTGTGCAACGGATTGAATCCGAGGAAACTACATGCTGTAATGAGGATTCTGTTGAACTCGAGCTAATCATAAGGCCGACTTCACATTTGGGAGTATTGAAAAGGAATGTTTGTTGGCCTAGGAATTGCTTTGAAACGATTCAGATTAGAAGTTGAAATCAATAAATAGATTACCTCGAGGAAAATGATAAACTTCACGTGGTACTGCTGTCGTAGTGGTTTGCTCGTGCTGAAGAGCGAAGACCTTATAGTCATTTTATTGACCAACATAATTATAATTGACTATGATGAGATTGATGTGGAATGTCAAAGCACTTTCACTATCAAAGAAGGGCATTTACTTGATCAGCTCTTGATGCAGATGGCGAATGAACTTGTTCCTTCGAAATGGGATAAGATGGAGGCCTACCTTGTTGAAGCGATCCTGAAGGTTGACCTGAAAGCAGTAATTTTTGATGAGTGGGCGTAAAATGGAAAGAGCCCATGTATTTTTCTGAATTTACCTAAGCAAAGGACTAGTTAATTTTCTTTATCACAGCGTCTAGGTTTGCATTCTTCACTTTTTTTTCAGCTCATGGAACTAAGGTCGACAAGTGAACCAGATTTTTTTGCTGTCACTTACCAATCTGGTCTAGTTTTTACGCGCGATGTACGTATTTAGCTCAAAAAAGCTACTACTTTGGCCTCTTTGGATAGCACTTGAAATATAATATTGGGTTGTAACATAAGTTCGTAGAGTTTTAAGTTAGGGTCATTTTACAACGATTCGCTTTATTTTTTGGAGGAGTGTATATATTCATTCGAAAGAGCTCTTTCTCCTCTATAAAATGGTTTTACTCGTTTTCTTGAGTAATCTAGTTGTACGTCTTTTTTCTGACTCAGAATTGGAATGTCCACGAGGAGAAAATCAGCATTTTCGACATCTGCTTTTCATCGAGGTCAATAAGCAGCCGAAGCCGCTCGGGACATATGCAGTGTGTACGAGGAAGGTGTCTTAGGTGTGTCTCTGGGTGGCCCCAGGAGAGACACCGAAGCCGAGAGTCAAGCAAGACCTTCACTCAAAATAGGTCATGATTTGCGTTTGGTGAGACTGGAAAGGCATGGTGCACTGGGAAATGCTTGAACGAAATGCTACTGTCAACAGGGAAGTCTACATTGCCCAGCTAAACCGTGTTAGTGTGGCTATTCGGCTGAAAATACCCGATAGGCAAGGTGAAGTCATCTTGCCCCACGACAACGCCAGGCCCCATAATGCCCAAGTCGTCAAAACAGCACTCCAAAAGCATGTGTGAGAGGTTTTTCAGCATCCACCTTACTCTCTTGCACTCTGATCTTGCACTTACCGACTACCACCATTCCGCTCTCTGTCGAACCAAATGAGGAGTGTTACCTTCGATGGCGAAGAGGTTCTTGAAAACTGGATCAACAACTTCTTCGACATCAGACCGGCCGATTTTTGGCGAAACGGCATCAACAATTTGGTCGAGAGATTGGAGGAGGTCGCAAATAATAACAGGAGGATACATCATTGATTAATTTATTATTGTAATTATTGTTTTTTGTTAAAATAAATCTATGTGAAAAAACTCTACGAACTTATGTTACAACCCAATACATAGCTCCGATTAGTTTTAATTTGTTCTGTGGACGTATCGTGGACGGTAAAGGTATTGCTGAGTGAGAGGCATATACTCGATCGTTTAGAGAAGCAACGAAAATGCTTTCACACTTCCTGGCTTCTCAGAAAACCATCCATTGCCAAGTTTGGAGCACATGAACACGGAACAGTTCCCATCATTTGCTAGATCACAAGAATCAAAGCCGAGATTTCCTCCCCCTTTGTAACTATGCATTTAAAATAAGAACCTACCTTCTTTTGTATGGCTTTCTTCTTCATTATTCGAATTTTCCTCTTCAGTGCCTTCCTCTGAAGCCTCCGCATCGGTATCGTCAGCAATCTGAAGATACCCTTTCAATTAAAATCGCGAATGTTCGTAGCCTTTTCCCAGGCTAACCTCTTCAGATCCTGGATCAAAACTTTCTGCAGAATTATCGCTGCCCTGCACAGATGATTCAGGAAGAGAAGTAGTGGGCTGCGCTACAGTTGTAGTCTGAAATCTCAGATATCAATGTCATCCAGAAAGCATTGCGACCGAAAACTTGTTATACTTTCTTAACATATTCTTCCAGTTTCCCGGTGATGGAAAATGGAAGAAAATGAGCAAGGTTACGGTTATGTGTGTGCAACTTCCGGAAGATTCCATAACTTTTTCTTCGCACAGCAACTAGAGAATCCTATTTTATCAGTAGAGGTCTCAGACATAAGTTACTTCCACCGAGGAATATTTGGAATAGTGGTTATCTGAAAATTACACCCACAGCATACATGCAGTCTTTCGATTTCCAGGCCTAACCATCAGTGCAGTCCGTTACTAAAACCGTAGTATCAGGCGACTACAACTGTTTTTTTTTTTTGGAATAGGAGCAAAGACATTGAGTACCATCTAAGGCTCGATATAAACAAGAGGCTAGGAGTAGGAGATTCTCGATTGTTGGGCAGCTTGGTGCACCTAGATATTTAATGTCCTGTCAATAGGGGAGGTAGGAGAGGCAGAGCGGGTCCCACTAACTCAAGTCTCCTAAGACAATTGTCAACATCAATTTTCTTTTTTTTGCAGTCGCCGGACGTATACAGTCGAAGAATTGTCTCTTGCCCTTATTAGTGGACCGGTTGAACCTATCAGTGATGTCATAAAAAGCTTATCTAGCTACCAAGTTACGGTAGAACGATACACAATACTGGATCCTGCCCAAATATTGCTATGTTGGAGTTTATAATCAAGCCTTATAAGGTTAAGTATGAATTTCATCTAATTAGGAGATGGTCTTAAGGACCTGGGAGGAAGGCTACTACAGACTGACTGCTTTGAAGATCATTTTCAGGCAGGTTATTGTGAGAAATGAATTTGCCGAGTCTCTTTTGAAATTTGCTATCAATGAAATTCAGAGTAAAAGTCGCACCTGTACTGTTGTCGTAGGTGGTGGTGTTGGCATTGATCTCACAGTCAGCATTTTCTTGATCACCTTAAATACAACGAACCTGAAGCTGTACTTATTCATCTGCTTAGGAAGGCCACAATCAGGTGGACGTCTTTACCTGCCCTCTTGGAGGATTCAACGGTGGATTCTTCACGAATACCACATGCGTTACAGGGGAGACCACCACTGAGCCCTTCGTGGAAGTTTCTTTTGCCGTATAGCTGATTGATCTTGGTGTGGTCGTAATCACATCCCGTCCGAAGTTTTTCACCGGATCTCCTGAAGGTAAATCGAGAAGTTTTCGCTATGATACATTCCCTTATCCTTTAAGCCCTTCGAATAGGGTTCCTCGGCCTCGACGGTAAAGTGGGGGAACCGGATAGATAGGAAATGCATTATTCGATAAACTATTAGGTTGATGCATAATTATTGCGGATTTTTGCGCGGCTTCTTTTCTCTCATTTAATTTAAACTTTTGAACTCGGTATTTTTGCAGAAATGATCTTCTCGCTTTCTTTAACAGGAATATGTCTAGAAAGTCATCTTCATATATGCCACATCATGCTCTATTACTTCGGGAAATGTTGGAAAGCGGCACACTCGTAAAGTGATCTCAACGAACTTCTCGGCGATGGAACAGTCAGCCGAAGCCAAATAAAGAATGGAATTTGCTTCTACGATCGCCCTAATCATCAAATGGAACTTCTATGGATTATCACGTTGATCGTCCGTTGAAAAATTGGTTAACGAACAAAACTTTTGCCGAAGTGGATGGCTTGACTGCCAACGTCAAGGCGTAATCGCCTCCAAGAATCGAAACTTCTTCGCCTATGGAATCCGACTACCTAGCAAATGCAGGCGGTGCTTGACGTAGATGGTGGATATATTCCGAAGCACTTATTTGAACATGTCTTTGCTAGATATCTTCATCGTTTCTTCAAGTAAACTTGCTGAAAAAAATTCCGCAATAATTGTGCATTAACCTGATAGTTTTAATGTTGTCCAGCACGATGTGAGCAGGAGAGCTAAACACAACCTCTCTGATGGGTATAAACGACTTTTCCCATATCGTTTGCCAGCCCTCACGCCTTATCGTAAAGGCCAGCATTCCAAGAAAATTCTAACTTCAGTTCGAAACGTTTACATATTTCCTATCAGTTCACTGAAATTGCCAGTACCCACTTACCGACATGACGTATTCCATGATGGTACAGCTTTAGACACCGATTATTAGAAGAAAAACCTTACCTGAGATTTTCCCTTATAAAAACCTTTGCCCTTATCTCTTCATTTTTCGATGAGTTGATATTCTTTCTTTGAAAAGGTGTCATAAACTTTCCCCTCTAGTGAAGAAAAATCGTATACAATCACTAATAATATGTCAAGAACGTGGAGCAGTGATGTTCCAGTCTCTGATCCAGCGAAGATAGCTTCGAGGATAAGATCTAACCCTCAGAGACTGTCACAGATGGAAACGCTCCTTCCGACAAGAATTTGGGCTTTTCCTACAATCACTAAACACCATATTTAGGCTAGAGAATAGAAAGGGAAACCTTAAAACCGCTCAACAAATTTTTTTGTGCTCCTGACTCTGCACCATGTTTTTTTTTTGAATTTCACTCTGTTGTGTTCAAGTTCATGGTATGTCCTTGCTCACACGATCCGCCAATTTATGAATTCTTGTAAAGCCTTACCCCGATTGTTTTGTACATTCTGACCGCGACGGTTGTTGACTGTGGCAGGTTTCTTCTTTTCGGACGAATCTACAATCGATGTCGAATCAATGCAAGTAAAATCTCTGTACACATTTCGAGTAACGAAAGCTGAAGTTGTTTCGAGACATATGACCGCATCACAGAACCAAACGAGTAAAAGAAAACAGTTTGTAAAGGAAAACACTCTAAGCACCACAACTCTACACAGATAGAGAGAGAGGTCGACAAGGCTGACCACTAAATGACCCCTGCCAGAGGGTGTATCGGGACGATAGAATGGTTTCTTGACCTATTTAGATCGAAAAAAACTGCAATTCTAACAAATACTAATAATAAAAACTGCTTGACAACTCAGCTTGGCACATGTCGACCATGATACGACCTTTTGCCTGACACTCACTATTCCATCCATTTTCAGAGAGGCATAGATGTTTGCTAAGCTGCGTGGTCATATAGTTTTTCATACAGATTTTCAATAAAAATCTGGAAGTAATAAAACCCTATACTGTAGGTGGCAACTGAGTCGATAGGTTCATTCTCACTTCACATTCAAGCCTGTATTTTAGAATGAATGACGAGGGACAGAGTAGGATAGGTACTACAAATAAAGTACTGTCCACTACAGTACATCGCGATTCAAAGCGACTTCATAATAAGTATTATTATTCTTTCAATATCTACATGAATAGTGAAAGTGATTAGATAATGAAATCAATATAGGCAACTATTTTATGCAGAAAAATGAACTGTACCTTCAAGCGGCTCCTGGGCTTTCAATCTGTTCGCTTCACCTGAGACTTTATCAGGCGCTGGATCGATTCCATCTAAATGTAAACTTATATGAATGAACTACATAGCATGTAGTGCGCCATACAACCAACTTCAGCTCAAGTCACGGAGGCTCGCTTACAAGTGCTGAATCTGTGTAAGCAGCTTTCAATAGCCAAATAATATTTACGCCTGTTTCTCTTATTTGTCCAGAGGAGCTAAATTTTGACCATCTATTAAAAGGTGGATATGACATATTCGAGCGCTTTAATCGACTTATGGAATCTCCATAGCGGCGGGCGGTCCAGCAACTTGTTGTACTGATTCCAAATGGCGAATAATTTCAGAAAGGTACTAGTTGTTCTGATAGCAACAGCGCCCGACTCAGCATCGACCACAATCCATGGATGGTCTGCCCATGCTGGCCGCATTCAATTACCAATATGATATGGAGAACTTGTGTACTTTGAAAACTTGAAGAGAATAGAACGAAGACCTGCACTCTACCTGGGAAGGAAAGTTGCGTTTCAGTAATGTGTCGAGGATGTTGTCTCAGGGCATTTATCAACACCACGACCGTAGCTATGAGCACCAATCGACGCATGATAGCACCTGAACCTGTAGAATCACTGATTATCGAGCAGGATGACAGGAAAATAGAACCGATATTATATTATTGAATTCCCGTATACGAATTTCAGAGCCCATTCTTAGCACTAGAGTACTTTGCCAAAAGTCTAAGAAATCGAAACATTCCATAGTCATCTACGTTTTCTAGAGAGGCCGTGCAGGCGACCTACAGACTCAGATCAGTAATCCTTTTTCAACTGAGTTTGGTACCAGCTAGTTGGCATCGTGAAGTCTAAGATTCGTTTCGTTAAACTCGGATTTTCTACCTATAAGAAACTATTCTACAAATGGAGGATACTGACTGGTTAATAAAGTAGTCATCTAGAAGTAGACCCTTGATGCTTGGCCTCCTTAATCTGCACTGCCCTGAACCACAGAACTCTAAAGTATGACAAAAAAATCGGTTGAAAAGAAGAGGATCTTGTTAGTTACGGAGAAGAAATAAAGCAAACTTATGGCTGAGCTTCACTGAGGGTGAGTACACACCAGATCAGTTTGATAATGCATTCCGAAAGAATAACAAGCAAAAACTTTGAAACGGCATAGAAAACAAATCCAGTAAGGAATCAGTCTGAATGCGTAAATCCGCCTTCAAATCCAGCTTTGCACGATCATCGATGCAGATAGAAGCGATGCTAAGTCAACTGACTGTACAATACCGGATAGGATTGCGGCAAGATCGTTGTCGCTCCGGCTTTACACACATTTCGTTGAGCACAGTTGGTAGTAGAGGAGGAGATAATGGAGAATAAAATAGCTCGAACCCGAAGTGAACCTCAAGAGACTGCCTTGTACGATCCTCTCCTTCTGAGTGACCAAAAACGACTAAAATTAATTCTTCATCCACCCCTTCCCTTTCACCAACCCACTCTCTTGAAACACCGTAGTCCTCAATGCTGGAGGACTGTCATGTCGTAAACATTGTAACACTGTAACACAGCTGCACATGGCCGTTCAGAAGAGACTTCAAAGCTCAATTCTTGGCGCAAGTTTCAATGAATTTGAAGAGCGGAGTGGCCTATTTGGAACTAGTAGGAGAGTAGGGGCTGAATATGGTTGGACAGTTCGGTCATTATATGGTTAAATAATCAGAAAGGATATAGTCGGATATTGATACGTACAAGCATGGGTAGTGCTCTTACATAAAAACCCCATGGAACTTCCGGAATACTCGGAAAATATGGACTATTACAGGATTCTCGGCAGATAAATACTTTCGCAAATCCTAGAGGTCATGAAGGCAGGATGCATACAAATCGGTCTGAACTGAATAAAAAGTAGAACCGAAAATTGAATACGATACAGTTCAACCCAAGCCACCATGGATGACTTACATTTCCTACCCCAGCCGAACCAAAGCTTCGTTTTTTTTCAATTTGTGCAGCTATACCTGAAACCTGAAGAATGAGTTTGTGTTGTATAATTTGATATAAAAGTTCCAGCCCGTTATCATTACCTCGACTTTACCCTGGGCACAGAAAGACAATCGAGACCAATCTAAAAAGGGAACATTTGAAAGAGTCAGATCCCTGAGACCGCTAACCTATGCATGTTCAGTCCCTAATCGGATCTTACCAAACCATCTTGGCCTCCACTTCCACCGGTCTGATTAGTCAGTGATCATCGAGCGTTTTTACTTTCATTTTATCGGTGTCAAGCAATGAAATTGGGAAAAAAGCGATGTTCAATCCGGCATGTTCAGCCAGCCGGGCAGATTCGGTTCCAGTCACGCTGCTCAGCAGACACAACGTGGTTTGAAAGTTTCGCGGAAACAGGGTGTAATCTGGTTTTTGGAAGAGCGTTTTTCCTGAACTGCCTGGAATCGTCGGTACTTAAAAAGTACCGACCGAATGACCATAATCAATCCTTGTTTCGGCTATCTTTCATTCACTTTCATTCAGTACCATATTCACATACGGATGGGTATTAGGTCTACTCAGCGAATTGGCATGGTAGACGATGAATAGTTTATTGTATTTCGCAGCTATAGAGAATTTTGAAACAAACCAAAACCGACCAACTAGTTGTAGGGAAGGGGAGGGAGCTTAAGGGTCAATTTGCTCTAACGGAATTCCATCCACAGCACCAGTACCAGGTCCAGGGCATATCCAATCACTAGACGATTTTGAACAAAAACACTACTATGATCGCAACACATGACACAATAGCTCAATTGCAGAATTGTTGAGGTAGTGAGCATCGCTTTCTTTTGAACCCGGCCTCATCCATCCGAAAACTTCGTCCGTTTGCTCGAAAGTTTCCGTCTACTTGAATGGATTCTCGGCTGTTACTATAGATAACACGACACAGTTTTGGTAAGATGAGTATGCTTGAACAAATAGAGTGGTTTAACACTGAGTGATCCCTTCTTGAGATGCGCCAACCATTTGACTCCCATCCAGAGTCGATGTGGCGTTTTGTATGGCTTTTCGAATGACTTACGCTGGCCAGCTTAGGTATAATACAGTGTTTTGATTCAGTTGAGTTTGGTACTAATCAATTGACCCCGAAGGAATGGAAGGTCTGGTTGGATGACGAGCATTGATATCGGTCCGATTCCCGAGCCACGAGTGCGTCATTTGGTACTGCACCATATCTTCTCGAACACCAGAACGGCTGCCAGCGTGACGGTAAGACTTCTGCACGAACGTTCTGTATGAAAGTATTGTTATATCTCAGGTCCCTTTAGTAAGGACGATCCAATGGACCACTGTGGCTCACGACAGAGACGAATAGAGACATTACTGATGCCCGCTAGAGGAAATTGATAATAACAGGACGACAGGTGACAGGGGATACAGGTGAGCGAGCATCTTTACTCGTAGATCTACAGGGCCTTATCTCGGAACTCCCATCATCATAATGCCAGAACACATTCGTTCTCGACTCTAAGCAAAAATTGTACGAGTATTACCTACCCTATACAGTACACAACCCTGACTCCGTACAGTTAGTTAGGGTCATCATCTGACTCGGCCTTTGCAAAATAAATAAATGAAAATAAGAAATCTTAGTTCTCTGAAAAACTGAAAAGAGAGCCATCGCAATCCTTTAAAGCCCAAAACAACGAACTAGTAGGGGCACTGCCTTCCAGTAAAAGGCAGTGTGCCGTTTTTCTTCGCCTAACTCGGTCCGAAAAAAAGCTTCCCATTTACTGTTATCGATACTACAGACCTATAGTTATGTTCGCAGAATTTTAGATGAGAGTTAGATATTGAAACTTCCAGAAGAACGGGAAGCTTAAACAGAACGAACCAGAGAATATATCATCTAGTAAACAAATTTCCGTTCCAAAAGAATTTTGAACAATTGAGCCCAACACTGTCAAGATCTTATAATCTAATACATAAACTATAAGAGACTATTAAATGTCAAAATGAAACTCCACAGACGGTCATATTAAATGGTGAAACATCGTGAAAGTGTGAACTTAAAAAGCTACTGACCGGCTCCTCATGCCTCTCATATCCGCGATCCACCCTCTCAGCAGGTTTACGCCATATGAGTGTAAACTTTGAAGGATGTTAATCAGCGGTTTTCCACTAGTTGACTGCAAAATCCAAGGCTGTCAGCTAGTCCACGTGTCACGTCAGTGTAAAGTTTTATGGATATCTCCAAAATGTTGCGAATGCGTGAATCCGAAGCGCTTCTTAGAAGTCCTCCTGTAAAAACAGACATTAAGAAAGCACCCTGACTTCCCAAATAACTGGCACGTGGTAGATAATAGATATGTTGCACTCTTGAAACCTTGGAATATTTGAGTGGCCCCCAAGTATGTATTTGAATCACAAGCACGTGAAGTCGGAATCTCTTTTGAGAACGATATGACTTCAAGGCCAAACTATCGGATTGAGGATTCTTTTGAAAGGAGCTTAAGAGAGGTAAAAATCCTAAAAATAAAAATCTTAAAAGCTTAAAAGAGTGAAAATCCCAGACAACGATAACCGGACAGTGACAAGAGGCGACATTCCCGTAGGTGTGTTTCCCGAATGGAAAGCCACTCGGGTTCCGACCAGCCTACATTCTTCGAACCTCATTCTTCTTTCGATAATAATGACATGACTATGTTCTTCATCACTGGCCTGTGGGCCTGATACTGGTACCATCACCATCTTCAATTTTCCCAAAGCATAGTCTTTGCCTTGGCAAGGAACGGACTCAGAGCCTTTTCATTACATGAGCATGGTTTAGTCTCAGCACGAGTTGAACTCATGGCCTCTCCATCCCATGACCAAGGCACCGGAGTGAGAAACTGTAGTGTTTGCAAGGAAATTTTTGATTGGATACCTTGACAGTTTCTAACAATTCAGTGATACGGATGGGTACACATTTCTGTATACTTCTACATAAGGTCTTGAAAGAATTACCTTTCAAGAGGAGCTGACTAACAAATGGGAGTCAATCGCATGGCGTATTCCAAAAACGAGATTGATGGAGGTCTAGAAAAACTACCTTTTCTCCTTTGTAGTGGATACCGCAGTCATGAAAATAGGGCAGTGGTGTTTTTTCCTAGAAATCTTGAACAACCGAGATTTTTTGGAAAGAACTTCTGCATAGGAAGCATATTCGAGGCTCGCGTGGACACTCTACAGTAACTTGTAAGTCAGGACTGACTATAACTTCTCTAAAAAGTGTTTTGTATATAATTTTTTGAAAAAGTTTTTCCTCATTGTTTGAATAAAAAGCTTTTTACCTTCAGTGTTAAGGCAAGTCAGCATTTTCTTGCACATATCGCGTTTTATGTACTTGTTCTGCATGATGGCCCATGTGAGCACATGAAATAAATCAACGAATAAATTAGTAAAAAACAACACAGCAAATAATTTGTAGTAACCAACACAGCAGTCCTGTCCAAATCCTTCTTGACGCTTCTAGAGGTGCCAGGATATGCTCCATACTATCCCGTTCAGAGCCCAGTTTTATCTATCACTTATAGCTTGATGTGAGCAATTTGAACAGTCAACAATAAATCTTGCCCAGTCGTTTTTCCGTCGACTGTATGACTAACACTAGCCCTAGTGCAAAATATTCATGCCATCAAGAACAGAACAGTTCGATAATGAGAAATCGTCACTGCTTTATCTCCCTCGACGATAAATCGGACTAGCAACGAGGTGCAACCTGACATGACTGAGTCACTGAGAACCCTTTTACCGGTTATGATACCTCTGCCAGTCAGCTACCAGGTATATAGACTTTTCATGTGCTTCGGGGGAGGGTCAATGGTCCCCTGAAGCACATGAGAAGTTGTGGTGCATCCTACAAGGGCGCCGAATTTCTTCGGGATCGTCTTAGTCCCCACAATCAACCCAATCAATGAGGAGTACGAAAAAGGCTTGCGAGGATTGGTATCAGCTTCCAAAAAGACCAGCACAAACACCACCCCTCAGTTTACCGACCAATCGTTTAGTATGACTGAGTATGAGTATGTTTTACTCAAATACTACAGCGTGCGGGTTCTCCAACTGAAATTTACTATTCTCGAACCACATCAAATCATTCGGACAAGAAAGAGGTAGACATTTTGGAGAACGCCCGCATCACACTTGATGTCTATCGATGCCTCCGCATTGGAACATCTATGGATCTGGTACTCTGGTACCATACGGAGAGACTATATAACCCGGGTCCGGGAACTTCTCCCCTAACACGGCGTCGCACACGCCGCCTATCGCAGGATTGCGATGGAAGATTGGAGCGCGCAATTTGTGTGGTGGGGAGTCCTTTAAACATTTGAATTGGCCGGCCGCTCTCTTCAGTTCCAATGCGATTCTGATCGTCGTTTATATAGGAGGAGTCATTTGAATTAATCAAGTCTAATAAACATGAAAACTAAAAAGAAACAGAAGAAAAAACGATAAAATCCAATGAAAAAGCAAGCCAGTCAAGGAAAAATTCCGCGTCCTATCGATTGGCGGGAGTACGGTAATTGCAGTGACGTTCGCCGCATGCCGCAAGGGAGAATGCCGCGATAGGGGAGAAGTTGCGTTACCCATATAACCCCCTACCAATAAGATCACGATCCTAAATGAATGCTGAGTCCATGGCCTATCCAAATAGTATTGATCGACACCAATCGTCTGCTCCTTCTGAACATTTCATTTCGATGAAAGAATTCTAGTTTTATTAAGTTATCACGAAATCAAACACCACGCCTAGAGAAAGATCTCATGTTCTGAGTAGGAACAGCCAAGCTAGTGTCATGGTAAAACAGATCGGCATCTACCGGGTCAAGTATGATCACAAACAATAATTATTAGCTTTTAGTGACTATAACAAATAAAAACTACTCTGATGCGCTACACTACACAATATTGCGAACAGAACTCTACTTAGCAACTGTTTTCATGAGTTCGCCAGAGTTCACGAATTTCTGCATATGAGACGTATCGATGGTGGCTCCACGTATCTAGAATGAGTAAGCAGTGAAAATAAGCTCGATCCAAAATTATGAGATAGTGCGATTGAAAAGAAAATTTCAGCCCACAAACCACCTGCCGTATCGCGACCGCTCGCAGACCTTTCATCAAATCCCGCCAACAACTTAGAAATTTTCAGCAAATCTTTCTGACTAGGCTGAATACCTCGGAAGCAAAAAACTCACCACCATAGGTGGAGTGTTGTGATAGATATCAGTATAGACTCCCTCGTCGGGCATCAGAGGAGCCGTGTTTGCCACTTTGACTGCATCGTCAACTTCCTTGCGAACTTCCTGAAAATGGATACTCATATCGTCCTTATAATACGATGGTTACTGCAAATTATACCTTATCGATTGCCTTAAGATCATCCTCTTTCGCAAGTCCAGAAGTAATAATGCGATCCTTGAAACCAGTAATAGGGTCACGAGTTTTGCGAACTTCTTGGATCTCTTCACGCGTACGGTAGCTGGAGAGCGGAAAATTCGTTGGTATGAGGAATTCAAAGCAGAATTGGCTACCTTGTTCCAGGATCGGACATAGAATGTCCATGGTATCTATACGTGGCCAGCTCTAGCACTAAAGGTCCCTTGCCAGCGTTACAGTACTCCTTCGCCCAACGGATCGCTTCACGAACGGCTAACACATCCATACCATCGACCCAGACGCCGGGTACGTAGTCGCCCCTGAAGGAATTACTATCAAATTAGAAGACTATTATAAGAGTATAGTACTGCCAAACCTCATGTAGTAATCAGTGGAGGCGGACGATCTTTCGGCTTGTGTGCCCATACCAAATCCGTTATTCTCGCATATGTATACTACAGGAAGGTTCCAAAGGTAAGCCATATTGGTCGACTCGAAAAGTTGACCTTGATTGGCAGCACCATCTCCATAAAGGGTGATGCAGATGTTCTTCTGTTTCCTAAAAAACCTACTTAACTTTCAAACTCAAGAAGGAAGGAATTATAAAGAAGAAACTATTGCTGACCTGTACTTCATGGCAAACGCGATTCCTGTTCCTAGGGGCTGCTGCGCACCAACAATACCATTACCGCCGTAGAAATTCTTTTGATACATGTGCATTGAGCCGCCTTTTCCATATACGACTCCTGTACTTTTTCCTGAAAGAAAGATGGCTAGCTAGCGCATTTTGCGTTCACAGAGAATTTCTGTCTTGATCAAGTGTTTTCACGGTGTTAAATAAATTTCACGGAATACGGGTTGGCAGCGCGAACATGCGACTGTCTGAAAAAATGACGGTTTTTGCAATTCACCCGTGGAATCACTATGTGAAACCACACAGCTTCCTCGGGAAAGCGGATGTAACCATGAAAATTACATGCAGATCACATGTGAGCGATCAACTTGGTTTCTTGCAATTCACGCATAATGATTATTGCTAAACACCTCCAAAGCGCCCTTACAAAAGGCTACTAAGGCTATGTCTTTTTAGGAGATTATAGAAAGGCCAAAAGAAGAGTAAAAGAATAAGAGGCGCCAGATAATTATAGTCTTCCACCAGGTTGGTACTATGCGTAATCTACAGTCCGGTGGACAAAGTTAAGTGGTGAACGCCAAATATCAATTTTACCAATATGTATTATGAGCAAAGTCGAAGATGAGAGGACCTGTTCCCCATTTCAGTTCAAATCGCCCACAAGATAATTTTTGAGAAAAAGAAAAATTGTCAACCCAAATTAGCAACCAAACAACATTTCTTGCTACTATTGCTAGCTCTCGTCTTTGAATCTCACTGAAACCCTTCCACAATCCCTTCAATCCCTGAATATGGCATACTTCCTATCACATCACTGTGTGATAAGAAAACACACCACCTGATCAGGACACCCACTCGATGACAACAATCACAGTATGAAATTATAGCGCGTTAGCCAAGTTGTATGGTCTGAGCCAAGTCGTATGGTCTGACAAGAGATTAATGTCTGAACTATGAATTTTATAACCATTGCAAATCAACGAATATGGAATCGAAGAGATCTAAAAGAAAGTCCTTTGCTGAGCTTTCTGTTAAACTATAAAGTCCTGAATTATTCCCCTAATAAAAAGGTATTATCGGCGTTCCTGGGAAAATGAACGAAAAATTTGATTCTACCATAAACTTCTCCGAGATTCCTTTATTTTTTCCGCGATTCAAGCTATTGAACGTAAGTCCACGTTCAACTTCCACGAAATGTTCAGATGGATACCAGATTCGTCTATATGAGCATTAAGCGATAAAATATACGTATGAAATATATACTTTTAAGCTTGCTATGCTCCCTGACAAATGTGTACTTCACGAGTTAATCACATAGACCAGTAATTTTGTTCGAAACTGTATGCCTCGATACAGAACCCTATTCATTTCGCCCAAAATAAAGCAAACTGCTATTTCAGCAAACCCCACAGCATATGCACCACAAAGAGCACGACCCTAAATGGGACAAGCAGCTATATAGACAGCTTATGCTCCGACAAGGAAGAAGCACCGAGTCTCACGAAACATGGCGAAGATGGATACGATGATGAGACAAAAAAGCAAAATATCCCAACTTCTCATGAAACCGACTGACCGGTTAGTTCAGATAGGACTTCAGTTACGGTAGCTCCTTGTAACAAGGTCCATCCATGGCAACGATATGCGGTAATTACGGCATCACCGTCATCCATGGCTGCTTTGGTGCCAACAGCGCAAGCTTCCTGAAGAAACCTTTTCATGCGATCTATGATGCAAAGTTTGTGCTTTCCGAAATGGTAGTTTCACCTGGCCGGAGTACAGATGACAGAAACCACGGATTTTCTTCTCTTTGTAGAGATTCGAAGCGGCCGATTCCATACGACGGATAAGCTAAGTTCAATCAAAATAAAATGCCGCAAAAGTCAAACAAAGCTCTATGTATCGAAGTGGAACAGAAAATTTGACGTCGAGAAACTCACCTGCATCTGCCTGTAAAAGCGTAGCGCATCATCGCGATTCAGTGTAACTGTTTCTTTTGGCCCCTGATCGAGTTTGTGCAATTTATAACCCTGAAATAATGTACCTTTTGTATGACTCTAACAATTTCCTATTTTCAAGTTTTTATTTCGAATAGGAAAAATAAAATCATCCAAGACTAGGAACATAACATAATAATTTTGGAAAGTCATAACCAGGAAAACTGCTCTTTATACGAGGCCTTCTTCATTCAGAAATCTGAGGGTCAAATAAAAAACTAAACAGAACATTGTCTACTCGAAGTTTTACCCATGCCTTCCGAAGTTTTTTTTTGAGCCAAAAGATCTTAGGATTTTTGTTAAGGACAAAAAGTCAGGTCTCACAGTCTCACCTTCTTGAGATATGCTCCCTGAGGAGAATCATTCAATTCAAGCATATTAAGAAAAAATAGCCCATAAACAACATAAAGTACCTTTGTATGGAATTCCACTTCCCCATTACTAGCCATACGGCGTTGAGAAGCTATAACAGCCGCAGTGAGTACCGGCGCAGGCGCCTGAAACTTCGATGCTCTAGCAAGCTAAAACGAGTGAAAATGCAGAAAAGAAAGTAAAACAAAAAAAAAACAAATAGAAAATGACAAATATCCTAATCAATTTATAATCGAAAGTAAGATTATCAAAGTTGAGGCACTAACCTTGAAGGTTTTCATCAGAAGCGCCATCCTTCCAGCTACAGATGCCCAGACTCTATCCCTAACAATAAAAAACAGCTCAGCAGCAGAAATTTTACTACTGATGTCAGTTCGCCATTTCCACGAACGGACGAGCAAAGAAAGTCTATTCATTCATCTGAAGATAAGATACGCTCGAAACAACCGATCGATCGCCAAGCGACTGAGCACACAAAGTTGACGGAACTTTTTATACACAGGGAAGTAAATAAAAAAGGGACACAATTTGTACGTATGTAGTAAATCTAAGAGATACCATCACAAAAGGAAATAGCTAAGATTGTCAACTATCTCAGATACACTCATAATGAAGACTAGTACATGAATTTCAAATGCTGCACACTACAGTACATCCTGTATGAAATATCGATAAACATGTCACTTTAAGGGCGAGACTGCCTGTTTACTTGCTACGGTCTCAAACCTCTTCAAATCAAGCAGCTGGTCCAGCAATTTTGAAACAGCTGAAAAATTGCACTATCGAGAAACCCTGATAAAGCAGCACACCTTCCTGAATCAACTTCCCTACATTTATGGTAATACAAGTAGTACCGCCCCAAATTGACTACTAATTGACCCAAACTACACATATGTGTACATATATGCGTAACATACATATATCCGCACAACGATCACTACCTTTGTTCACATTTCCGGAAAAAAAACGAGCATGACCGAAAGCAAACTCAACGAGCAAAGGGTAGCTGAGGCGAATCTATCGCAGCATCAAGGTAGAACAGGAACACAAAGTTTGTAGGTGGTAGTAAAAATAATCAAATGCTCCGAGTTTCAACGAAACTGAAGCCGAAATTTAATGATAATCGTGACCACTTTGAGGGAAAAAACGAGAAAAAGTGGATGACTTTGTACAGTTATTTGAGACATTTCTTAACGACTTTACACGTTAGAAAGGAAATAAATGTTCAAACCGTATAGCAGAAACAAGAAGGCAAGATGAAACGACAACGCGAGAACGTTCTCCCGGCTGAGTCAGTGAATGTTGCCTCCTATTTTCCAAGTTTTTCCTTCACCCAGTCTCGTATGCGCTGCCGCAACTCGGCAACTGAAAAGACAATCGATACGAGCTGCGAGCAAACATATGCACTTACGGAAAGCTGCAAGGACCAAGGAACTCTTACACAGCTCATAAGTCATGCGATATTTAACACGAACGCAATAATGCAGCATCGAAAGACAGGATGAGTATCATATTAGTAGACCGGTTACCATCTTTCACGGAGTCATCGAATTGCTTTAGCAAAAAGGTCTACGGATAATTTGGGAGATGTCCTTGATAGTCCTGTTTCTTCAACGAACACATTAAATCTTTCTGCTCGAATGTTAACGGATGACGCAGAGCCAGGACTTTGTTCTGCCGTTTTCCGTTTTATTATTATATAATAATATTTATAATTCACACTCAGCACACAATCTATATTATTAAAAGAATAGATATTCAACTGCTATCTATAAACACCAATAACCCCTCAAATGTTAGCTCTAAATCATCCTAATCGATCAATTTCATAACCGAACCAGATCCTACATCTTCCCCCGGTTTTCCTACGTTTGAGACTTTTTCCCACGAGTGCTTCTTGAACGTATTACTACTTCTAAAGTAGTGAAATAAAGGCCGAAAAAACTGCATTAGCAGAAGCACACATATGTACTATCGAAAAGTTTCAGTAAGCCGAGAAGTTTGTGAATAGATTTGCGGAGTAATCACGGGAACGGCGGCAATGACAGATGGCTGGCTCAGAAAGTGCACAGAGCGAGCGGCTTCCTCGAGAGGAACACAGGCAGTGGGCACAACAAGAGCTAGATATATCGGAAAATTATTAAGAAAAACTTTGCCTGTGGCCTTGAGCAGCTGTCCAGCAGTTGACTGGAGTCAAAGTCAATACTAAAGAGCTAACTGAGGTCACACTGATACCAATCCTCAGCAAACGCTGTTGGGGACTGGGAAACCACCAACTTTCATACAAGAATAATCGTTCCTTGATGTGAACGGGGGAGAAGGAAATGTATTTATGTAACTGACAGAGTCTGTAGAACTGTCAAACCGGTATAAATGTGTGTTTGCGATTAAAGAGATGACATCAATCAATTCGATGAAACACCTGACAATGATGAATTCTGATACGAGAAAAGGAGGAGTGATGCTATTGCGAGTTATTTAATTACTTCAACTATGCTAAATGTAGGTTTTGAACTTGAAACTGCAAATAGTACAGTTACCCATTCCGTTACAGTCTACTACAGAAGGGTGACTGTGTGATTGAACTCACCGGGTTCCAGTTCATCTTCTGTGAGTGGGGCACGATTAAAGGGGTTCGTTTGGCTGCTGAGCAAATGACGCATAATATGTTTTCGATCCATGATATGACCAGATGGTAACCGCACCGGATCTTCCATCAGTGTATCCATGACGGGATCTGAAAAATAAAACAAAATATAATGCCTAAAACAAACAATATTGTATGAAACGATAAGTGAAGACATTAATAGAGTCTGTTCAGACAAATCAATTTCTGGTAAGAAGAATGGCGGCATTTAAGTAGGACTCCTTTCCATGAGGATATCACAGCCGAGTTTAATTCATAAGTAATTTTTGAGACACATCGAATTCAAATGCACGGGCAGCTACAAGCGATATGAATCACTCAGGAAGAAAGATGATAAAAGGTACGGACGGGAGCCTTAAAGAGTACTTGAAAACCCTTGAATGGAACGAGAGATCACTCAGAAATAAGATGAGGAGAAAAATGCGGCGCAGCAAGGCATACGGAAGATGGGAGGAAGTTAAAAAAGCATTGGATTAGGAAATGCCATAAACAGTTTTGATAAAGAAATGGAAGATATCGTTGAGAAAAGCATTCTGGCAAGATGGACTGGACCCTTTGTGGGATGGTAGGAAAGGTACCAAAAGCCTAATAATGACCGAAAGATGTAAAATTCAGAAGGGGTGAATTGAACAAAATGGAGAGCTTTGTGACAGTCAAATGAATCTTCGCTATATGGACTATGAAGAACATTGAGGTCGCAGACGAAAAACATAAGTAAGGAAAGCACTTACATGAGGAAATCAAGATTTCTGATCATTCATAGCACCTGCCTTGTCAGAAAACAAACAATAGATCGATAGAAATGCACTACGTATCACGTTAACGTTTGACGACGTGTAAATATGCATACTAGCCTCAGCGGAATATATATTGTTTCAGAAAGAGACGAATCGAGACGTTACTTGAGCCCGTCAGAACACGAATCGATGTTTAATGGCGCGACAGGTGATGCAGGCGAAATTGCGTCTTCAATGAAAACAATTCAATGATCTTACCCTTAAATTCCTCAGGAGCATCTTCCAGTTCCATTTCTTGCTGTGCTTTGTTATTGTACAAAGTTTCAACCTTTTCAGCTAATGCCCGAAACCTGAAAAGAAGTACATATTTAAATCTGGAAAAAATAAGTGGTTGTCACTCTAGAACTTTTACAACAGACATACAGCAGCTAAAACGTTAGATCACACAGGATTGCGAGTCATGGATAAAAAGTAGTAAAACATTCAAACTGTCTGAATTTCGAATATACTGAAGCATTCTACTATAATACCTTTCGATTTGACTGATAGGAACAATATTGTTGCTTTGAAGACGACGAATGACATCGTTCATCATTTGAGGCGTATACGATCTCTAAAATCACTGAAACTTAAACATCGAGAAGTTTTTCGACAAATCTACTAGGAAATTCAGTAATGTATTCTAGGAACACACGCGGAAAGGTTGGGGGACCAACTGCTAAAAAAGAAAAAAAACTAACGAAAGAAAAAGAAAAGGACACGACAAGTTGATTTCAGAAAGTCAATTGTAGTGGAATTGGTCGCTTTTTTTCTTTCAGAGCTGTTGCTTTCAAAGTAGCCGATGGTGTCGTGTCACAACAGAAGTTTCAGAGCAACAGAAGAAAGCGTGAGGAAAAGAGCTCCAATGTGGCTTTCACAATTCCTACTGCGCAATTAAGGTAGATGCCACTCTTCGTACCTCATCATGAGCAATGAATTCTGCAAACGTGTCTGAAAACGCTGCCAAGTTAAGGTAGACATCGACTACTTGACCGACAAGCTTGCGTGGTTCCCACTGGAATCGCTCTGCTGCATCGCGGACCTGGAAAGGTAGGAAGAATTGAAAAAAAAGCAATGCAGTAATATACTGTCATAAACTTCTCGGGTATCCAGTCTATGAATATGAAAAATTCGGAAAACTGGTAATTACCGTATGAGAGAAAAGTTTGAAGTACTCAGATAATGTGAAGTTATGAAATGCAAACCTTTTAACTGATATCATCGAAGAACAACAAAATTTTAGCGGCTTCCCATACACTCATATTACCTTCAACTCCATGCATTTTCTTCCGCAAAGTTGGGCTATATTGTGGTTGAGCATTGATGCCAATCTATCGCCAAGCACATCTTGAGCGAACGGTTGTGGCGCATCCCTCGTCAGGTATCCAAGCAATTCTAACGTATCCTTCGCGTAGATTAACCAAGAGCGCACCTTCATAGGAAAATTCAGAGAGAGGCATTATCTGGAAATAAAAAAATACCCTACCTGCCTCTTCGCATCCTCCAGTATACCTTCCCTTTGCTGTTGTTCTTCTCGGCCGAGCGCTGCCCACTCCTCCTTATTAGCCATTACCAGTTCAACATCGTGGATTTTTTTTAACGCTGCCAGACTCTCATCGAGCAGGAATGTAGCATCGTTGATTACCATGTTAATAAATCGGATGAATTCGGGGCCGCAAGCTCTGAGAACAAAGCTCTAGAGAGAAAATGCCTCGATCGTTGAAAAAAACTATCCGATCTGCTCTCTGATTGACATCGCCTCCAATTTCGCATGTTTTCATATTTCATTGGAGCAATAAAGCACCATCTGTTAAGTTTAGCTGACCTAACCCAGCAACATCGAGCAAAATAACAGGCAATATCAACAAGCTCAGTGCGAAAAAAATTTCTCTGCGTAATGCGTAAGAATATGTGCTGACCTTGCTAGCTGGATCATAATAGAACGATAGTAAGTTTCATTCCAAAGGCACTGGAAAATAACTTGAATGTTCCGCCGAATACTGAACTTCTCGTAGAAATCCGTACCAGCTTCAGCATCAGAGTAGAACTGCAAACAGAAGTTTAACAATGAGCATGAGGCTCCACAAAAAAATTGATCTCAAAAAAATTAGCGTTGTCTCAATTCAAAATGTTGAACATTGTAAAGAAAACTGAGTAACAAGATCTATTAACTTTCTCCTTATTCTCTTGTGGCCAAGGGAAGATCCCTTTTGTGAAGCAAATGTCCTACTGCAACAGTTCGACTAAATTTCTCACAACATTAAATTCTTCCTTTTTTGACTTGATTATTGTAAATTCAACCAGTGCGACTCTCCTTATTCTCTACAGTAAGCGCATCAAAATTACTACAACTCCAACCCTCCTCCTAGTTGTTCACCATGAATCCAAATATAGATGAATGAACCGGACGAGCTCGAGATCGCTGCAGACACAATAAAAATGAAGTATCGAGTAGAAAAAAACTGACCTTCACCAAACTGGGGAATAGTTTTTCCATAGCCATCGGGCTATTTATTACCTGATACCACAAATTTTGCGCAGCCGGCATAACAGCAGGTGTGAGCATCATCACAACCTCAACCACCTAAAACGATTTCCATAGAGAAATTGCAAGAATATCTAACTTTTGTAAAGAGAAGTACACAATAAGGAAAGGGAGGTCAGTACGGGAACCCGTCGTATAACGAACAATGAAAAATAAGTACAACCTTAGCAGCCAAGAATGGATTGTTGAAGTAGTGTGTACAGCAAATGAAAACCAGCAAATGATTTGGCCAATCATTGTTCCGACCAACAAGAAGAGGGGCAGTGTGTCTAAATAGGTTTTCATCGTTCTCAATCACATCGATCGTTCATCGAGAGCTCGCGCTCTCGTTTCGTAGTCATCCTAGGCTAAACAACGCGAAACAAACGATAAGTTTTGCTAAAAACAGATTGTTCATACTTCAATGCAAATGTCACTAGATCAAGTACGTCATCCAAGTAGAACTCTGGGTACGCAGCGAAAAGCGGAGGAGCGACGGCAGGTAACTCACTCTCATAACGGCTGAAATATTTCAATCATCAACGGTATCCCGCTAAAAGGAAATAGAAAGAGCTTGAATAAGAAACATACAAGTTCGGAGAAATGGCATTGAGAAGAAGTTGCAGCTGTTTACTGGAGAAATCTAGTGCAAGACTGATGAATGACGGATCCGATAGCATGCACTCATAACACATGGCTGTGTGCGTGAAGGACTAAACAATGATACTTTGTTCGAACTTTTTTTAAAGTAATGCCTTCAAAGGAATCAGAATAGATTCAGAATCTATAGGAAACTTGAAAAGATTTTGAACGAGATCTTCGCGTCAGAGAAAACAGAATTCATCGAATCTTCGGTTAAAAGTAGAAATCTTATTATATTTGGCAAAAACTCAATAAATTAATTCATTTACAATCCGTTATACTTCACCAACGACTACATTATTAAGATAGTCTTGCGAATGACTAGTAAAATCAGAAAATAGAATAATTTGAGACCTCGAATGATTTTAGACCGACTCTTCACGTCATAATCATATGCGTACAAAAAATTATGCCCAAGGCATTTCATGAAAGGAATTGCAGTTTGGTCAAACTCAACAAAAATTAATGACACTTAATATCTTAAATTTATACGTACCAGTTTCTGTTCAGTGCGTGCCTTGATTTTGTGGTTGATTCTATTTCTTTCGTGTTCAGCAAACAATCCATCTTGCAAACGAGAGAGCTGTTCTTGAAGTTCCTGAAAGAATTTGATAAATCATCTCATTGAACACTATGCTTCACATGCTGGACAGTAGGTGGAAAATCGCTCGAGCAGGGTTAACTGGTTCTAATTTGTATCGAAATTCACGCTGCTAAAAGCTCATATATCCAATTTGATCTCGGTAACAGAGAGGGAAACATATTTGCTTCCATTTTCATGTCAACCACAAAGGTGTAAGCTGAGCTAACAAATGAAAAGCGGCAAGCTCAAGTAAAAAGCAAACCGCATCGCAAGGAAGGTATATCGAAATATAGTATGTTGCACTCTTAAACCAGGTTTTAAACTATTAGAGATTCTCCAAACACCGAAGAGAACAGACGACGTTTTTGAGGAGCATGTTCTTCGCGTATTTCCTTAGTTTTACAGGCGCTTTTGTGGAAGCCCTCTCCCCCTCTAGCCACAGCGCGTTGTAAGTCACGTATAACTCAATATATCCGCTCCAATGTGTTCAACGTTATTTAGCTGCAAGAATCTCTCGGCTGGCGACGTGATTTCCAAAATAAAAAAGTACAAGCACGATGATGAATCGATCCTAAAGCTCTCAACCTCTAGTATGCAAACTCACCCGAATCTGATCGCGAACATCTGCAATGTGTCTTCGAAGGCTACGTAGGCGATTAACTGCAGGTTGAAGGCAGATATTCTCGAACTGCATAGTGAGAAAAAAACATTCCGTCGTGAATTTGTCTTCAACATTATTAGCTGGAATAAAAGGTACACTCCATGGAACATAGGACTGCTTTTTTCAGCTAATGAATCGATGAAGACCAGAATGAATATGAACAATGCTCACGAATTTTCTCAGCGAACTCTTTGGCACCTTGGAGGTCTACTTTGAGTCGAGTTTTTTCCACGATATCCACCCGACTGTTCTTTTGGAAAGGATACATTTGATTAACCTGAATTGATTACAAAGATATGTAAACACATAATCCTATTAAACAAAACTGACATGGTATGTTTGTTTATGTTGTGTGCCCGTCACGAGATTCACAGCTCCCTTGCCTAACCCTCCTCTTCAAAACGTAGAAATTGAATAGAATAAAATAAAAAATATAAATAATGGGAACTTGGCATTCTGAAGGCAATCAACACCAGTCAATCTTTATTGATAGGTATCAATACGGGAATACTTGTTCAGATTCTCAGCGTTCTCTACCAAAGTAATTGACTGAACATTATTGAGCGCCATGCCCGGCAACATGATTAGATCCAAATACTCGAAACGGTATAGACTTGCCTTCGCCAAATCTATTTTGGACGATAGTTCGAAAAGTACACACATCAGGTTCACGACGTACGTATGTGAGGCAAGTGTTGCAAAGTCCGCCTATGAAAAAAAAGACGTGGAAAATCAGAATATAAACCATATGGACCAAACGAGAATGGAATCACCCTGAGTTGAGCTCGTTTTTCATTATGTTTGATAACTGCTGCGAAGTAGTCAAGACAACGTCCACGAGATGACGCATTTGCTACCAACTGATGAACAATTTGGTGCATCAGTGACTGTAATGAAATGAGTTGCGAACGTTTGTAGTTAACTAATAGCGCCAAGATCTAAAGGCTATAACTCACCCTTATGGACTCAAATCTTCTCCGATAGCTCTCGTACATCATATTTACTCCATCTTTTGGGGCTTCTGTCACACCAAAAAATTTGCTTGCGATAGGACTCTGCACGAAGATCACTTGATCAGCAATAATATGAGAAAATACCAATAAACTTACAACAAATTCATCACATGGTATCCCGTAACCGAGAAAAGGACCGAGGTAGGAAAGATGAGCGATTTCGCGACCCGCGATGTTAGTGACGAGCTCTGGTAGAAAGTCGGGACGGTTGACCATCTAGAAAAAAAAGGCGTCATCACCAAGTAACGTGAGGTCAGAGCATGAACTAATGTATACCAAGTCAGCAATAGGTCGTTTGTTGCCATCAACTCGAACTGACAGTAATTGTATGACTGCTCGAAACAGCAAATGCACGCAGTCATCGCGATTTGTCATCATGTGCTGGTAAATCATCGAATCCCTCTGCTGGGTAAGAATCGGGTTGAATACCTAAGAAAAAACAATCAGAACGGACGAAAGAACGCTGCTGATCTGTAGACCTGACTTTTCTTTCTTCCACGTCTATTCCCCTTTTTCCTGGGATGAATGAATAACCTTCAACAATGTGAGCCTTACCTATTTGAAAGCGAGACTATCATTGCTACACCACAGAAACACTTAATGTTGATAATGAGAATCCATACTTGCCATCATTGATTATGATGAGGCACTCACCCAATCTTTTTCGAATAATTATCCATTTGTTTACGATAACAATCAATCCAAGTGAACTGTACATGGAACAATGGAATTGACCCAGTTTCGAGCGGTGCAGAACAATACATTTGCGAAACAGCATATCTGTGGAAGGCGAGGAAAGGACGAACCACATATCAAATGTGAATGCTTGCAGCTTGCGGAGCCACAAGTGCTATCAAGCAAGCTGTGACGGAGGGAGAGAGTGAAGGAAGAGAGAAAAGCAAAAAATGGGCTCGATGCACTCGTAGAGTTTGAAACCGGTGTAAAGGCTCAAGGGCCTCTAGATCAATAAAAATTATCTTCAAAATCCATATGCACTCAAAGTAATTCGTATGTCAGCGGCTCGATCTCACCTCAGAAAGGGCATTCTCATCACATAAGGTTCGATCAATACAGTGCGAGATGATATCACTCAAAAGTGTATTTGATACCAGATTCGAATAAAGGAGACGAACGAGAGACGAACGTGCCAGCTTGCCCGACATGCTGGAACAAATCTTTTACATACTATCACGTAAATCCCCATGAATAGTGCCAAATTTGTGGCAAAAATCGCTCACAAAGGCTCGTAGTACCCGCGAAGAAGAATAACAATATTCGACAACACTAATTCACGAAGATCTAAGCACATCTGCTTCTCAAAGTCTTGAAAAAACTGAAATAACGTAAGATTGTTAGTTCACAGAAACTGAGCCGGCTTGATACCCTAAGTTGAAAGGTTCTAGGTCCGAGAAATGAAAGAAAGAGTTACGAGCTACAAATTGGTCAGTAAAAGCTTAAATAAGCTATCACCTCATTACGACTTTCTGTGTTCAAACGACTATACGTAGACATCAAGTAATTCAAAGCCATTGCTTCCTTTGTACTTCCAATCTTGTCCAACTCAGGTATAAAAAGGATAGATCCGAGGGAATCTTCTAAAAGAAAGTTAGCTATTATGCTAGAGAAGGAGAGAAATATCTGAACAATTTTAAATGCGTGGGCATCATCAGCATATTATTTAAAAAATGAATAAATACCTGAGTCGACCTCCATAGCCACTTCAGAAGTTGACGCGATAGATGATACAAGAGTAAAGATCAGATCATGAATGGAACTTCTATACGCGACTGAAATTGAGCGAGGCTTGCGAGCTGGTTAAGATATTCTCTAATAAGAAAAAGCACGTACTCAAATCCAACAAATCCGTTTCAGAGATCCTCACATTACACTCAGCCACTAACGCACTCTGCAGAACGAATTCTGGAGCCACATTTTCACCGACCCCCAGTACCCGCAATACAAGACTTCGAATCCGTTCAGACTTGAATTGTGCAGCTTCCTTAAATGAAATCCTGCATATACTTTGACTATGTGAGCATCATTCGCGGCAAATAAAAAAGGAACACAGCTTTACAAAGCTTATTTCTGCTAGTCCAGAACCTTCACTTGAGATCTTGGACCCCTCTGCTTTACAACACAAAAAGGAGTCACATAGGGAGAAGTGCGTCAATCACAATCCCTCAACAAACAGTTGCCAAACGCCTGCCTAAAAACGAAAGCCCGCATTTCAGCGACAACATCAACCGCAGAAAACGTCGCAAGTGATGAGGCCGCAAGTGATCTGCTTATCCACGATGCATTAAGATGAGAATTATATATGGAAATTCGGGAACAACGTTCTTTCAATCAGCTGACAAGGTGTCATGCAGAGCAACTGCTCAATCGAATATCGTTTCAGTTCCAAACCAAAATTTATTGGGTGACGATGCATTCCAAAGAAATTGATCAACACCGAGTGAATCACCTTCTTCCGCTTTAACTTAATGCCACGTGTGAATCCCTCTCATATAAAATATAAGCAATTGATCTGACCGTTCTAAACGCATAACGCCCCATCGGAATTGTGCCTAACATTGGAAATTGAGCCAGATGTATGGCGCATAAGGTCTAATACTCTTTCTTTTTACTTGACCTTATGATTCTGATGGATGAAAGGAGGGGAATTTCATTGGAACATCCGAAACCACTGTTGTACTGAACAGTTGAGGGGCCCGGGCAGCGAATTACAGCACACCACATAAAAACTCGCACTCATTTTTCATCCGATAAAGAAATCAACACATCTTCTCCGACAAGCGCAACTCAATAATACAATCATAAATGAATACCCTGATTCGCAAGTAAGATGAGACCTCCAGATTACCAATGATGATCCCTGTATTGCATTGAACCACACTTTCTTCCGAATTTGGTATGGCTCCAGGCACCCCGAACTTGGTATTCAGTGAGGTGTTATCTTCCATTTCGTAATCATGATCTCATCGTTCTGGCGTGATCAGCAGGCGCTTCTTTCGGAAAAACGGGTTAGGCAGCCACAATGATGAAACCACCGAAAAAAACAATCGACTGTGCCATGGAAATTGTTCTGATTGGTGTCGACCGAGAGACGCTAACGAATGTAAAACAAACATCTCAACGACACATCACCTAACCCAATCATGGTTTGGGTCGAAGGCAGAGCAATGCCGACTGACGTGACTAAGTAAGACTGACGGATCAGTAAGTATGACAGCAGGTGCTTAGAACGTTATAGCTCTACCATTGTAACTTATGATTGGTCATTAGCTGTTGACCCTCAACGGTGTCACCCATTCGTCTACTAAGTGGGCCAATATTTCAACACTTTCAACGCGGAAGAATGAGTTTATTGCTATTACCCGGGTGACAGGGATATCGGTAAGGCAAAACCAATCCAGTTCTCAACGCTCCAACCACAGTGCTAATAGCGTTGCTGTTCTCCACAGCAAAGTTAGCTTATGCATCGTTACCACGAAGACTCAATGAAGGGTCTCAAAAACCGGATGTCATGGTGCTTTAAAAATTTATGGCGACAGAAAAGTTGAAGTGTCACGTTCCGCTACGATCCACTTCGAGGAAAGAGATCTCTCGGAACCGTGAAAATTCTAGGACGCTTTAAAAACTCATGAAACCCTTTGTTTCTAGTCCTATTACAAAGTCACATTTAATCTAGTTCAACTTCAGTTTTGAATTAAATGGAATAAGGGCATTCTGAAAAGACGAACGTACTGATGGTGGGAAGGCATATCAAGCAGTTGAACGTGGCAAGTGTAATCCTAATTATACAGTCCTGAAGGAGTTCAAAAAAATCCACTTACAGCATCTTGTGTGCCGATCAACCCAATGGTGGCCGCGTTTTTCAAGCCAAATTCGTTGATCTCCATTGCATCCGCATCGTCATTCCCGGACATCTATCAGATTTCAGAAGTCTTCGCTAAATTTCTGAGGTACAGTATGAAGTTTGGAGACAATAGGCAAGATATTGTAGAAAGTAATCGAATAAAAACGTTTCTAGACATGTCTCCCTTATCCATCGTTTGGCTTAAGACAACACATCAAAAGTAACAATCAAATAGCAATTAATGGTTTTACAAGGGAAAACTAAATTCTAGGAAAAACAAAACGGAACTTGCACTTCAAAGTCATCCCCGCGTGGAACAAATGTACGCAATTATGCAGACTGCCGTCAATCGGGCTCTGAAAGCTGCTCAATTTTCCACGGAATTTTTCATTTCTGGGTTAGATAATGAAATATGAGTCTTATACATCTCCTTGTCATGATTTTAGGTTTCTGAAAAGCAATTACTGATAAAACAACCAGTTGTACTAACGCATTAAATCGTATAAAGCTTGAAAGAAGCGCCCAAGGTACTGTAACAGCGGTTTTGTGAGGTGGAGCAGCTGAAACTGCACTGCGGATTGTTCTCCGGAAAGCTTCGAGCTCTCTTTTGTAGTTGGCAGTGAGTCGGATATTCTGGTTTTGCCATTATACAACTGTTGAATTTCTACTATCATGTCTCATTAGTTTCTACGTTAGTGGCTGTTATCGTTCATCAAAGGGAGATTTCAGATTCAGAGTGGTTAAAACAATGCACGTCGTTGAACTCTGGAAGCAGACAATTGCGGATTGCTTTGAGACACTTTGTCTTTTTCGTTTTACGTTGATTTCAACAGCTGTGGATAAAGTCTATCATCTAATTTACATAGGAAAAGCCAAGTTTGTTCGCATGAAGTTTTCTCCTCCATTCAGCCCTCGGTCTTCAAAAAAGGTTTTGCACCACTTTCCCACTTCTGAACATTTAATTACTTTCTCCTTTCCCGAGGTGATTCACAGTTTTCTTAAATGATTGGCCTTTTCTAATTCACGCTTGCATGATTCTCACAAAGTTGGGTTGACCTTTGAAGTTGTTATTTCTGTCACTTTCAAATTTCATTTTTATTGATAAGATAGTATTTGAAACGGCTTCCTAATGTCAAATTTTGCCAGTTTTTCTCAGAATGTTTAACTTTTTCGCGATTCATCCCGTTCTAGTCCCAAGTCTTGATGGAGGTGGGCATATGTTCATGGTACTGATTTGATGCATGGGCAGCCCTGCCGGTCGAAATTTTTGTTCTATCGATGCCATTACAGGTTAACCATGGGCTACGACGAGGATACTCCTCTCGAGGCCACCTACAAGCCCATGCGACCCCCATGGATTGGATTGTGGAGTAGTCGCGAATAGTGAGAATTACATTTGAACTTTGTTTACTGAACGTTGTAATGTATGGTGTCTTCCAAGCAACAAATTCACGTCTAAGCCCTTCAGGACAGCTTACCGTTTTGCAGACTTATATACTTGCATGAATTTGAATAAGTCATTCTTTTAGCTGAATGGTCAACGAGCGTATGCTAAAAGAACAGATTGATGTTAAGCAAGTTCGAGTGTCCTTGCTTATATCCTTGACCTCAGTACTTGTTTGGACACTTCTTGCTCTGTAAGAATTCATAGCGTAGGATTACACCTAAATGTCCCATTTATGTCATAGTTCTGTTCTTTTCGTACTTTAGAAAAGAACTTGAAAAAGAACAGCTTCGATGCTGGAATTGCTGAATATGGCTTTTTGAAGAAAATCCTGGTGGTCTTCTAATGTTCTAATGGTAGAGGATCTTAAACCTGAAAACTTTTCAGCAAAGGGCGACCCGATTGGTGGAAGGAAGCCGGTGTTCAAGACGATTTTGTTCGCAGAGGAAAGTGGCGCCAAATATGCCACCGCTATAAAGAAGAAGATCCAGAGTATTACGATCCCAAGGTAATACATATGACTCAAAGTTGCTGATTTTTGGCCCTTATTCATTAACATTTCAACGACTTTTTCCCACTGAGGATATTTACATTTGTTTTTCACAGGTCCCTGATGGAACTTCTATTGCCGGTCCTCTTGGCCTCGATTCAAAGTATTATCCCAACATCACACTCAAGGGCGACCAACCAGGGAAACTAGGAGATTTTCAAGATAAGGTTTGTGCGACTGTAATTTGTTTTTGTTGTTGTTCGGAAAGAAATTTATATTTAGGTATATAAAAGCTCTGCGCAATATAAGGCCATCGCTGAAAAGTTCGACTTAAGCGAGGAACATCCGGGAATGGCCGTGAATCCGTCTTTCATGGAGCTGATGAACTGTAAGATCCATCGATTACTCGTCGTCGTCTTCTTCAGCATAACTGTTATTTTTCAGTTCCAAAATGGCGTCTCGGCCGCTCAGGGATGACTACTAATTCCTGGTACCATTTTGGACCGCGGTTCTTTGACAAACCTCTGAATGAGGCTGCTCACGAGAAGGGGTTGGCCATGGCAAAATATACTGCCATACTGAGTAAGTAATTCCATCTTGAGTGTTCATACATTGTAGCATTTCTAACATTGTCATTCGTTCTGATTTTCGGTTTTTATAGTGTTACCGTGGACAATGGCTGAAATCAAAGCAACTGGTTCGGTGCCGTTCGAAAAGTTTAGGCCAAAGACTTTCTTCAAGCGCTACTTCCAGCTGGCGACAAAGCCAACGATTGTGGCTTTCGCCTGGGGATTCACTCTTTCTGCAGCTGCAACAATCCGCAACAAGGTAGTTTCGAGGTTATGTAAACAGATTCTAATCTTATTTGGTGAACCCTATGAGTGTTTTGTTAAAATTTCATAAACCTGGTTGATGTGAGGTTGAGCAGCTCACCTTTTTGAAACCATTCGTCCTATACAAAACTCGAACTTGCAATTTTTCAAAACCTCCATATTTGTTCTTCCAATAGTTGAAGGATTCTAATGTTGCCATCAAAGTTGAGTTTTTATTGAACAGCTCATTATGATTTCTGGAGTACACTTGTTGCCGGTGAGTTTCTTTTCTAAATGTTTGTCATTATAGAAGTGAAAGAGACGACTCGAACTATTAATAATTCCAGGATGACGTCAAAAACCATTGGTTCGCAAGTGCTGCTTTAGGAGCTACGCTCGCCTCCATGACGAGTCAGTGGGAATTCTGTTTTCATTGTCACCGTTCTCAAAGAAACATGGTTCGAATTCTGTTCTTCTATTAAACTGTTTCGCATTCAGAAGACAACATTCCGCTTGGAATCACTTTTGGAGTGCTATCATTGGTGTTCGGCACATTCTGGCACTATGCTCGAGTATCTGAGACTTCAGTATATAGCAAGGTTACACATTCTGGCAGTGGAGGACATTTTGGCGGACCAATCATTTGGAAGGGATTCCAATGGGGTGACGCAAAAGTTCCTGATACGAGATATTAGTTTCTTTAAGTTTGTTTACCATAGATTTGAATATAGTTTGCAGTCGAGTATTTCGATTATAGCTTGTGGATCATAAATGCTTCTTAACTGTGATCCTTGCTTACAGAATACCGTTTTGAGAGTTTACAAAAGTCTCATAGCGTGTTCAACCCTCAGTTGTTGCTCCGACATTAGTGAAAATAAAAAAAATCGACTCTGGAGCTCTGTCAGCTTTGAAGTGGGAGATTACGATGAAGATGAGAGGAGATGAAGAGCTAAAAGCCCAGTTTACAAATCGGGCCAGGAGTTCTAGCTCTCCATTAAAGCGGCCTGATGATGATGGAAGTTCCTAGCGATTCAGAGCACCCAAAAAGTGTTGAGCATGTTGGAAATGTCTCTCCCTACTTTGGAAGGGGAAGGTTGTTGAATTCAAAATTTTGCACAAATTCAGGAAAAGGGCAGCAGGAACGGTTTTGTGTTATCAATTCGCCGCACGCGGCTGTCGTGGACCATTCATTCACTGTTATTACAGTTCTAGCGTTCCTCATACAGCTCAATCAACATGCGATCCTTATTTTAGACATCATTCTACTATTAGTTCCTTTGTTCGTCCTTACCTGCTGCTGCATTCTGCTATGTTCCTTCGCGCGCGGCGTCAGTCTTGCCGCGACGCGACAGTTTCGTTCCTACTGCACCACACACGGTGTAGCCTCTTCATAAATCCTTCGTATCATCTTCAAGAGATTGGAAAAAATCATAAATATTTGTAAAAACACCTTAAAGGGCAATATCGCAATGGAATGGAAGTGCATGGAGGGTGGCAGTGTCTTCTGATCCGAAGTCCGTGATTTTGCCCATTGCCCATGGATTCTGAAAGAATAACAGTGGTCAGAAATTAACGGAGTCTCGGCTTCAGGAATATTTATGGTCTCGATCAATATGCATTAAACTATTCGGTCCCGTGCTCAAGTCTATAAATGATCAGTGCGTTACCACACCGACCGGCCGTAATCATGAGAGCTAAATTCCGCCACAGCCGCAATTTGTAAATCAAACTAATCAATAAGCGCGGCTCTCAAAGCTATTTTTGAAAAGTAAACGAGCAAGTAGCTGAGTAAGACCTATGCTAAGATCGTTGCTTGTTCTCACCCAAGGTAATGTTGCTAAATCGTGGAAACCCGTAACAAGAGCGCTCTTGGCATCACCGCTTTTGAGAATTTGATGACCATTAGTTACAAGTAGAGAAAAAGGTCAAAGTGTTTCTTTTTGCAAAACCAACTTGTTTTGCTATGGTGTAATTGCATTTTGAAAACCTGAATTAGATGTCAGATGACAATGAATCGATGTCGCCGTTGTCTAGGTGACACCACCATGAGAGGCGGCGGCGACTATCGCCGACGCCGTCGACGACGCCCCAACTCTACTTATGAACAAGTGTGATTGTTAGATGCCTTTCAACGCTTAATCTGGACTATTTCCCAAAATGAAGCTGCTGTGTATTGCATGCGTATTGATCGGCGTTTCTGCTTTTGCACCGATACCACCACCATCGTCAGAGACAGATGAATGCGTCGAGTTGAAGAACTCTAGTAAAAGTAAGTGAATGAAGGAACTTGAAGGTTATTATAAAAATTTTGCAAAGGTGCTTTGCAAGAAACTACCGTAACCTGTTCGGAGGTTTTTTTTTCGAAAATTTCAAACACCGAGGGACCTGCTGTTCCTATTCTTCCGTGGTTGACGTGTTTTCTGGGTTGGGGCAGACTTTGATCCATAACGGGATGTATTAGTCAACTAAGGTGGAATAGTGGCAGGTGTTGCGGTGCCTGCAAACATGACCAGTAAAAGATACCTTTGAAAGAACCCATCAAAGCAAATTAAGAACAAAATCTTTATCCCTAAAAACTTACTCATGGGTACCTATGCGCGTTTTGGTTTGAAAAATTGGAGAAACAATTTTTTGCATTGAATAGTGCTCCTGCCTTTTGTGCAGACTTCCCTTAGGATTTAAATGTAAGCCAAACGCATGGCGCAATCTAATGAAGAAATGGCATGCTTGAACAGGAATGCAACTTTACGTGCGTCTCGGAGATTCGCTATGTCTCAAGAATTATGTGCAGTACTACTCTACTTTTTAGAGAATTAGAAGACTTTTGGATACTCACTAGTCCCGCCCACATTGTGAACTTCACCTTCTTTCAACTATTGATTTTTCCCATAGGTATGTTAGGTCATGATCATGTAGTTGTAATCAAAACATTCTAATACTTGAGGACCCGTACCTCTGCTGAGTACCTCCCAGGCTAAGCTCCGCGGGAAGTGCATGAGGCCTTGGGGTTAATCGGCAGTAGCCGAGAACATAGTATAGGCATTCCTTCGTATTTCGTCGGAAAACTGGAAACGTTCTTTCATGAATCAGCATCTGCATGACAACAAATATTGAATTTTCCACATATTTGAGGATAGATCGAAGTAATCGATAGAATTGGCATGGTATACAACTTAATGGAACTTCCCCAGCAGTTTAAGATGTGAATCTAAAGAGAGATTCTTCATTTCCATTCTTTTCCATTCGTTTCCATTCTTCTAACGGAATAAGATAGTTCGATACTTTTTGTAAAACAGCCTTACTAGAGCTTCTTGATTTTGATGAAAAACAATTCCGCGAGTGCTTCGCTTTCTCTCTTGTATACACTCATTTTCTCTGATTTTTCATTGACATTTTTTTCTCAAATTTCAAAATTACCGTAAGAACAGGTTGTTATTCGTTTCAAGTAATTGTACTGATCCGTTGCTCCATCACTACTCTTTCCGGAGCCAATGACAACAAATACAAAATCTGGTAAAAAATGCAAAAAATACAAACTACGAATCCCGAATACCTAATGGTAATAATTGAATACAAACTAAGTCAGGAATTATTTTGCAGCTAACGTTTCAAAAAAAAATTACATTTTATCCCCAATAAGAGGTGTCTGACCAAGAAGGTTGAAAAAATGGGAAGTTTAGCAGCATTCCCAGATTTGTTTCGAGTTGCATCCATGCCTTTTTGGCTTCTATAGTGTGCCCTACTCAAAGAGTTAAATTGAGGCTTTCTTGATATGTCCTCGACGGAGAGAGCACGATTGGAAGCTTGTGTATATACGTATTTGACCGAGATGGAAAAGAAATTCAACCACGATCCAAATTCCTTTCATGCGGATCCTCCACCTGAACCCAAACTGGTGATCCAGGTACAAACGTGCCATTTATGCTATTCTATTCGTTCTCTGCAGCCCAAAAATGCTCAAGTATGTTCTAGGTAGACGATGTGGCGATCCGTCATGTACAACTATCACCTGGCAGTTCATATCAGTTTCAAATTTATGGGGATATCTACTTGGTGAGTGAACGTCTATAAAAGGAATGATTGTCCGTGATAGGCTGCCTATTCAGAGCGTGGTCTTCTTCGGTAGCTTCCATCTACTCACCTGCGAATACACACCAAGAATCATTATCGATTAGACACGCGCAAAATCAATAAGGACTTATATGTGTTGCTCAGCATTAAAGAGCTCGCATAAAGTGGGAAAAAGCGACTACTGCTGGTCCGATTCCAGAGTTGGGAAGATACGAGACTTCACTGGGATTCGGCCGAGTGGAAAGTGGACAATTTCTACATACACGATACTCATAAAATTTGGTCACCTAATCTGATTGATCACAGGTATGAAATAAAAGGCGATTCTGATTGAAAAAGCACTACGGAGACATAGCCGCTCCTAGTCTTTCAATCAAAGTCACACCACTGAGGGCACCTGTGATGTCCGCAGTATGGCTTCCAAGACTTATAGATTAACTATTGGAGTACCAGAGTCCTGATAATTTCTAAAAGTCACTAATCTTAAAAGTAAAGTTAATGCTTCAGTATCTGTACGGATATAACTGTATGCGCTTCTGAACTTACCGATGTGGAGATCATGAGCGAAGGTCGAGCATACGCTCGCTTAGCGTTCCGGTATTCCGCCTATTGCACCATTGACTATAGCCGGTGAGGTTTCGATTACTGTTTTTTTTTGGAAACTTAAGAAGTTCTGAATGGTAATGGGGTTTGGAAAAATTTCGAAACTTGGTCATGAAGATTTGGGAATTTTCAGATTCCCTGAAGATGAGAACCATTGCTGTATCTTCTTCACGGCTTTCGAAACCGATCGCGAAGTCAAGTTTGATGTAGCGTCGGACCGCACCAAAAAGGTTTGCCTAAATTTCTGATCTCAGTAATAACTTTGAGGAAGATAAAAAAGGTTTTTTCTGTAGTATCTTAAGGTTTTATTCTTATGTCCGTGTCTGACTTGCTTTCGTAGGAGACTACGAATGAGCGAAGAGGAGCAAATTGACTTGCCAGTAATTGTTGTTGTTTATTGAGGAGTAATAATTGCTGCGATTATTGCGGAAATTAGAGATAACTTTGGTGATAATTTAAGCCCTAAAGTCACAACAAAACCTCTCGCGTACAATTCCTTGGGGGGATATAGACAGGTGGCTTTGGTGTGGTTCATGAGTTCTCCCTCATAAATGCCACCACCGCTCTTTTGACACCCCGCCTGTGAGAGTCGCAGTGGAAGCACGCCTCCAAAACCTACTTTTGCAAGCTTTATGGACTCTCAGATGCACAAGTAGTAAGGTCTATCATCCAGGAGCAATTTACCCTATACTTGTGTCTGACTGCTGACTTAGCTCTCCAACCGGGCAAACCGCGAGGCTAGCTTTTTCTTCTATTTAATCTCGAACACCTACATGAAGGGGAACGGGGTAGAAGGTGGAGAAGAAATTTTTTCATGAAATTTTTCTTTGTTGAAGCTTGTTTTTTTATTTGAGAAAACTGCCCGGGACCCTCTTTCTTAAGTCGTTTTCGGAATTTATTCTACAGTAGGTTCTACCCAGTACTTAAATTTTACTCAAGAATTATACAATGGTAACAGCAGGTGTATACCCGTCGTCAGATTGGGTATCAGCAAGCAAACTGCCTAGCAACGTAGCAAGTGAAGTAGAAGTCGAGCTGTAATAACTATTTTTAGAAACTGGCAAAAAAGTAAAAAAAAGAACACATGAAGCAGGGGAAAATCATCGCTATTCCGCCAGATCAAACTCTCGACGAAGCAAATTTATTTGCTTTATTTCAGCTGAGTAGATAATCGATTAGCAACGACAATTTACAACACTTTATTTAGGTATATGCCGTTCCGTTCAGATAAATAACAAGGGCTTTAAGAGATGAAAATTGTTGGTAAGGTCAAAAGCCAGAAGGTAGCGGTTAAGACAGAAGAAACAAGGCCTCCAAGTCTGCTCGTCGAAATGGGGGTTGGACTAGCTGCAAACATGTTCGAGGCTTCCCAGGGACTATAAATTGTTCGAGAAGTTCATGAAAAGATTCTTTTTGAGAATAACTTCAAGCTTAGCTCTCTTTTCAGCTCTGTAGCTTGGGGAATCAGGATCTCAGCAATGTCCCGACGTAGGGAAGCATGGATAGCTTGGCCTTCCCCTAACGACTTAAATTCCTGCTCACTTGTAGTTGAGATACCTTGAGAATGTAAGAGGGCCGCGTTTGAAGCCTAATTACCTCTCGTTTTTGACGTTCTCGTTGCAATGTGCCAGCTATGGGTTTCTCTAGCTTCTGAGCACCCTGCTGAGTCGGATTATCTCAAGATCTGCTTTAGAGCTGAAAGCTTCTCGTATGTATTTCCTTTAAATATAGGGGTTAATTTGCTACCTCCTAGTAACAAGCCGAGGAACAGGAAAAGTGAGAGGATTATCATCCAATACTTTCAGGTGAATCGGCCAGTAGCAATGCAGAATCTCTACGATCGAGTAAAAGGGCTCTCAACGCTTGCCGATGAACATTCAGCTTGGGTAGTTGATGTAGGTTATAGGAATATCGACTTTATTAAGAGAATGTTCTTATCCAATGTTAAGATATGCAGTGATAATTAGTGATAACTTCTGGTCTTTAAGGAGCACACTGTGGAGATTACACATCTGGCAGGTATACAGTCATTGGAAGTGTTGAAGGTTTGCGTACATGCCGAGAAGAAAATGAGCACGATTCGAATGGCACTGAAAATTCCCATAACTATTGCTACACTTATCATGTTGGTGAGGAATTCTATATAGTAGAAAGGCCGTTGGGCCACATCAGAAGACCTTTTTCTGATTGTTCTTCGAAGCGCAGAGAGATTTTATTCTTTCACTATGGTGACTGATATTTGTCTCACGTCATTTAAAGGGATTCGTCGAATTTACTTTTCAAAAAGCAGCTGCCAAGGCTCCTCAGGCTTAAGGAGAGTCGATATATGGGAATGGGTATAGGTATTTCACAAAACATCTTGAACAACCTTCACAGGTCTTCCGAGAAAGAACCACGCCTTCACTATAAAATCCACCTCTAATTCAATCTAGCGATTACAAGTACATTGCCCGTATCAGGCACCGCACTATCACACGTTTGAGCTACTTATCAAAATTCGGGTCGATATCCGTCCAGGCCAAGCAGGCCTATGAACGATTGGTCACTGGATCAAACTGAAAGTAGTATTTTAGGGAAAGCGCGGTTTTTCTTCAAGGGCCTAGAATTGTAATTATGAGAGTTTTTGAGATATTCAATCGAACCCATCAGCATCAACATCGGCTCTCCTTCGACCTTCCTTTTTCCTTGCCTCAAAATTTTTTTTACGCGTTTTCGTCGGAGAGGTTAGAAGCAACCACGGCGACCCCCTATGCAGTGCTCAAATATTCCGTTCATAACACCACTACAAATTTGAATGAAAGCCGGGTATGGGGCACATCAGCGAACGGCATTTATCACACCGACGAACTTCATCCTACAGACTTGTTATGTAAGAGGACATAGGTAGTGCGACCAATACACAGTTCCTCATCTTCCGCTATCGCGATTTCGAGCATATGTCTCCATGTGCTTCTTTTTGATTTTATTGTCAAGCACGCCAATTACTTTCGTGGACATGACCTAATGGAACTTTCACTTTGTTACGGAAGTGTCACGAGGGACATGGCAGTTCTTTCTCTAGAGCTTGATAAAGTTTGTTCGGGTGCCATCAAGATCATGCATAGACGAGGTCCCTTGTCACAACTCATTTACAATTTAGGTTTCACCGCTGTTCGGCGATCTGCGTACACAAGTCTACATAAAGTTGTTTATACTTTCATTACAAACGATCTGCTTCATTTACCTCTGCTCCATTTCTCCACCAAATGGCTTTTCTGGTACCAGGCCAAAACTATGTAAGTTCAGAAATGTGGTCTACCATGAGATAATGTCTTGGGATCCGGAAGACAAAAAACCTTCGTAGCGTTAGATCTCTTCTTAGACTTATCTGATTGCTACTTGGCAAGGCGTAGTATCGCGTTTCTATTGAAGCAGATTACTCGTACACATCAATTCCTCATTCCAGATTCCTACTACGAGCTGATCTTTGCGATGTCATCATTCAGCCTTCTGATGACTCTTGCATGTGTAGCGTTGAGCCGAGTAAAGCGGACGATTGCTCCCACCCATCGATTCTATCTGGCTGCAAAACTGGTAGGGAATTTACGGGCTCACCATTGGATCCATCGAGGGTTTCATACAAAAATTTAATCTTAGCGTTATATAGTTATGGAATGACCACCTAGAATATCTGAGAAAGATCGGAGAATAAGGACATGCAGTAAACTAAAAATGCAGCAGTTTTGCTTGTTTAGGTCAACCGTGTTGTGTGTTGTATCGAACCGGATCAAGCAACTTCATATCACAGATATCTTGAAGATGCCGACAATCAACGGACATCAAATGAGGTAGCGACAGGCAGTTACCGTACGCTTTTTCGCCTTTACCTCTCATCGAGAAAAACACCTTTTAGAGAAAACACAAGATGGGCTAATGGGTTTTGGTCTGTGGGAGCACGCGTGAGTCAGGGTGCTCACCATTTGAGCGGTTCCACCTTGTATACTACAATATTTCTTTGAGATGAATGAACAACGAGGTTTGGGGGCCTACTCCTGCTCCATAAACTCCCACCTATGGCTTACAATATTTTCAGAATCTGGGGCGAGTGCTCTTTGAAAAATTGTTTTCCGTCAAGCCCCAAAAGGAACCATATGCTGAGATCCCTATTTTCCCCCTTCACCGATCAAATACAGCTCAACTCGAGGTTCACTTCCTCTGATTATCGCTAAAACCTATGAGGGAGCTATCCTTCTCCTTACCCCGACTACTTCCACCTCGAATGAATCCGCTTTGCACGGTTCTTCCTATGGCCGAACGGAGCGTTACGTTCTGATCCAGAACAACGTGCAGTTTAAGGGCTCACTTTGTTCCTGCCACCCGCATTCATGTTTCATTCTAGAAGCATTTTAGACTGGACTATAGGAGCCCAAAATTCAGACAAGAGAGGCTATTCAACCAGATCCTGTCCTGTTATTATGGTGACACTCTGAGGGTGCCTGTGGCCCACAAGGAAAAATAATTAATGAAATTCTCTTGCAGCCTGACGCAACTATGGAATGGAGACATGTTTATTTGGCAGTGAACAACACGGTCTCCGGAATGTTCTTCTCTCTTTTTCTGTTGATCGTTCTAGTTTACTGGTTCTGAACTTTTGTGATTGTGGATCATCGCTTTAGGGTCTTTTGATATATTTATCGTTGCTCAAATGCGAATTTATTCTCGATAGACCTAATGTTCTGTAGCTGTGAAATCAATTTTTAAGCAATATTCTCGTAATAAGTGCTTTGTGAACGATAATCAAATAGCAGGCGTGAGGAGCGAGGAAGGCGTTAGGTCCGGATTTTTGCAGCGCCTATTCGTCAGTACCTACCCTTAGTGATGGAGAAAGCAGCGATTAAGTATTGTGAGTACCTATTCACAATCCACCACTGGAACTGCCTCCCTTACAGACATAAATGTCGTGCATGAGCAGTAACATACACGCTGCCCTGAGAACGGACCTAACGGCTCACATTCCCCACTGTACTTCTGAAGTACCGTGATTCTCACAGAGTTTCTCGTTTTATGGCATGTTCCTTGAGAGGCGGGTGGGGTTTAGGGCACCGTTGACAACTGTGTTCCTTCTGCTATAAGTAACAGAGAAGAGCTTCTGAAAACTCCTTCCCCCCACCCATTATGCCAGTCGAAGGGTTCATTTATATTGCTCTCAAATGTTTTCGTGGAAGCTAGTCCGAAAGCTAGTGAATGAGTGATTGTCATATTAATTCGGTTTGACTATTCTCTGCAGTGTATTGATGTTAATAAATTTCGGATACTGGAAAGTGGAATTTGATGGTCCGGATGCGGTTTGATCGGTGGGAGTTTTCAGGTGTCAGCAACTAGGAAAGGTCCTTCTCCAAATTGAGTAGGTTCTCGGGTGATTTCAAGGCTTTGAATTTGTTGGACGGGATTACGCAGGGGCTGTGCAGATTCTAATTTCCGTATGAGTCGGGATTTCGGAGAAGCTATTGGGCCGACACATCAGAGCAACATTGGAATTATCAAAAACCTGAAAACCTTGCATGGCGCAAAACCAAGACAGGCTTTGGCTTTTGTGCTGAAGTAAAAACAAGGGCGGAGTTGAAGAGCCGCACACAAAGTAACAATTGATCGGATATTTATCTCAATAAAGCCTGCAGTGTCAATAAGTGGATCAGTGCTTTTCACTCTTCTCAGACTGCTTCTCTAGGTCATCAGCGATTTTCTTGAAGTCTTCCTAAAACCTCTCAAATTATGAAAAAGATGTTTCGTCAGTGCGCGTGTTCCATGAACAGTGGAAGGCTGGTGACATGCTAAACTGGTTGTAGGAGTACTGTTTAAAGAACGTCTTTCACCGTTTTCCTAGCGAATCTTACTATACTGATGGAACCTCTAAAGCCTTCACGGAGTGGGAAGCAAGGGTTCGAATGAACTCTTTAGAATACCCTCCGAGAATCTTCCCACCCGTGGTCCAAACCCCCACCACTACGAAACAAAGGTCAGGCTTATAAGGGTTTTGTGCAAGAATGACGTGGAACTAAACGTCCCATATGGGTCTTTTATTAGCCCATCTATGAAAACAAGTCCATTAGTACGGTTCAATAGCCGTTCCTTAATGAAGTTTGACTTTGACTATGGTGCCAATAAAGAGGTAACGAAGTCAATTAGGTAATTGGTTGGCCTTTTTTCAACCCACAAAGTGTAACATGACTTTTTTTTCCAAACACATGCACAGGCTCATTTACACCAATCAGTGAGTACAGTATCACTTGAGGATGCGATACTGCCTTCCCTTTAACAAGTATGATGGGCTCCTTCATCTTCTTCCTACCGTGAATCCCTCGTTGTTCCACGATCCAATGTTCTTGTCAGCCCACTTCCTTCTATCCAGGCATCATCATCATCTGCCGTTACCTTATTTTGGGCGAGGTCCTTCTTATCTCGCCCCACTATTTCTTCCTTGAGCCTCCTCGTGGTCGTTTTCCTTGGGTGTCGGTCTTCTCTCGAGATTCTCACGCCGAGCGGCAGTGGTTCCACAGCGGCTGCCGTATCCTTACTTTGACTGTGTGAGTTCGAACTATCTCTTCACAGCGCGCGATTGGAAGCGATCGGGTGGTACGAGTGCGACCCGGGAGGTGCAACCCACATTCCTTGACAGGAAAGGGGCTGTTTGCATGACAGCCCTGACTTTCCGATCCTGTCCAGTCCGTCCAACCACGGGCCCATATGAGCATAGTCATTACAACGGAGTGATGTTGTCTTTCTATTGTACATAAGGGTCAGCACCCGCTACGGTGAAGCATCGCAGACATTACCACTCTCACAAGGAAGGTCTTCCAGGGCGTGGGACGCTTTTTGAAAATGGTTTTTTGCATGGTATAGGGGCATGAGCACTGAGTATAAAACTATGGTCCATTTCCGCTAAATGGCCCTCTGAATGCCAAAAAACGACTGAAAACGATTTTGTCAGAAATCGCCGTTTCAACCCACTAAGCGTCATTCGTTTCATTCATGGCGTCGACTATCCGCGCTATAGAAGGGGCCAGTGGAGACGACATTGAAAATAATGTGAACGGTAGTCAAAAAAGGGACCCACATGTTGGAAAGTACGGGGAAGTTTCATATAAGCTCTTCACGGTTAAGCTGCCAGCAGCGTCGGATGGTGTGGTGGATAGCGATGTGGACTTCGAGGAACGACGACTAGGATGGGTTGGTGGTTCGGAATCTCCGGGCTTTTCCGCTTTTGCATTTTATGCTGCCACCTCCAGATTGGCTCCATATTGCACCAGGACCAAAGCAAGTGCCTGACTGGTCATGGTCGTGACCAGGACCACCCAGGCACATAACCTCTACAGGCCGTTGGAATTTCTTGTGTGACGCACTATCAGTGATCAGTGAAGGAGCTTCCAGGCTCAACACTCCCAGTCCTCCGTTCCTACCTCCGAATCCTCCTTTCCTACCCCCCCCCCCCCCCCCCCCCTTCCTCAACTTCCTCACGTAGTTTGTAGTCAAAAAACCCGATATCACATCATCTGGTCTTCGGACATTGTATGGTTATTGCACACTCCATACAATTCTATGAATGATTTCTACAGTAGTGGTTTGATTGTTGTTTTATTTTGACCGAATTCCTTCAAAACTGATGAAAGGCTCATCTAATTCCGATGATTTCACCGTTTTTTACCCTAGCGTTGATCTCGCGCCGTTGAAGGGTTTTTGTCCACAGTTCTAGTTGGTCATCTCCATTTCCTTCTCTCCTCACGATCAGTCACTCATCTTCTGTAGTCACCTCGACTTCAGCGATGTCCTTCTTGTTCGTGTCCTGCCAGCCCTTCACACGGACGCAAGTTAGGGGATCGTAGGTTGGGAACGGGTATCGCCGAAACCCTTCATCTAGTATTCATCTAGTGATCCAGCGCTAGAATGATTCCCTTCAGGGCTGACAGCTTTTCATATCAAGCTTAATGCTCATGGATGCTTCAGCAAGAAGATGAATTGAATGAGAGTCTGATTGGTTCTCCCTCAGGAGTCCGCAGTGGACTCCCAGAGGGAGGTCGGAATCGGAAACCTGTTGGCTTAGCATTGACGAACGAGGTCGAGGACAACTTCCATCAAATAGGAACCATATTATAGGGTTCACCCTCCCCCCCCCCCTATTACAACACTTATTAAGTGTGAATTTGAGAGGGACCTTTATACTCCTGGGAGTGTGAAGCCTGGTAGCCCCTCCACTGATAGCGCTCCACACAACAAATTCTGACGGTTTGTGGAGGTGTGCCTGGCTGGTCCTGGGCACGACCATGACCAGTCAGGCACTTGCTTTGGCCCTGGTGCAATATGGAGCCAATCTGGAGGTGGCAGCATAAAATGCAAAAACGGCAAAGCCCGGAGTTTCCGAACCATCAACCCATCCCAGTCGTCCTTCCTCGAAGTCCACATCGCTATCCACCACACCATCCGACGCTGCTGGCAGCTTAACCGTGGAGAGCCTATATGAAACTTCCCCGCACTTTTCAACATGTGGCCCCCTTTTTTGGCTACCTTTCACGTTATTTTCAATGCGCAGTCAACTGGCGCCTTCTACTGTACGGACGGTCGGCGCCATGAATGAAACAAACGACGCTGAGTGGGTTAAAACGGCGATTTCTGACAAAATAGTTTTCAGTCGTTTTTTGGCATTCAGAAGGCCATTTAGCGGAAATGAACCATAGTTTTATACTCAGTGCTCATGCCCCTATACCATGCAAAAAACCATTTTCAAAAAGCGTCCCACGCCCTGAAAGACCTTCCTTGTCAGTGGACCTAATCTTAAGAGGATTCTCGAGCACCTTCGGTAGCACACTATATCAATGTACTGGTACAGCTAAAGACGACTATGAATCAAAATATGAGCCCGTAGAAAACCTCACCGACAATTGATTGAATTTGAACAGGTCGATAGGTTGGGCAAATGCCGAGTCCAGCTCGTGTTTGGGTTCAGTATTGCTGGTAATGAGGAACTGATTGAAAGAAGATACCAGTGACTCGCATGGATGACCACGAGCAGAACAGCGAGTTGTAAAGAGAATGCGATCAGCCTGGTCTTTCCTGAAAACGGTATTCCTGGACTGAGTAGGCATGAGCACCTGGGCTAGCACTTACTTTTCTATTGTATTTGCCCGCATGTGAGTTAGTAGACTAAAAATGAACGTTCCCACCGCATACTGATGTAGAGATATTGATATGGCGTAGGTAAAAACAATATTATTGTTTAGACCTGATAAGCATACAGTAATTTTGCAGATACATTTAGACGTGAAGCTCACAAGCACCCCATGGCCTTCGGTGGTTCCAGGTATACGCTAGGAAAATCGCAATCTTGTGAACGAGGTTTTATATGGGAGTCGATTGAGCCGGTTGAACAGGCACTTTGGGAGCAGGGACTTCATGAGTATCTCGTTTTGTTGTCGATCCACTGTCCATTGCTGCCCAAGCTGTGGAATGTCAAACCCTGCACACCTTTTAGTACTCCTCACGTTCGCTATACTTCTATATGAGTAATGACATATACTTATTACGATTAAACTGCTTTTGATTCCAAATTTACGACATGTGCTATAACTATAAATCAACAACCCCTCCACTGAGTTATTAATCAATTAATCATGGCGGGCCGAGTTCTCATCAGACGAACTAACATGCAGAGCTGCAACGGAACACCCAACAGGAACAAAAGTCACAGTTTGAAGTTTTACGTAGTCTTTAGAAGACCTCTGAGGTTTGTGAACAGTTAGAATACAGCTTGGAGTCAGTCTTTATTTCATTTCTTCTAACAAGATCTTTCACAAATGGACATCAAGGAGTTCCGACTTCCATTCCAGCCAGTAGTGGCATTTTGAATGCGCATGGGTTCTATACATACAATGAATCACGGCCTCCAGCCTATGTCGATGACAGGGTTTTTATCCTCAAATCCGAGTTTGGTTCCAATTGATCGACCTTGGAGGATTAGGAGCTCGGTTGGTGTTGGTGTGGGAGAGTGTCGATGCTAAATGAGTACAACAGAATTCACAATTACAGCCATTTCTCATAGTACTACATGGCTTACTCAGAAGTAATCGACATGCTTGACGTAATTTCGATTGAAATACAAAGATAACAATAGGATTGACGACGGTATTCAGAATGGTAACAGTCATAGCAATGTAGAATGGAGTTCGTGAACCACTCATTGTGGAAGGTAGCATGTAGAAGAAGTTGCTCGCACAAAATTGAATTACACAAATTGTCATGAACTGCGATACCTGAAAAGTAAGGGATATCCTCCTCTCCTGGAATAGTCGACTTCGCCTAGGTTACTATTAATCGATTGATCCGTTTCGTTTTCTCTCTAAAAACATGACCAGTCATTGAGCATTTTGAAGTTTCCGCTGAATTATGACAATGTTGGGTGTGGAATATTCAGTCCAATGCGAAATCATAAAAGTAAAACTCACTACTTTGATCTCCGCCTTATTCAGAGTTGATCCCGTCAACCATTGGCCATGTTTTCGTAAATGGGAACGCATTTTGAGAATACGAAGATAAATAAATGAATACAGCACGAAGTTTACCCCAGGAAAGACGTAGGCGGCATAGGATAGGAGTATGGAGTAAAAGCTGCAGTCGCTAAATATGTATGCTGTCTGGTGGGGAACATCAATCGAAAGTTGTTATTGTGTCTATGTTTTGCCCAACAGAATTTTATCGAAGTATGGAAAGTGGAAAAAACTCATGCACTCAAAGGTACAGATCACGATAATTTTGTGTTATCCAGATTATGACGAAAAATGAAATAGAAGGTGAAGAATTGTACGGTGAAGACGGAGAAAGCACAAGAATCGGAGTTTCCATAGAGATTGGGCTCCAAAAAAGCCTTTGAAAACGGAGATGGACGACAATAAGACCAAAAAGTGGCGAAGATGGGGTGTTTGGACGAATTATACAATGTGGGTCATTGCGTTCAGCTGACAGCAGAAAGTAAGCAGAAACGACATTTAGGATTCACCCAATATATTTCAAGTCACGGCCTTACGAAACAATAGACGTCACGGTTAGGGTACACCAGGGATCAGCTCTTAGCCCGTTCCTCTTCCCGCTCACGGGTTACCTGGGGAGTGGTATAGCAGCTGATGGTAACGTGGACCAGGTCTCAAAAGCCGGAATAAACTCGACATGAATGAAATGGAGGGATTCCATCGGTATCTTCTGTGACCGTGGGTGACCGTGGGATATGGCACATTAGTAAAGCCCACGGCTCTACGACAGCAAGTGTTGGCCTCTAAGTAAGAGCCATGAAAGACGACTCCTATCACGAAGGTGATCTAGGTGGTCTCCAGTAATCAAAATTGCGCGGGAGAACCGCGCACGCATACAGGAATGCGGAATCTACTTCTCATTCTCGTTGTCATCGCTTTATGGAATGTGTCATGTTTGATTGTTGTGCGCATTCCTTAACCCACTTCGTTGTTTAGTGCTTAATGTTGTAATGTTTATATTTCATTTGTTTCCGTTCACGCGCAATTTTTTGTTGTTCGTGAATTTCGTGCATACGCTTCGTTGTCCTGAAGAGCGATATAAATGTTTGACTTTGAGGACCCGACTTTGAGGACTATTCGCACTGATTGGTCACCGGACCAAGTTACCTTTATCGATCTCACAACTCCGCTCCGTTGAAATGAGAATGCTCGGCCTGTGGTTGGAAGCAGCTGGATCGTATCAGAAATGAAGACGCGGCTATGCAAACAGCCCAGTCCAGCTGAAGATGAGAGAACAGCGTGTGCGATGGTTCGGGCATGTACTGAGAAGACTAAAGAGCCATCCTATAAGGGAGGCAATGAAGCTCTAAGCTCAACTTAAACGATCCAAAAAAGAGATGGCGGGATAGGATCAAGAATGTCTTCCCGAAACTAAAGTAACTGTCGAAGATGCCGCACATAAAAAGAAGTGAAGACGACTGACAAGAAAAGCGGACCCTGCGAAGGGCGCGGGAGAAGACGCTAGGGAGAAGACGAAGACATCTGAGATCACTAGCATTAGTTAATAAAACACGTTTAACAACACGAGCAATTCACCTTCTTCATCCTCATTAGGTAGAAAACTAAAAAAATGACCGCAGCGACAAAAAGATCAACGGAGAATAACGCAGTAATAATTAATCACCTCTGACCTCGGCAATCAGTTGATTGCATGCTGAACGTGTCGGTCCTTATGCGAATAATACAACCTGCATCGCCTCGACACCCGTCTAACACATGGGTCGGGGGCGAGGACGTTGCGACTAGCCCGGTAATGGGGCTCATACTATTTAGTCCTATCTGCGGAATTTTTTCGACCCGACAGCGTCCTTTGTGTTACCCTGGGGGCCACTGGGTGATCCTAGGAGGGGGTCGTAGGGACTATCCTTATCGTTAACTGTGCCTTTAAATAAATAGTAATCTCTATCAAATAGCAACTCTCTTGCAACTTGTAAGCAGCTTCAAGTTTACTGCCAATTGCTCACTATAAGCCCACCTGCAATCGTAGGTGTATGAAAGCGCGAACGGATCAGTCCTTTTATAGCAACCAGACATGTTCATACATATAGTAGTTATAATCGCCAAAATCCATGGCATAGAGGCAAATATACGAAGTGGATAGTAAGCAGCCTTCAGCCGAGAATGTGCCTGAATGCTAACGAATATTCTAGAACTAAGAAACGAATTTTGAGTGCTGAAGTGAATTCAGTTTCAGGATCATATCCCTGCAAAAAAAATTCAATACACTGTAGTTCATGGCTCGGATCCGCAAAAACCAAGCACACCAACTCAGCAGGAACCAAGCTAGGCTCCTCAAGCGGTACTACACTGGTGAAGGAGAATGTGGTCACTGTCTTGAACACATTATTCTTTCCCGAGAACTTTTTGAGTGATCGTTTAACAGCTTGAATGAGGTAGTCGACCTTGGTGCTAAGACTATGATGCATTTGAAGGTTGATCTATAACGTACGTATTAGCCCACGCGGCATCTTATGCCTTGACTTTCACTTACTCCTAATTATATTATGTTACTCTTAGGAAGATTTCCTGAAGTTAAAAATAACCTCGTTCATATAGAAAAATATAAAACGATCAACGGCGATAATTGTAGTAGTAAGCATCAGAGTAAGATAACCGAGTGTATCTGGAGTTGACAGATAGATATTTATGGGATCCATTAATTGAATCCGAAATAGGATAGCCGGTATCAAAGTGAGAGCATTCGTTACGGCACCAGCTATACCAGCTGTAGCTGCGCTGGTCAAGTATAAACGCAGGCATCGAGGGATGATGTCTGTTTTGAGAATTACAGCGATCAGAAGGGAATTCAGTAGAAGTGCGGCAAGAGTAATGGACACAACGACAACCCCATAGGCGATTCGTTCCGGTGTCATATCATCATCGAGCTTACGTAGAAGACGCAAGCATTCTAGAGCTTCAGCCATATCTGAAAGTGCGCTGCCGTACGACGGTTTTGTGTGAAATGGGATTTTAACGTCCAAATCGAAGTTGAACTTGAAAAATATGAGAGTCACGTCATTAAAATTTTCTGCTGACCACCAGTTCCCAGTAGTTTCTTGAATGTTTCAATTTCGCCTTCCAATAAATACATAGTTTCACTGTTCTTTGGAGTGAAAGTGGTCATAAGTAGCAGCGAAAATTGTACAAGCAGTAATTACTCGACTGAGAAAGTGAAATTGACGAAACTGTTCATTCTCATACATAGGTAGAATCATGAGATATATGTAGTATTCATCAGATTAGAGACATCGTTTCATGCAGGTGAAAAGCTGAGACATAACAATAAAAGCTGGCCAACCATGCAAATGAAGCCACGAAAGCTGATGATTTATTTGTTGACAAAAGAAAGGAGTAATCAGTAAACAATAGTCACTGCAGAAGAAGGCGAGGTAAACGTGGTCTAGGTAGTGTAAGCGATAAAGAGCACTGTGCCCCGAAAGCAGAGAGGCGAGTTTGAGCCCCGTCCGAGGACGAAGTTTTGCCCTTAACTCGGCTCCCCTGTGGGAGTGCAGCTTCGCGTTCTGGGGCGAAATGACAGCAGTTGGACAATAACGTCAAGTAAAAGTGAGTTACTGTACATTACTTTACTCAATCTGAATAGTTCCGCTTCGTTAATTAATCATTTACGAGGAATCCCATCATCATTGATGCTATTTCATAATGAGGCCTAATTCGTTATTAGAATTAATTGTAGCTAGCGGAGATGAGATAAAGATTGGCATGACATTCTCACTAAATGCTGCTTTCCGCGTAAGCCACTGAACTCCAACCCAGCCATATATTTTCACCAACACTGTACTTACCCATTACAGTACGTTCAGGGAAATCCGAGATTGTTTCTTTTGTCTCGAGGTAGGCAAATAATAGGTACAGGTCCCTTATTATAAGTAATAGCTACTTCTGAACTTAGCTTTCTGAGATAGCAAAGATTTAGGCGTAGTGCTCGCAGACATAGAGATCGGAACATTATGAGCGTAAAAACAATCACTTATGATAAGCAGGTGGCAATAAAGAAAGCAACTGGCAATGCCCAAAGCAAAGGGAAAGAGCGTGTTTTTGAATGCCTGAAAGACTCTGAACTTCATGGCTCGGGCTCAGGCCGGACTAGAGTGGGCGCAATGTGTTATGCGTTGACTTGAGACTGGGCTTAAGTGCGTTCAAGAAGGTTGGACAGCACCGGGACGAGCTCATGTGGTTCTACATATACATTATTGTATGAGTGGTTCAAAAACCTTCAACAAATTTTGCCAATACTTTGTCAGTCCCTTGATTTCAGCATTGCGATTGCCTTTTTCAAGTCATCGTTGCCTGAAATCTACCGTAACGCAGGCATGTAACTGATGAAGACCAAGAAGAAGTCACTTTTAGGACATGAGGAATAGCAATAGGCTTGTCCTTAAGCCTTCAGTCATTTCCATTCACAGGTTTGCATCGCTTCCTAATCCTGCAGATTTGTTTGTAATGGTGTGAGAATAATAAAATAGCATTCCAGTAGACATTGGTCTCTCCATTTTCTAAAAGTCTCCTCTGCTCTGATATTAGACTGTTCTTATGATATCTTCACCTTATTTCACTGCAGTGGCTTTGTCTTTACCTAAACGTTGAGCTCATCTAGTCCAAAAGTGCATTTAGCCGGCAACGTTTGGAGCAATCGTTTATCGAGACTTAGCTTGTTCCAAGTCTGTAGATTACTTCGGAGTGTGAATTTTTCGTGACTCCTGATTCCATTCCTCAATTACAAAGGATGATCGAAACTGTCAAAAATCAAAGTCAACTATCCTAGAAATCAAAAGTGACTATATTTTATGAACTCTTCTTTCCTGAAGGCTATCCAGCTTTGTGCGCAGATGCCCATTCATCTACACGGCAGTAGCTCCAATTAGTTTTTTGGCCCCTTTAATTGTATTGATAGATGTTCGTTCAACAGCTGAGAATTCCCCCAGCAATAATGTTGATGTAATGTCATTGTGCATGTACTTTGAAGTAACCAAATCAGAGGAATAATTGATTGGGCTAATTTGATTACATGCAGAAAATGGCAAGCAATTTAGTCAACGTCAATATCATTAATTAGTTAACAACTCTGAAAAACAGATTCCTCCTATACCATCGGCACCAAAGAGCTCGGTGGAACAGGAGTAAGGGGGAAGGAGATGGTGGAGGAGTGGAGGAGAGTCCAAGAACGGTAAAAGAGATGCTACAACAATCGAAAACTGTTGAATTCTATGGCTGCAGCTATAGCTTCCGCAAAGTTACGGTAACACAAAATGCATAATTTTTTCATTCTACTGTGAAGGTTGTTTATACCATTAAATTGAGCCTACAACCTTTTACCGGATATTTCTCAATCCCCACTCACGCGCTACATTCTACCGCTCAGGAATTCATCTTGCTCCCATTTGTCTATTAGGAGTTGCCAACAGTTCGCCTGCAAACGGCTATATTGGATGAACATCGTTATTAGTCCATGAAATTGGAATGGCCTTCGTCCACCTGCTTGCTTGGTCGAAGAAATGCTGATATAGTATTATGATACTGGTATTTGATATGAATATCTTGGAAAGTTTTTCGAAGTCACAGGTTGCACTGCAATTGTGATATGAGTGCTCCCAAAGATTTGCTAGCAAAGGAGCAGATGAATTTGGTCAGGGAGTCTCATATACATAAGTTGAAACTTAGACGTCATCAGAATGGATCCGAATACTCAGCAATTGGAAAGTATTAATGAAGCACGACAAATGGTAATTGATGGCTCCTCACTTTGGTAACTAAGCACTTCTCGTACGAAGTTTTGATTCCCTTTCCTCATTTCTATTAAAGTGAAATCTTACTTCGTTACTTGGTCTGCTCAGTTTCTAACCAAGCCCTACCGATGTACAGTAGCTCTCGAAAGTATTCGACAAGCCTTCACGGCCGTAGCTTTTTCCTCAGTGGAGCAAATTGCATGAATTTTTGATATGTTTAACTGAAGCACATTTTACGCTTCCAGCACTACTTCACTGCAAAGCAGCCATATCCACATACTAATGGGGAGGCGTTTGCAGACTATGCTGAAGGCAATTTTGTGACGCCTGCAGTTATTCAGACCTTATGTACGTTTTTCCTCTCTTCTGGGTTCGACGGGCTATTATTCGTATTTCCAGTTAATTTTTTGTTCATGCCCTTTGGGATATCTGGAACATGATCAGATTGCAGGTTTATTGTGGTAAATATTTACACTACACCCATGCTATACATATTGAAATTTTGCATGATTAGATTCAGTGGTAAAGGAGTTACGACTGAAAAGTACGACCGAAGAAGCATTTGACCAAATATTATAAATACTTTTGAGCGCTACTGTACCTTGGTCTCTACTTAAAGTTCCATTAGAGGTTGAAGCCCTCCCCTGGTAAGTGATAATGGAACCCCTTCTACTATAAAATGCTGAGCGTTAGCAACGAGAACCACATGAATGGGAGTTAACTGTTCCACTATATACGCCCTCGCTAGTTTCGATTTCCTTCTGAACAAATTCCCGAATCGAATGCCCCGATTTTCTCCGCATTCCTGGGGAGAGGAGCTTAATTTGAGCTCAGCACTATTCCAGAGTACGTCTATCCGATCATGATCGTGTTGCAACCAAGTTTAGAAGCACTTCAGGCCATGCTTCATTTAATTCAGACTGGAATCGGAGCATCCAGATGGTTCTACCTGCAGTGCTCAATCTCATGATGAACAAGATCATCGAATCATTCTAGAAAGGATGCTTACCTTTTTTAAAAATATTTGTTTCAATCACAACATTCAATTCCGTAAAGATAGCTGCATTCCTTTCGATTGATTCTTCATTTCGCCAATTCCACGTCCACACCGATCTTCTCCGACCTTGACTCGCTCGTCACTGTTTCTCAGAAATGAGTCATGATACCTTCCTTCTGATTCTCGGGTTTTCTTCTTATTCTCGGATTCTATTTGCAATTAGACAAACAGATGGATGAGTTCGGAGTAAAGAAGATATAAGGCAAACAGGCGAAGGCTGTTTCATAATTCGTGTCCTCATTAGTGAGCTGAACGGAATTACTCGGTCATACCAATTTTAAAAGACATTTCAGAACAAAGGCTCCAGAAAATAAAAAAGGATTAATTTCACTAGTTGCATCATACTCAATAATCATAAATTTCACCAGATTTTTCCGACAGTAGTCTGCTTTCAGCGGAACATTTGTCTTTGTCAGGAACCCCTTCACGAAAAAGTCAAATGCTGTGTGTCCTTGAAAGCCGTCTACAATCAACTTATCGTATACCCTGGATATCAAATTACTCACTAATATTGTAAGCAGAAAGTCGCTCATTTCTTGTGGTGCATGTGATTCATGGAAGCGTCAGCTCTCAACTTCCTTCATGAAGTATCATCTTTGCCAGAGGAAAATTATCTTCCACGAGAGCGTGCTATCGCTAGGAATTCTAGGCCGTTAACTCCTTGACCCTCAAATTTAGGGGTTAATAGAGCCGAAATATGAGAAGGATAGCAAATGTAATAATAAAATCTAATAATCTAATAATAAAATCTCCAATCTATAAACACAAACCAAGTAGAGGCTTTTCAAAGCTCCCGTACCACTTCTCCGTACCACTTTTAATTTCAACTCCTTTGTACGTTTTTTGGGAAACTGATCGAATTCACAAGGAAAACTCGAAGGGAGCGACAAGGAAAAAGAAGTTGTGTGGAATATTTTTTAGAGTTTTCAAAGGATTAAGTGAAAACAATCAGCGTCGATGGCTACTAAGTGAAGGCACATAATAAAGCTGTTAATGGGTTCGAAGTTCGGATTACGCACTAGTGTTCTCCCAGGCCAACTTGTCTTCCACCCCTCACGGTGATTGATGTCAGATTCGTCTAAACAAAGGAAAGCATGTTACTGGTTGACCACCATTATTCATTGCATAAGCCACATAGACTAATGTCATGAACTTTTTGAACTTTGTCATTAATAAGACCCGTCTTGCTTACATCTGTAGATTTCTTCGACAACCCCCAAAAGTGCCCTACAAAAGAAACGGCGTCTTGCCTGCCATCAATCATCAACTGAATATTACACAAAAGATAAAGTATTGGTAGGAAAGCAAAACTTCGTGGGTTATTCTAAGATCCGCTGACATGGGCGTTGCCAAGAAAAAGGCATCATTCTGAATACAAATTGGTTAATTCTTTTCAAACTCTCAACTTACATTTCTTAGTTATGGTCCTGCTACTCTCGAATGAAGCTTCCGATTCTCATATTTCTCAAGCCAGAAGTATTCCCTTGAGGCTACAGCCATCGACAGTAGTTGGCATATTTTCCTCCCTCAGAATCGTTTGAGCTTGGTTGATTTTTGATATCCATCGACATAATTCCAATGTTAATCCATTTTTTTGCCACTTTTTCTTAAGAATAAAAAACTTGAACGTCGAGAACAATGACCGCTGAATTCTGCCATAAAAAAAGGTAATTTAGTTCACTCGTCATATGATTCAATTCATTTCAGATACTTCTCATTAACTTCCTGAATCAGGTTTTCTTCGAATGGAAGGAAAAATAGCTCCCTGTCAGGAATAGAGTACAGCAGTCAATTATGTAGATGGTTGCACTTTGCCATGCGCGATTGTCTTTATGACGCACCAAGTTTGTACGTAAGCTGGTAAATATGTATGTAAATCTTCTTGGCAAAAGGACTAAGGAAAAGTCAAGTTCTTGAGATAAACTTTCTTTGACATCTATCGTGCATATTTTTCAACTGGGAACTCCTTGATTAACTGCTTATCCCTTGTTAAAAAATTGAAAGCACACAACTTTTAGAACGAAGACAACTGATCATCGGCTTGAAAAGAATTCGTGCAAATAATTTCAAAAAAAATTTCAAAACAAAAATTAGTGCAAATAGTGCTATAGTTATCTGGTCTTTTGTGCTACCAGTTATTTTCTTCATTATTTATTTCATTTAATATGGGGCGTAAGGAGTGTATCGGTAAGCGGTGCACTATCACACGGGCATAGTCACAAATTCAAACCCCTGATCGATACCTGCCCAGCATCAGGCCTCCTTCCCGAGGTAGTCAAGTGGTACGAAACTTGACTGGAATGATAAAATGCTGACTTTCACATTGGCTGGCTACCGTGAGTCGTTCTATACGCCATTGAATATGCCATTAATAATACAATCATCAGACATTGTAATAATATTAATGAGTTGTTCGGATGCTCTATGCATTCCCCATCCAACGTAATGCTCATTATGGCTAGCTAAGTGGTTGCAAGATTCACCCAATTTTCTGCAAGTCAGACTGAATTTCATACCAAAAGGCGAGATTGATGCAAAGCAGACAACTCTGAATTGTGGGCGTGGGACCCATTGCCTAGATTCTTGGAACGCCTTACTCTCTTCTCCTCTCTTGCGTCTTGCTCTTTTTTCCTCCTTCTACTTTTGAGGAGTGCGTGGGGAGCTATAAATTGTGTACAGATGTACTTCTTCTGACCAACGTTTGTCAGTCATGACTCGCACTCCCACTTAGCACTATAGAGAAGCAACCTCTGTACTTACTTCAACTAGCATCTATTGCAGTAATCCACGATTCATTGAAGCTCCAAGGCTATCACCCCACGTACTTGTGCACTGTTCAACTCATTGAATTGAATTACCCACTTACAATTACTACTAGAACCAGCTGTTCAACTCATTGAAATTGGATAAGTGGGGAATAGGACATTCGAAAAAGTTCGTTGCTATGGGAAAGATCTAGACCTTTGACAAGTAACTGACGTCTGTTTGATTTGTTGGTCTGACAGTCTCACCTGCCGTTCCATATTAAAAACCCATAGCCTACCTCCCGTTCAATCGTCACCAATTATTGCCTATTTTAATGCCCTAATGCTTGGTATGCCTGAGAATTAGTTGTCACCTTTCCATGTTTGACATATGTTCTGGCTGTTGAAGACTCTCACAGCTTGTCCTAGCGAGGTCTATTTGGGATCCTTTTTTCGAATTTCCATCTTAAGATGACCTCTTAAGGCTCTCTGTTAATATGAGGCACTGCTAAAGCATTACTTTTGACTGCACTTTCTCGAAGACGACTTCACACCGCTCGAAAGGAACTCATACGCCCACTGAGTGATTCTGATCCAGATTCTCATACCAATTCCTAGAACCTTTAGAGAAATCTGCAATCTAGACCAAAAAAATCAGGCTTCTCTTGTCTTTCATTCAATTGAATTCAATTTCGTAGGGAACTCTACGTAGATTATCAGATTTGGAAAAAATATTCCTCGACGTAGACCTCTATTATATTGCTCAATTGTTAGACTCATGTGGAAACAACTGCATCTGCCGGTTCCCAGCAATAGATCCATCTTCTAGCTAGTCTATTCGATTATTTTTCGCAAGTGCCACTACAAAAAAAAACTGAAAGTAGGGAATGAGAAGAGAAAAGTAATTCGAAGGTTATGCCCGTAACATTTGTGGGCCTACCTTCAAGACAAGAGCTGGCGGCTGGCAAAAAGCACCTCCCTGGAAAAACCACTACGCGCAGCTTGACGCTCGGGATGATGTTTTCTTGATATTAATTATTAACAGTTACGGTGAAAAGATGGAATTGCTCACTTGCCTGCCGGTGTGGTAGGCATGTGTTCGAATTCAAGCAGTTGACTGGTCCCATCCACAGTGCGTAGAGAATCACCAAAACTTCCATTTACCAAATTTTGTCACAGTCAAAAAAGTTGCCATAGTCAGAGATCGTTTCAAGAAGTGAGGAGATGGGGCTGCTAATGCTGCGGGAAGATGGATAAAAATCACATACTTCCAGTGGTAAGCAGTAAAATTGCAAGAATATCCTAGGGATACTACTTTGAAAAAAATTTGTCTTTTTCTGGAAATGCTGTCAATCACAATTATTCAATCTGTGCGCCTTAACGGACGTGGTGTAGTGGCAAACAGCACGCTATCCCACATGCAATGTCCGATATCTAATCTCAAATTAGTACTTGCCAAGTCAACCAAGTCTTTCATCCCTCCTGCGTCTGTTAATTGGTACAGATTCATCTTGTAGGATAGACTAACTGACTTCTACATCTGCTAGGAACTAGACTTTTATAAGCCACATTCCTGTCCAGGACGCACCTTCGTTTTCGAATGGAAGTCGAAACAAAAGCTTCACGACTGGAATCCACTAAGATTACACATTTTAACATTTCCTTATTATTTGTTGGCAGTGAAAAGGGAAATGAAGGATAGTTTGAGCTCTGAAAATAACTTCAACTCACTTCGAAAGGGACAGTATTACGACCACCCCATTGCAGCCTAATTTATGCCATTTCTAATTATTCATTCATCTCTTCTTGAAGCTGGATTTGTTTACGATTAGGTGGAGAGAAGTGGGTCTCATCCCTTATAATAATCATACACTCAAGAGCTCCCATCGTCATTCGTTCTAACGCTTCATGGCGACCTTTTCCCGGTACCTTTTTATACCTCTAATCGGTGTTATTAACATGATATTTTATGAATTTTAAATTAGAGGACACTCAAAATTATAATTTATGAAAATTAAATTATACCTTCATTTTTGTAATAGCATGATTGCTAGGCTTATTGTTCAACGTTTCCTTTCTCTAGAATGAAAATTCTTGCTGAATGGAGTTCGAGGCGTAGCCATCACGCGTAACAGTTCACCGTTGACCACGCTTTACCTTCTTTTATCCAATCGTTTTGGTTTTCCTTGTTTTGCCTTCCGCAAAACGGATGTCTTTGTCAGACAAACCGTAGCAACATTATTCAGAATTGTTTGAAAAATGGAAAATGCTAAGTATTTTAGAAAATTCCGTGATTCTCGTCCCTGATTGTAGCAATGGATTGTAGTGATATTGAACTGCTGATTAAAAACGTGTGGTTTCTGTCGGCTGTATGCCTTCAGGCTGTTGCTAGTTATATTTCAGCTGTAATTTGTATTATTGTGGCGACAAAATGCAAAAGTCTTCATTTTCACATAAATTGTAGGGTGAGTGACTTCAGGGAGATATTTGGTGTTTGTTTTGTTGTAGATGTCATCTTCATGCTTCTAGCTCGAGCTTTTTTTTCGCTGAATCTGCAAGCATATTTTTTTCTCCTCTTTTTTTCTCTGGAAAATTAAATTAGTTGCTCCAGCTCACTGAAAAACTTCAGCTGTTCTTAAATAAGGTGCAGACGACCTTGCTGTAAATAACCATGCTACTGTGAACGGTTTTTCTCGTTCTTCCCCTTAGCTTTGAATTCTTCGCATTCTGCTCCATAGCATTAATTCTAATACGTAAGACGGTCCCTAATCTTGTCTATCGTCGTTATGTCTCCCTTCCACAGCTTCTTCTGCTGCCATCTGGATGTGGGCGAGATCATTCATGAGCGCATCATATATGTACGTAGTCCCTCGTGGACACATCCCTCAGGACATTTACGCCGGAGAATTTCTTTTAAGCCATCCAGTCCTTTTCATTACATTATATTACATTACATGTATTTCCGTTATTCATCTGAAATAAACAGAGAAATGGGCCATGATCCCGACCATTCAGAAGTTGCTGCTATGTTCTTCCAATCTGTTTCCGCGAACATCTTGAAATCGTCTCCTCACCATATACGTGGTCGTCACACTGGTCTGATACCATAGGGTTTCCATTTCATCAGCCTTACTTCCCACCTTGTCTGGTACCTTGTCATTAATTTATTCGCATCCACTTAGATCCACTTGCGCTTTCTGGCTTCGACGACAGCGTCCTTAAAGGCACGGTCCACGATAAAAAAGGTTACCGAGTTCTTCCTCTAGGAATACTCAGCGAACCCCATGGATGGTAGAAGGGACCCTCTCGCTCCCACAATCTCGGCGCTTCGGGCATAGTAGAAGCCCCGCTACTGCCGCAGTTCGCTTTCCCGCCCCTCGATCGGTGTCACGTTAGACGAGTGTCGAGACAATACAGATTGCTATTATTCGTTCTAGGACCCACGCACAATCAGCTAATCGCCGAGTGATGAGGCGATGTTTTCCTACCATTTTTTCTCTGTTTTTCTTTTTGCTGCCGCGATCCCTTATTTAATTTCCCACTCCTAGAGGCTGAAAAAGGTGAGCTACTTTTGCTGTTACTAGGGTTTTTTGTTTACTCATGCTTATAAGTGAATGAATTTTGGGTTACCATTGTCTGTTATTCGCACCAGGACCCACACGCGCGCAGTGAAACACACTGTTTAGCTCGTCCGGGCGCCCCACCTTCTTCATTTTTCTTGTTTCATTTTCGTCCAGCCCCCTTTTTAACGGTTTTTCGGAGCCTTTTTCACTTTGGAAACACCGATGCACTCAATTTCTTCACCTGAGTCGCACTAGTTTCGATCTTGTCTTCCATTTTTCATCATTATCTGGATTACTCAAAATTATCGTAAACTGTGCCTCTAAGTTTAGTCCTTCCTCGTAGTACTGCATTTGGTACCCTGTCGCGAAGACGGAGACCCAGCATTTGGCGCTCCATTCGTCGCCTACATTTTCTAATGCGATCTTCCGCTGCCCTGGTTAAGGCCCCGTTTCACAACCATACAGAAGAGTTGGTAATACGCAAATGTGAAAGAAGCGTCGTTTAGTCATAATTGGTGTCATTCGGCTTCTCAATAGAGCTCGGACTTTTCTGCTAATACTCCACGCAGCGCTGATCCTTCTCTCCAAAGAAGCAGCCTCATTCATAGTTCGAAGTCGCACTTATGGAAGCAGTAAAAAATCAAGGATGAAGCACAGCTCACTACTGATAATGAGTATGTCGACTAGTTACCAAATAAACAATTGGTAAATAGCCAGTATAACACGCTCACTCCTCCCTTTGTACGCTGGTCGGTTGTGCAGGGAAACACCGGCGAATGGGCTCCACCGGCATCAGCACGTAGGTGAGTATAGGTACGGGTTACCGGTTAACTTCCGAAATTCGAGAATTCATTCAAAGCTTTTCTATGAGTCAAAAAAATGCAAACCCAGTTAATTATCACCGAAGTATTTCAGATACTGATAACAACTTTACTAATATTATATATCGTACACTCGGTTGTCATCGCTGCTTTGCAAGTAAGTTCTCATTTTGTTTTATGATTCTTCCTACAACTTTTCTACATGTAAATACAACAATATATTGAGCAAGAAAATTCATATTCGTGAGTGGTCACCATAACAAAGCCAGATTGTTCGCTTAACTCATATTCAGCGTTATCATATATGGGTTACGAAAAAATGCCGATTCTTAACACCAAGAAGGAATACGGCACTTCGGGCTGCTTATCCATTTGCATGAATTTAGGTGTGAGGGCGACTAATGAAATTGACTGCTACCACCGGTCCCGTAAGTGCTGATCGGCTCGAAACGTTGCCCATGTGAGTGCTGATAAGCTATGACGTAAAGAGCGCTGGCTTGCCGTGCAGGTAGCGCGCGGCACACCAGATCGTCATCTCGATCGCTACGCAATGTTTCACTTTGAATTACCGCGTGCGTGTATTTGAACGCAACTTAGAACGTTGGTCTACTTCGCTTGAACTCGGACGAGGTTGATAAGTTTTCTTACGTTTGCACTATGCCGAGGTTTAGAGATAGCCGTACATGGCAACTTAGAACGTGCCAGTGAGAAATGGAAAGAAACTGCTTGTAGAAATATTGGAGTGGAAGTGAAATAAGGCGTGACGAGTATTTTTCCTTGTAGAAAGCGAAAGAATTAGAAAATGAAGCACTAGCTTGGTGAGTCGAAGCAATCCCTCACAAGCACCGAAGTTGTATCTAAATGTCCGCGCGCGGGAAAATAATTGAAACCGAAGCGCTTGCGCCGTTGAACCGTGTCCGTCACAAGGTCGCAATAAGCTACGCCGCACGCGACGTGTGCGACGATAGAATCGGAAGTTTCCCATGGCATAACAGCCGTTGAAGAGGTAAGCACAAGCGGGGTCTCGGTAGAATAGGGAGTGATCCCGTCTGCGGCCGAAGTTTTTTCCACAATCCAGCTCACCATCCTCGTTAGTATTTTCCAGCAAGGAATTCCAACTTTTTCGGAGTCACGATTTGTTCTCTGAGTTTTGAACCTTTTCAGACCGCACAAATGATTCAGTACTTGACCACTGCAGAACCATGCGATGTAGGCTTGCCACCTGACATTTGTTTTTATCTACGGGTCCCGGCGTCATGCTGCATGGTGTGCTTTAGTGCTTTACAGGTACGTGAAGCGTTTTTCGTTTTTTTTGCCAAATTTGATGAAATGAGAAAATTTACAAATCAGTGAGGGGTTGGCTTTGGGAAGAAACATTTGTGTAACTCCGGTTTTTGTCACGCATGATCCAGTTTCCGGATCTCGGATCGATCTCCAACTAGTCCAACGGAGTCTTTCATCCATCTGACCCGTTCAATTGGTACCAACCTCGTTTGAAAAGATGAATAGCATTTATTAGGTTGGCAAATAAGTCCTGCGACAAAATGGAGACCTTTTTTCAATCATTTCTAAATTTTTTCATATTAATCAATTTTCGGAAAAATTTTTACCGAAGAAGTCAACAACCTTCTTTTATCCTTAGAGCCAATCACTGATGCCATCTCTCCAGAAGTAAGGGAGCCGTGACTCAAAGAAGTAATTGACTACCGTTTTTGGATCACATTAAGTTACGAATTTCTTTTCCACAATGGGATGCTCGAAAAGGCGGAGCATATGGTAGTTAGAAGGAGGAGCACTCCGGGAGTACGACTGATGAGTAACCTGGAACCAAGCGGGATCGGTGAACTTTTGACGTGGATCTAAAGCGAATTTTCGACGTGCGTTGTCCCTCTGTAGGGGCCTGATTTACGGTTTGATCGCCCTTCTCTAACCCCGTTGGCCAAATAAAGGGGATCATAGTTGCAAGCGATAGCTCTGTCCATCTAGCCCGCGTTTAGCAACTCATAGTGGATGGATTCCTTCAACCTCCATTGAATTAAGGGACGATGCTTGCGTTACTCCGAAGGCTAGTATCTCCTGCAGTGAAGCGATCCAACCGATTGTTGACCGTCGATCGGTGAGCAGTGCTAGCATCGAATAGATTGCTGATATTTCGAGCCGCTATATTCGCGTTTTTGCCTTGGCGTGCTAAGTAGAAGGTGATGGTACGAATCGGGTGTTGTCTATTCATTGACCGTAATGCTGCGAAAGCCCACACGCGTGCCCATATCTACTCACGAGTTGATTGCCCGGGGAACGTCCTACAAGTTCATCACCCTTGCTACCGTGTTCACACTGTTAATACAAATTTTCAACGCTTCAAATTTTTTGTCGCAGGACTTATTTGCCAACCTAATAGTTCTTCACCCGTTGACCATGGAAAATTATTGTATAGGCCACTTAAGGGATCGAATGCGGTGCGCATCTTGAAGACGGTATTGGATAACGCCAGAAGTTTTCTTTAAGCAAGGTCACTCAGAGGAGGCTGTGAACCTGGACGTGAAGTGTAGACTTAGATCTTCTTCTACATAGAACTGTTTACCAAAAGTGCTCTGGACGGGTTTTCTAGAAACCCTTGAACTCCCTACCCTTGATCGCGTTGCGGGGAACGATATGGATTGATGGAGGGAACACTCAAAGTTTGCCCGATTGGGGCTTCATCCCTGACTTCAGAGACTATTGAAAAAGATTTCCACAACTAATCCTTAGGTTCTGCACTTTTTCATCGACTTAAAAATCACATGTCTGTTGAGAAGGGCAAGAGAAGGTGTTAATTTTTCAGTTCGCAATGGTTCTCGAACGAGCCATAGCCCTGTGGAAGCGGGAGCAATACGAATCATACGGTCCACAATTGGGAATAATCTCAGTAATTGTTTCGGTCAGGATATTTCTTTTTCGTTGACAAAGAAAATGTCCTTCGGTGCATCTTTCGATTCCCACAACCTCCGAATCTCTGTACTTTTTTTTCGATATGTGGTGGGAATTGATAATTAGTGATCAGAAGTATAAAACAAGGAAAGAATCTTTGACTTTGAAGATCTCATTGAGGTTGCATATCATTCGGGAACTCCGGAAAAGGTCCAATTCTATCGCCAATAGAACTAGGGCGCCGCATACGTTGCGCAGCCCTTTGCGATTGCGAGAAGGACACGTTAGAATCGTGTAGGTACCTCGGTGTTCGAATTATTTTCCCGCGCGCGGAAACTCGAATGCAACATCGTCGCTGCAGCGGTCCTGCCCGTTTTCAGTCGGGAAGCTCCTTCAAATCACTCACTTACTCCTTCAATTTCTAATTCTTCTATTTTCTGCGTAAGAAAAGAAAAAGATTAACATGGTCATTCTACTTCCACCTGCTTTTACGAGCAGATCTACCTCATTTCCCAACAATGCGTTCAGAACTTCATTCAAGTTGCCGCGCGCGGGAAAGTAGTTCAAGTTGAAGCATGGCCCTGCACAGCACACGCGATGAAAGTCTGTCGCGTCGTGCGGTGTTACGCAGCAGACTGCCGGCAGCTTCAAACGACGATAGAATCGGGACCAACCCTCGCAACCCTTACTTCTAGTGGTGTTTTCCTCCTAATCCTTCAGCACGGGTGTTTTAGAATGAATTATGTGGATCGCTCTCTAAATATGAAATTAATGTTGTTCACTATAGGCTTGAAGGCCTACTTGATTCGACGATTTTTCTTCAGATAGGCGCATCGATTGGCGTTATGGCATGGGCGGTACAAAAAGAAAATTTCGCGACTCACAGCTTTTACTGCTCAACCGTCACTGCTCAAACTGCTGATCGGATATCACTTCTGTCTTATGGACTCTGTGTTTTGGACCTGATTACGCTTCTAGGGATCATCTTCCTGAATATTTTCAACAATTTTACTATGAAGTGGTGAGCATCTAGTTAATTGATGATATATTTCCTTCAGTGTGTTTCGTGCATAAGAAAGTGGCTGGGAATAGTAAATAATTGAAGAGCTCTCTGACACGAAGACTGCGCGCTTTGATCGCGCATCGATCGCACTTCTGCGATACGCGGCGGTTGCGGTGAGCGCGACGCGATCTTTGAAAAGAAGGTACCACACCCTCTCCTATGCGTGAATTCGAATATGGGGCATTCTAGAAATTGACCGATCGGTGTTCGGTCAGTACCGAGTGAGCCACTCTAGTCACAGTTGCGTACCTACATAGATTCCCTCAAACAATCTGGTGCTGGGTGACTACGCTAAGGCAGGTGATTACAGGAGTACCGATTTGGGTTTAGATTTTGATAAATGTTGAATAGGTGCTCCACCCGAGGCGCTTTCAGAATCATTGAGAAGTAGACTAGGATCGTCTTTGTGACAGACTCAAGACTTACCAGATGAAGATTGATTGGGTAAAACTGCAAGCGATGACTGCTCGAAATGAGACAAATCCATAAAAACGGCTGAAAAATGATTTATAGTGATGCAGTTACTGTAAATTCGATTTTTCAGGTTTAAAAAGTTATTCAACCTACAATCCTATCAGCTACGTGAAAATGCCCACGTTATTCGTGTCATGCTACCATTGACTATATTCCAAACTGTGTGCTACTTGTTATTTTCGATTTTGAGCGTTGTAATCGTCTCATCTCGCGACAATTTGCCACTAATAACATATCAGACGCTTATCGTTTTGATATATGTAAGCGTATGCAAAAATTTACAACACGTAATTGTGGTGAACAAATATTTCCAGAACAAATTGAATTGCTCAGGGAATAAAATGTCAGGCAATGAAGTTGCAGTAAACTAATTCAAAGAGTAATTTGGGATGAGATCAGTTCTACAGAACTGTTAGGGGAAACAAAACTTCGGATTGGCAGAAACAAAATCAGAAGGAAGAAACCTTCCTTCCTTCTTCTCTGCTCTTCTCTCTCATTTTCCCTTGTTAAACACTTCCTGAAATTCTTCTCCCACACCTTCCCTTGTCGAAGACGCCCTGAGGAGGGCGTGACATACACCGCGAGCTAGACTGTGACACACACTTGTAACTCTGTAGTGAAAAGTAGTGAAAATAATCAGTCTTGTCTACTAAATAGCACGGAAAGTTACGGTAGCAACCAAATGTAGTCAGGGGTTCTTCAACAGTACAAATGCATAGCTACAGCTCAGGAATGAACTGTTCAAATGGGCGAACGTCCGTTGCGCGCGTCCGTCGAAAATAGGTCACCCCGCCCACTTCGCGCGCGGCGCACCCCACTGAGGTCTCGAGATGACGCTACAGTACCATCAAGTGTGAGTGGAGCAAACGATTTGCATTTGTCCATGTTATCTTCTCATTGGCTGACTGCCGTGGACCAAGCGCAAACCGTATGCCCTACTGACAGCTGCGACGTCTGTCAGGTATCGCGGCCTGACTCGCCGCATGCGGCGGCTGCGGCGTGACCTAGTTTCTACGGACGCGCGCAACGAAGCGCACCCGGTCAAAGGACTACCCGGTTGCCTACAGAGTACAATTTGATAGACTCCAGCAAAATGGACATTTAGAGTCCTTTTTGTGCCACTTTGTTTTCGACAAGGTTCCAAGGCGTGATAGGGGTAATGTCAAGGTTAGTGCCACCCTTTTCCCTGCCTTACTTATCTGGGAGTAATGCTCAATAAGATCAAGTTTCACCAAAGTCTAGAAATTCCTGAGAAAGTACTCGTTCTCTTTGAAAATACATATTTTCAGCTGATACCTTACTATACTGCGGTTTCTCCTATTATAATATGGTACATTATTCGATGGTCGCGGAAGATGCGAGAAATCAAATTGGAAAATCTTCGACAACAAGCAAAAACGGCGGACAACGAGCTCTATTTCAGAGAGCTCAGCAAAATGTGGAATGCTGTACCAGTAGAAAGATAGCTGCGTCTCTATAAAATAAAAGAAATTAATCTGAATCACAAATTCAGTAACATTTCGTAACCGCACGACCACTACCAAGCTCGAATTCCTCCAATTGGGAGGCGAGAGTTAGGATAACAGTGTGTTCAAGTCAAATTGGGTTGTGAAATGAATAATTTTAGGAGTACGTAGAATATCTCGTAAAACATCTGTTCTTTGGAATAGCCACTCACTCTGTAACTCATCAGAATCGGGTTTTAGATAGAAGGAGGTGGAAGATCATATAAAAGGTATATAATGTTTGCTTCCTATAATCGTAGAGCTTCTTCGGAACAGGAAGACAGAATTTAGGCTCTTTCAAAATATCTCAGTTCTCGTATGTATTACTGCAATATATAGTCCGACAGCTTTGAAGCGTCTTTCAATCCCTTTTGTGCAACCTCGGCACAAGAATCATACATACTGCATGAAACGTTCATGAACATATGTACTACTGGTATACCACTGGTACCACTGGTTTGGCACACTGACATTAGCAAAGGAGAAGTCCTACACTTACGAAAATGCCGAATTCACTAGCAAGTGGTTCTAGCACGATTACCAGTGACGGTGGCAACTGTGGATGGTTCATTTTTAACCAGAGCACCTTTAATATTTCACTACCGAACACTGGCATTGCCGCTGTTATCCAGGGATTTCAAGGTTATCAGGAAGAGCGCAAGGCTGAATATGGTCAGAATCAAGTTCTCATCGACAACTAATTGGTATAGATTCAAACGTAACTTTAATTTTGAAGCTCATTCATTATCTGTCGTTTTATTGATAATGAACTACCTCGAGCGAAAGCCAGGAACGCCTCCACTCGTGCTTGTCGTTAGCCAGGCGAGTCCAGTGGTTCGTCATCGCGGTCCGGTCCAGTGGTTATCACCGCATGGCATGACGTGTTCGGCCTACCTGGCCTTCAATTTCTTGACGTAGGCGACGGCATCCATGACCTTCGTTTGTTACCGGAGCTCGGAACTCCGGATTCCCCTGTGCACATGAGTGTATCAGGAAACGCCAAGCATCCCCTTTTCACACACGCGTTCTATGACGGTAACCTCATCTTCATAAGCAAGGAGGATCGACTGCAGTGTCGAAAAAGTGAGAGCGGACCGGATGTCTTTTCTTTTTTTACTATCCTCTTAAAGTTCTTTCCATCTCTCTCAAGCTGTATAAAAACTATCATAAGTTATTATTACCTATCATATTATATTATTGTAACCCTCTACACTCGAAATTATGCCTGAGAACCAAGCTATTAGAAAGTAGAGTTAATTCGGATTGTTGAAATCCCATCTAGCATGGCTTCATGAACTGGGTTAGTGGGATATCCAACTTTTAGACAAATTATTCTGAATGTACGACTTGTGACAGTAAATATACAATCTGGATTACAAGTGTGTTACGGCCGTTATTGCACAAACAAAGATATGACATTTTGCTCTCATCGAGACAGCGGAAGTGCTCAACATCATTTAACACAACTAATTTCCTACTTCAGCCAATTAAACATCCAATTACCCACTGACACAAAAAACCGCACGTAATCGCCCGAAAATCTATTGAACCGAGTGCAAAGTGCGACTCTTCATTTCCGCTATCCACCCTTTTGTAAATGGCGTCTTTTTCATTTTTGTTCACAATTTCAAATTGTAAAAGTACAATTCTCGCACTGCCAGTCTTTGCAATATCACAGAAATAGAATTTTCTGGCCTAGAAAGGCTAGTTAGAAGAGTACAGTGGTTATCGAAGAGAATATGAAAATTAAATGTTTTCGAATGAATGCTTATCAAGTGTCTATAGAAACGAAGAACTTCAAGTCTCACTAGGACTTTCCTACTACGACGTGAATTCACCCTTCGCCTGCACCCAAACCGATAATTTTGAAGGGTGTCGAATTGCTCATCTACCTGCTTCACCTTTGCGTCATGTATACACCCCATCAAAATATCACCGAATGGAACTCTTTTGGAGCGGAAGTGCACTTATGCCCAACCCCTTTACTCCTCTTATGGCTGGAACGCCCATTCCACGTTTTTTCGGTAACCGTACTTCTTCACGTAGGTCTTCATGGTTCTAAGTCTAATATATGGCTTTTCTCGTTTTCAACCCTTTGCTCTGTCTACTAGGCCCTTTCTATAGGCAGCTTCCCAATGAACGATGTCATGCCTCCAATACTTCCATCTTAGCGGCCTCACTGCATCCCTGCAAAAAAGAGCTGCATCCCTGTAAAAAAGCCAATTTTCTCCTTTATCAGGGTAATTCAGAACTGCTGTTTACTTGCTTCGCCCTCCCTGCAATCCCGTCTGAAAACAGTATAGTGTTCAGTTATCCCGGCGTCTTCCTACATTCTTCTTCTTATCGAGTGCCTTCCAGCCCCTCTAATACCGCTGATTGACCTTTTTTTTCTATGCTTCATTGCTTCTAATTTTGCATGTTGACTGGTACCCATAAGTTATGCGTCCAGCACAAAAGAAAAGTCTGCAACTTGCAGGAAAGGGCGAGGTGATGTGAACTAGTATTCTTATGTATGAGTTCAGATCCAAAGAGTACGGTCAAAGGTGGAGTAGGAGGTAGGGTCGGGGGAAAGCAGGAACTCTCAACGTAACACGCCTGGAAAGATCAGCTTTCCATAGAGACTGCATAATTATCAGTTTGCGAGGTTCGGCCTGATTAGCAATGCCTCGGATGTTGGCACGTCTTTTCTGATAGACTAGGGCTCAGCAGCTCTCCAATGGGTTACCTTTTGACGACAAGTCGTACTGCAGAGTTCATATCTTTTATTCAATACTTTGATACATCTCAGTGGAGGCAAGGATTGTCCTAGAATGAATAGAGATTCGTTCACTTAGCCAAACCCAGTACGCTCTTCATAAAGCAGCTGGTTTGAGCTCAATCTGGACCACTCTGTCTAGTTTGCCGAACGCTAGAGCATCATGCTTAACAGTGGCTCGAAATGAGTCCTTTGTTTTTTGGCCAAAAATTCACTCTATTCCTCAATTTATTCATAGTTCTGGGAACAGAATGTGCTCTAATTCAGTCAAACTCATTTGAAACAGCTCCGTCAACATCACTAAACGAAAGTCGTTCCCGAATAGGGAATTACACGGTTTCAAAACGTTCCTTGGACGTTATCCTCTCTTAGAGCAAGCAAAAGAAAAGTTCTCTTGTTGAATAACAAGTTTGTTTGCCGTACCCATTAGCAGGATTGGACGCGAACCTACTCAGGCGGATTTCAATCAGGGAATTCACGCCTACTTGACACAATTTCTTTTCAGCACATATATGCACGTTTTGGCTACTCATGAGTCACTAATCATACATTACAGATATCGTCAAAAGTCTACTTCCATCCTTGAACCTATTACTCATATTGCGACCTAATAGATGGTTTGTTGGGAATTAGCTCAGAGAACAGCCTAATCCCTTTGGAGAAAGCTATCTGAATGTCGAGGCAGCAATGCTTATTCCATAATAAGCTAGCACAAGAACACTGATTCCTGACTGAATTTAATTAGGAGCAATCAAATTACTGAGTAAATCACAGTGTAACAGCAAGTTCAAAAAACTTAAGCTAGATTGTTTTACCCCCTTCATGTAGCCCTAGAAAAAGTATAAAAACGGATTGCTGGCTCGTGAATTACCGTATATGGAAAATGTGCACTATAATATAATCAAGTGGATTGCTATTCTGAATGGAGGACTGTATGGCGTTTCTGAATCAGATTAGCCTACGCAAAGGACTCTATTAAATTTTTCTCACATTGTACCTATTCTTGCGTGTTGGTTGCGGTTCAATTGAATCGGTAGAGGCCGACCGACTTCTTTGGCGGGAGCCTAGTTGAAAACACAGCTTCAGATGATTTTGAGCTGCGTCTGCTCGAAAAGCTGACCACAGTAAGCCAAAGTTAAAGGCAAGGTTCACGTTAAAGATGGTTCCTGAGATTCCTCTCTTGGATGAACTTCTGACCTCCGATGACCTAGGGGACGCTGTTGGGTGGAAAACGGCTGAGACAAGCCTTGAAAAGAACTCCCAAAACGCCGACGTTTACACTTAATGAATTGCCGGACGAGTTCCTAAGTGGTATGCGTCGGCGGACGAGTTGCTAATCGTTGAGAAAGCTGTGGAGGTCTCAGCACCAAGACTCACACTTTACACGCAGGCATCTTACTGCAGTATGCAGTAAGATGCGCACTTTTGAAGAGCTCGTTCGAAGGTCCCTTCTATATAACTTCTTTCGTCACTTTCTCGTCCTACCCCTCATTTCATCCTTATGATTCTCTAATTTTTCAGCCTGGTTCTGAAACTGAACACCTCAAAATTGCTGTGAACTGTACCTTCAGGACGAGTGTTGACAGCAGATACAATCTTTTAGTACTTATTTCCAACCTTCCCCTCCTCCTATCTATTATTATTTTCCGGCTTGTCTACGCCACATGTGACATACTTAAGGGCCAGGTACTATTCCAGAAGAACATCCCGAAAACAATTTCCATTACAATCGCGCCCACGAATACACGTATAGCAGGGTTTGAAAACTCCTCTCTAATGTCTTTAAAATGCGGTCGCCACTAAAAATATCCTCCTCTTATCTTATCAATTAGATTTTAACCTCGTTCTGAAGTTTTTAACTCGGACTGTTTTTTGGCACGTGCTCCTTTACCTTTCCTACCATCTATGGCTCGTAACATCCAGCGTAACCCTCAACCATATTCTTATCCCTTCGGATTATTCAGCTGTATCGAGCCAGTGAAAAATGCTGAAGTGCAGTGAGGTCGTTGAACCTGAGCAGCACAAATGCACGTCCTTCCCTTGTCCTGGAGAGGGCGTGTTGTAACCTTTAGACAGTGACGTGCGCCGTCCTTTTAGCGTCGATCAGGTGAATAGTTTCTATTAACGGCAGTCTAAACGTTCGTTCCTGATCGGAAGGCACCTGCCATACTACTAGATGATGAGGTACTTTGATTGTATTCAACTCGATCTTTGTATAAGGGCCATCTTTGACTTATCCATCTGGAGGCGTGAAATAAGATCGTACAAACTACTTGAAGGTTAGCTTTTCTGAGAAACTCAGACAATCTTGTTGATTCGTCAGTGCTTCTTTGCCATCAGGTTTTTAATGGTGGAATACTTTTATTCGCCTGACGTTTCGACAATCTCGTCTTTATCAAAGGCCTGAAAGCGTATCGTAACTTCAGAGTGTTACCTATCACGCTTGAAACTCCAGCTCTTAACTACTACTGCCCATATGGAAAAGTAGGAGACTGTGCACAACGAGCTGTGGTTTACCAGCTTCAGTGTTTAGCATGTGATGCTTGCTATATTGGAGAAATTGGGTGACAGTTATGCGTTCGTGTAAAAGAACATCTAGCTAGCAAACGAAGGTACTGCTCGATTGCACCGCTCGGGAAGCACAGAAGAGAAGGTCATGCTGATTGTGACTTTGACGTTAAGTGCACGATTCTGGCCCACGAGGACAGTATTGGCGCCAGAAAAACTCTCGAGGCTTTCTGGATTAGACACCGAAATAAGAGCATGAATAACAAGAATGAGTGCATCAACATAACTGGTGACCTCTTGCCTTACATCCCTCTCTGTGAGCTCTGGTAGTAGAGACTGATACGTGTCACGTCACGATCTATTAAAGGGTCGTGGTTGACCGGGCTGTCTCAATTGCTCTACTGTTTCTGAATTTGAGCAACTGTTCGGTGCTGATGGAATTGACGTAAGTGGCTTGTTGGAATTTCTCCTTACCAATTAGTTGCTAGTTCATCGGTCTAAGTTGCAACTAGTTAAGAGCTTGTCTACGTCAAGCGTGATAGGTAACACTCTAAAGTTACGATACGCTTCCAGGCCTTTTATAAAAACGAGATTGTCGAAACGTCAGGCGAATGAAAGTATTCCACCATCAAAAACCTATATGGCACAGAAGCATTGACGAATAATAGTACAGATGCACAGGTTTAAAGAAAGGCAAACATGGAAATCTTGTTAGTTTTATTTTGTCATAAAGTAAGTCTCTATGTGGTGCTCGTTATCCGATATGTGGTGCAAACTCTCCCACAGCATTCGCTTTATTGTTGGCTTTGTTAGAAATTTTAGAATCGGTCACATCCTATCAATTGTCTATTTACTGTTCTGTTTCTTGTTTATAATTGGATGCCTCATATTCATTTCCTCATATTGGGATCTCAAGGCTAAACAGAAAAACATACAATGTGAGAGATACTCACTCAAACTTTTCAATTTCCTTCAAAATCTAGGTGTCCGAACTTCAGTCTTTTTAGAAGGTGAAGCCTAAACGTTGCACGTATTGTATTCACTAGCAATTTCCGTTTCTTAGGAACTCAGGCTTTTGCTCTTTCGTAGAAAGCTCTACAAAAGTATCGGTATTCCTATCGATTAGAGGCTCTGATTTTAGTTTAGGTGAAAGTCGCGAATGAAGTTTGTGAAGCATACGGAGAATATTGTTTTCTTAAGAAATGCTTTTTAAGTGTCAACTTATTTCAAGCGCTCAAATTCTTTATCATGTGCAAGTGGCGCACTTTCAGACACCATGGTCTGGGTTCCGTTCCTGGATCGATACTCGCCCGCGCCAAACCAGCCATCCATCTCTCCTGGATCGAATGATTGGTCGCAAACTCGCGCTGGCTTGTACATCGGCAATCTGCATTCAAACCGCCATCACGATTCTGAATGGAAAAGTAGGGGGCGCACTTCCTAAATAGGATTGATTTATTCCACTGACTTTATCCTTTTTTATATTCCCTTACGAAAATCTAGACCTATGTGGTCTTCAGCCTTGTACGGCTTATAAGCAGGGGCTGATACGTTCTTTAGCTGAACGACTGCATTTCCCTGAAACCATAAACGTAGAGCCCAAACAGAAATCAGTCACAATACAAGGCGACTCATTGCTATTGTTGGATAAATACCCTATTTCAACGAAGTAATTGAGCAAGTCGTTGAAACCCGAGCTCTCTAATGATTCCTTACCTGACGTCAGGTCCTGCCTCTCGTTTCAAAGGGAAATAGATGAAATAACAAACCCGTCACACCGTTCCTTAATTGGAACAGGTATTATATGTCAACATCGCGTACATAAATATGACCAATTACTCCCTGGACTCTTTCCACAGACATCCCTTCTCAGCTCAAGTTCTTCTTGATTAGCGTTTGAAAGCAGTTTCCGAGAAGTTGATAATTATTAGGAATCGCTCAAAAGAAGTGGTCACGTCTTGGTGTCTAGTAGTGAGCTCCTTTCCCGGGAGCCGGTGATGGTCTCAAACATCTTATCTGGGCAGACGCCGCCTCTGAATGCTACGACCAGTAATTTCCTTGCCTTATTTGACTCACACTGGATTATTGGAGGCTGTTACTCAATCTTTGGTGCTTTAATTGAGCTTTCCATTCATCCGATGTAGTCTAATAGAGCGGAATTGCAGTCTTCAAAAGGCTTGCTTATCACTAACTAATTTATCGCTCACACTTTAAAATATTATCTTTGTAGACATGATTTCCAGTTGTATCCTGGAACTGTCACATGTAATTTTCAACAAAATGATTTGAATTATTTTATATTTGTTGTTGGGATTATTGAAAGGCGCCCTTAACGACAAAATGTTCATGGAACTTGTCATCTGGGGTGATACCTTTGCCTCTACGTCTGCCATATGAGGCGCCGTCAGGTCGAAATACGTCCAGATTGGGCGGAATAAGGATTCACAGACTGTCTTTGTCAAAGTCCACATTAGAGGTGGACGAGTTTTCATGGCGTTGTAGAGCCTGCACCATTCCCAGTAGAACCTACAAATTGAAATTTGAAACAGCGGTGGTGACCCATAGCGACAGTAGATGGCAACCTATTGTGGAGCAACTGAAATCTTGTCCGAATACTCCTTTTATGTCATTTCATCATGGTGAACTCGTAGAGCTCCCTACTTCACTTTTGAAAAGCCTTGTATTTGTTAATTTTGCGGGATTTCTCGCTTTCTTTCTCACCGGTGCACTATTCTTCCCCATCATTTTGCTTTCCAAGTTATGAAGGGTACCTCAGAGCTAGAGTGATTTTGAGAATATGGTAATTGAAGATCATCCCAGATTAGATATTCCTTTGTCATAGGTAGTGCATAAGTATAATACATACAAATGTCACGAAGGATTAGTCCGTGATAGTCCTCCGATGAGCTTCCTTTGCTATTTTCTTGCATTTTCAGCTAGTCAGCCTATGTATTTGTTTGCAGCCTACAAAAAGCCTATACTTATGTAAGAGCTTCTGTACAATTATCCGGTTGTTTTTAAGCTCAGTCTGTATAATTGTAAGCATTATTGTGTGATACGCCATTAACAATAACTATAACTTACTCATTAAATGTAGAAATAAGTTTTGTTCACAGTAGGAATGAACAAGTCGGAGATACTTAACACCCTACTCGACGACGCTAAATGTATTTTTTTTTACCAGTCACTGGAAACAAACTGGTACCCTGTTAATAGACGTGAGTAACGATCCTTCAACGCAGGGCAGTCAGACCATCCTGTTACTCTTTCATGATTTGTGGGTCCATTCTGTTACCCTGTTACCCCCCCCCCCCTTCCTAAAATGTGGAGGTGTTGAATAGTTTACAGTGGCTCTTCACTGCTCTCAGATGCCTCTCCAAAATTGGAGCTGTATGAAGCCCACGCAGTATACAAACTCTTAGATTGGAAAGGATACATTTCATTTTTCCCGTCCAAACTTTTCCTTTAGAAATCGGTCTAATGTGATGTGATGTGTCTGCTGTGAACAGTATCAGAAGCTCAAGATGAACATATACGATCCACATAAGAACCTAGAATGGCTTTCGTTTTGGTCTTGATCATCCCGTTTGTATAAACGATGTTAACCCTTCAACGACAATGCGGATTTCGACGTGACGCGCCCATGGTACCACACTCACCTTCTTTCGTGCGCAACTGGCACCCACAGGTGGGTGGCACTGTCTCAGGAGAGATTTTTTCACAGGCTTACTGAATTTAGTAATTGCTAAGTAACAAGAAAGTATGATGGCGCCTGAAATTGGATGCCAGTGTCCCATGCACAGTCATAGGGACACCCACCGGTGGGTGCCATTATCGTCAAAGGGTTAACCTGCACATCGATGCCGTGCTCAAATACTCGTCACATGCGCGCTCCTCATTGCCCATTGTCTCTGATTTCTGCCGATTTTTCGATTTCGATAAGGCGAATCTTTTTTATCTTATCGATGACGAATATCAGGGGGGGAGGGCGATCTGGGACGGCGAGCTCAATGCATTGAATGTAAATGAGGAATTATTTTTGGGGTTCATACTGTGAAAGTTGATGGATACAAAGATTACTAAATGTTGTTTCCATTCATGAAGTTGACTTGCCGATTGGTATCTCTTGAAAAGCTAACCGACACAGTTCTACTTTCTTCGTGCACTCAAGTGGGAAAAGCTAGCAAGCATCTGAACTCAGAACGTCCGACGTGTACATTACATTGGAAGTGATAGATAGTCATAATACCCATGCATTACCTGAATTTCGCAAGGGGAAAATTTAATAGTTTTTAGCTTACATAATTACTTGAGAAATTTGATGTAGAAGTCTCGTAGGGGGAGGTTTTATCCCAAATAACCATCAAATTTGCCAAAAGCACGCTTATTTCGGGAGTAGCCGTAAATGGGTTGGTAGAAGGAGGTGGTCTATCCCTACTTGTAAATGGTTGTCGCAGAAATTTTTCTCTCTGGCGTCGGAGCTCAGCAGAGTTGTAAGTTCGGCTGCTACAAGATATCTCAAGCCAAGGATGGCAAGCTGTTTTCAGTCTGGTTGATTCAGTTTGATTTTTCAGCGAGATGAAGGGCATGTGTCGTCTTTCCACTTGCGTGACATCCATAAGTTCCCACCTTTTGCGATTAAGCACATCTAGTTATATAGGAATCTGAATTACTGTCCGATCTGTTGCAAAAAATCATCTCGCAAAACAAAGTCATTTCTGAAAACAAAACATGTTCCCCAGGCAATTACAAATCAGTCATTGTTTATGGTAATGGTCTTCTGTGTGCGTAGGAGCCGCTAGCAAAGGATGACTCTTTAGACAAAAAATTGAGCATCGCGGATTTTTTCCAGTTATCGCCTTTTGGGATGCAGTCGACCGGACAGTTTGCCTGTTTGTTGAGTTATTTTGGGAAATCTTGAGATGATGTTTGTTTAAACCTTAGCAGTTTATGCAGATGAGAAAATCAAAGATTATGAATAAGTTAGCGAGTAACATTATCAGATGATTCCAGAGTTTGCAAAATATTCGGCTTCTAGTCGGAAGTGTACGTCGAGTGAGTCGGTAATCTATCCAACACACAGATCCTACACCAACCAATTGCCAGAAGTTGAGTCTAATTTTTGTAATAAAAGTCTCTTTTGGGAATTCATCTATCTGGGAACCCATGTCTTACCACCTACACAAGTTTTGGAGTTGTGACTAGTCCTGAGATTTTGTCCCAGAGCGTTCGAACGTTTTCATCTGATCAATTTCTCCAAATATGTCATGCGCTAAGCATGAAATGAGGAAATTAATTAAAGGCTCACTGTCCTTTGGTCAGTAGGATGGTAACGCGAGACTCCCGAAAACTGGCATCTTTTTGTATTCCCTCCTGCTTCTTCTGCTGTTATTTCTCGTAAACTCGATATCCATGAGAAATTACCGTTCTCATGATCAGCCCCAAAAACCTATGTGAAAACCAACATGGTTTTCCTACATCGTGGGGAACTTCATAATGGTCATTTCTGATGGGCATATGATCGATGTGGGGAAATGACTCAACAATCTAAAATACAACCACTCCTTACTGCGTCATCAGAGGAGCACCAAGTTCTCCCTTATGTCCATTCATAGCTTATTAACGCTGTTGTGTCTGTGACGTTCAGTACCCCTGAGGAATTTCTCATCAAATGACTAAGTGCATGGTATTTTTAGAACTTAATTACTATGTGATGGATAGAATAACACAGTTTTTCAGTCAATTACCATTGGATAACACCACTTTTTTCCGCTTTTTACGTTCTTCTAATTTTTAATGAGCCAGATCTATTTATTTGAATCTGCTCATGTATACGAAATCATGCTTAATGACGACACAGCGAGTATCTTTTGAGACATTTTCTGAGACAGCTTTTCTGCCACTTTACTTCTGCTTTTACTAATTTCAAATGTGAAAACATCTTGATTGAATGTATTGTAAACGGAATGACTAATATTCTGGAGCGATCGAAAATCCAAACCCTCTACCCGTTGTCAAGCTGTTTTTCTTTTTCATGCAGTCAAATGTCTCGCATAAACGGAAATTAATGGAATAATTGTGAGCAATTTTCTATTTTTTCGACATTATTCGAAAGTCTGAGTTTTTTGGCTACAATAAATCCAATTCTTGCGAAGCGCCCCTGCATTCAACTCCCATTTCACTTCCGTAAAAACGATGCCCCTTCGAAATTGAGAATTTACCTCATAGGTCAACAATTTACTTGTCAGCGTTCAAAATATGAATAATTTCAAATTTTTCGATCCTAGAAAACGCAAACCTTCCGTAAACGTGCATAGTTGGTCATTCCTTTACTTATTCTACTTATAAGCTCTTATTTCTTCCGTTATGATGGTACGCATGATGTTTTAGCGCGTTTTGTCCGATGACCTCATTATATTGACGCGTGAATGGCACCACACACGGTCTATACGGTAAAACGGTTGCCAGCCAATGTAGAAGTAGCGTTTCTCGCCTCTCAGACGGGCCTAGTACCAATTAACCGTTCCGGAGGGAATAAAAGCTCCATTGGACAGGGCAGGTATCGATCGGGGATTTGAAACTCGGGCCATTTATTTAGTAATGCCCCATTTGGCACTACATCTCTGTTACTGTTCAAGTCACAGAACAAAAGTTTATCCTACTGATTTTTTTTGTAAATGTATTATATATACCTCTGTAACTTTATTACTGTCATCTATGGGCATTACTCCTCCTCCCCTACTCATATGACCGTAATTTTTGTAATCTTGTGGGATTTTTTGAAGAAATCTCATTTTTCAAAAAAGAAATGCCAGTAACCCTGATTCCACATAGATGACAAGAGGCGTGTTCATGGCATATCAGTCAGTAGCAAAGAAATTGTTGTTTTCGTAGACTAATCATAGAATGCGTGCTTCAGGAGGGGATTTCATGACACACGACAATTTTGCAATTCATATTTAGTTGTAAAAGCTCAGTTGCTGACGGATACTGTATTTCTGCTTGAAAAATCCGAACTATTGCTCTCCTATATGATCTTTGTTTATGAATATTTGTTGTTCTAGTGTTGGATCGCTTGTAAACATTCCAGTAATTGCCCATAAAAGCTTTGCGATCTATTCATTCAACCGAACATTTCCGTGAACTCATTATTGTTACGGTGGCTTGGTAAACTAATTTATTTCTTTGACTTTATCCTTGATTTTCAGGGAAATGACCTGCGAAGAAAACATAGCTTTGATCCATAACATAGGGTTCCAGCTTACGATAGTCACTCAGGTTCTAGCAAGTTTCTTATCGGCTATTTTGAGTATTATAGTGGCAAGGAAATGTGGCCAATTATATTTTCACATAAACACGAGAGTAAGTTGACTTTATCTATGTTCTGCAGTCTTTTTTCTTTCATAAGCCTGGGCTACCCACACTTTGGATTCTTTTCTGAGAATGTCAACCCCCGATGGCATCGATGGCACCTTTTTCAAATATTTTTCTCCGAATTTTTCCTCGATTCGTTATTTAATTTCTACAGTTTTTTGCCAAAAAATTATTTCTAAGCCTATATATTGCTTATGGAATCCGATTTTTTTTCAGATATTGTTAAGAGCTATGCTTTACCTCAACTTATTCCATTCTATCGTCTTAATCGCACTACAAGTAAGTTACAATAGTGATTCATAGAGTCTGAGTATGAGAAAAAATACTTCAAATTTGAATAGAATAAGTAGCCAATAGAAAAAATTGCATTCATCATACCCTATGAGTACGACAAGCACGACATCCTCCCTTTCTGCGCCTTCACCCCTCCCTCACCCCTTTTTCTCTGAGGGAGCGAGGCAAGGGGAGAGAAGGCAGAACATCAGCCACTCAACAGTGAGCATTTTCACCAAAAAAATAAATTCACTGTCAAGGCACTTCTCCCGAAAGGGACTAAACCTCATTTTCGGCGATTTTTATTGGATTTCTATTACAACGACAGTGAAGTGGTTGGCCAGAGGAGAATTCAACATTTTATTTCAACGATTCCAGGGAATTCACATGATTCAATACCTGACATTCGATCCGTGTCACATTGGCCTCTCGCCAATTTTGTGCTATTCTCTACGGTATCCAATAGCAAGCTGTATGGTGTCATTCGCTGTGCTCCAGGTTGGTTTTCAGATGTTAAATTAGTTCAGGCTTTCAAAGCAAGTTACGCAAGTTTGTAATTTTGCCAATAATATCTCATGCATACCAAATGAGCCTAATATTTCTGTAGAAGTTTTCTATTTGGAGGAGTTGGGGCAGTGAGTTTGCTTACGCAAGTCATCACAAACGCATTCCCTTTTGCAGAAAACGACACTGAAGGGTGAATTGGGTAGGCTTTCCTCCGGGCGAGTTTGCTTGACATAGTTATCTTTCTAGCCAGATGTCGCTTATTCTTCAGGCTTCTCGCTTTCAAATGAGCCTATTGATGTAGCAGCAGAGTGCCTGGATAAACCAGGATAAGGTTGAAGAGAACAGAAGCCCTAGTAGAAAAGGGGAAGGTGAAATGGCGGAGGCCCGTGTTACCGCACCGTTGCCTGTGTTCTCACAGTGATATAGTATCGTCATGATCAATTCGTCTGCCAGTTCAAGTCCGTTCAGAGTTGGCGCCCCAGCCTGCTCTGCGCTCTACCGTTTAGTGTTAAAGACGCTAAGCACGAAGTATAAACGCCCCAACGGAGGCGTCACAGCCCTGTGGTTCGGGTCCCGCGTACCCATGACATAAAGACCTTCACACCTCTCAAATCGACGACTTGCATGCATGCATTGTGTTTGAAACAATCGAAGAAGCGTTCATCATCAGGACAATTTTTTTTGAAGGTTGCTATGGTAGTCGAGAGAGGTATTGCTCTTTGGAAACGTCAACATTATGAGTCTTACGGACCCAAATTGGGACTTGCCGCTGTTTTCATATCTGTGAGTCCTACTTTCCTTTTTTTCCACTTTGATAAGGAAAAAACAGCATTGAATAACCAAAAATGGAGAACAACGTCGCAAAGGCTCATTTGTCAACTCAAATCATGGAACGATCTTTGCTTATACACAGACTTGTAGTCTGGCTCGCTCAGTCCCGGTTTGGGATGCGCCATGCTTTCCAACTCCATTTAAAATGTACACATCTGTAGCCTATACAATGAATTGCGATATGCTGCCAATATTAAAGCCAATCCTCTATTCTCCCATACGTCTGAGTATTCTTTCGCTCCCGCGGACGGTCGAAAGAATATTCTGACGAGTACCGGTCCATGATAGTACTTAGTGCCCTTGTATGAAGATCATGATGAAGACTGAGAAGGCCCTTGAACGTTATCGTCACCATAGCCGCTGAGGGAGTCGTTGCTAGCATACTGAGCGGAGCATCCGTCGCAATCACTATCTGTCCGACCGTTCCTTTCGAAATGCCTACCAGCTCCACTGACTCAACTGAACAAATCAGGCTCCACCATGTGCTCGTTACATATTTCCATGGTGTCTAAGGTGAACGTTAACAATTCTAGCGAATTACGGAATCTTTTAGATCGGAATCTCGTTGATGGCCGTCTTGGCGGCTACGGGAGGCATTACTCAAACAGAACCCACGAACTATTGTATTTTGAATGGTATTGCAACACCACAAAATGTAATCATACTGAAGCTCGGCATATGTGCGATCGATCTTTTGATGATAATCGGAACCGTGGGACTGTTTTTACTGAACAAATTGTGTCTGAGAAGGTAATGATTTAATGACTCTATCCATTTTCTCATTTTTATTCTTATCTGTTGCTCTTTTCTAAACAAAAATCATGCGTCAATTTCGTTGCCGGCGGTTAAGAGCTTCTGGGTCACCTTCCAAGCTCACTGTAAAGTGTAAGATTCATGTTTTCAGTAGAGGAGTACTATGATCACTGTGGGTATCCTTTGCCGATTGCAGTGAATGTTCAGGGACAAGAATAGCCGCCTGAAGAAGAGGGAGGGTGATGGGTAAATGTTTGAGAGATGCAGCGGAGCAAATTTTAGAGTGTCTATAATAGCTAATGCCGGACGAGATTCAGAAGGGTCACGCTTGGGATCACTAAGTCCAATGAAGCTGTTTGGATGAGAGGTTTTTGTAATCCTGGGAATGATGTAATCGGAAATTTTCCCAATGCCCTGAAGATCAGTACCAACTCTCCCTTAACGCTGTGGCGAACTCGATGGCTTTACCTGCGCTTTCTCAATGACATAGTATGCTGTTGCTGAATTTCTCTTCAATTCTTCTTCAATTCTGGTTTAAAAAAATATGACGATAGGTCATCCCCCCCCCCCTCTGGTTGGATGGTTAGACATAACTTTCATCCGTACTGCTCACATCCGTTTCAGATCACAAACACCTTTGCTAGCCAACATGATTTTTTTATTCCAGGAAATCTTACGATCTGCAGTCATCGTATCAGCTTTTCGAAAATATCAGCGTTATACGGATCATCTTACCCTTGGTGGTTTCTCATACGATATTCTATATAATATTTACAATCAGCGGAACAGCAGTCTCAATGCTACATCAAGACTTGGAAAAAGTGACATATGTGACGTTAACTTCTTTAACTTATGTAAGTTTATGCTCTATTCTATAATTAGGTGAACAGATACTCTCTACCAGCTCCCATGCTCTTTGACGCTGATCTTTTTAAAAATTTGGGATCTCTGCCCTTCGTCTTATGGAAAAAAATTGTAAATAATACAGTATGTCTAGTTATAGCTGGTAATTTAGCTTTGAGACAGAATCCACAACACCAGCTTAGGGAGCGGAAATTTCAATGTAAAAAGCCTTAAAGTCGGTTGTCAGGGCTGGTGATGTTCTTGTTCACTCCAACCAGCACTACCACAAAGAGACGCTGTGGCAGTTTTGATACGCTACCCTTATCGTAAGAGCCATTCGGCTCCTGTGACATATTCGTCCACCTCATAATCTTGGAACTATGTCGATCCCCTTAAGCAGCACTTTTCCGGACTCCAGGAAGGATTCATCCCTCTGACAGCGCGGTGGTGATATTGGCATGATCTTCGAGTCTCTTGAACTAAACTACTCAAGTCAAGTTTCACTGCTTTACTATCTATCGGTTCTTTCTTTCAGTCAATTCCGTTCTATACCGTGATGTCTCCAATTCTTATATGGCTCACTATACGATGGTCACGGCAATTGAAGGAAACCAGATTGAAGACACTCACCAAGCCAACTATCAATGAAAATGAAGCCTATTTCCAGTCGTATAAAGAAATGTGGAGTCGACCACGACCAAAGTAATAGTACAATTTTGACAAAAGTGATGCAATGGCACTTCGCGACACAGTAGCGATGGATAGCAATGGAAACTGGATAGCACTTCTGCCACAGGATCGGATTTTCCTGATATTTTCTCACTTTTTTGGGCTTTCTGTCCCATTTTCGTTAAAACTCCACGTAAGATCTGTATCATGTATGGATAAGAAGTTTGTGTGAGAGCAATCATTGTTAAATACTAGTTGTAAATCAGCGATTGCGTCCATTTGTATATTGTTGAAAAAAATATTTACTTCCACGTGAATTCGTAATTCTTCCCATTTTCCTCCATTTTCCTGGGAAATGGACTCTAGGTTCGCAATGATCATGATGATGGATAGCATCTATTTTCTTGACTCATAATCAAGGATTGAAAAACAGTGGGCTCATCGAAATCGAGGGACCGGCAAAAAATCAGAGACTATGAGAAATGAAGAGCGCGCAGACAATGAAAGTAGGCACCCATCCAAACGAGGGGTCGACGGAATCGACAGGGTAGATCAAAAACCTCACGTGGGCACGATCAAGAAACGCAAGATCGCAGAGAAGTAATTTTAGGAATTCTATGTGGAAAGTTTATGTTTTTCTCACGCTTCTGGTTCTGATCCCAGTTATAAGGAGACGGTGGAAATGTATAATACGCTGGTGTGCAAAACCTAGGGACGAAATGGATAATGTAACATAAAACAACGAGGACTGGGTGGAAATAAATGAAAGTGTGGGATTATATTGAGAGACCTATGACGGCTATGCACAGGAAGTTAGACATCCCTTCGTGGAGGAATAGTTCAAATAAGGCGAGAAATATGGCTACCCGCACAAATCGAGGCAGGTGAAAGGTATGAAAGGAATTTTTTTTTGTCAATCAGCCAGTAGCTACCAAGTACTGTGGTGTTATCCTTCTATACATCTTATCCCGCAGACATCGTCTGGATGACCTGGCACGAGGAAGGATCATCAAGAAACCCGAAAAAGGCCGAACTATGACGAGTGCAGCCCAGGAACCTGGTATCGCTCTCAGCGTTGTTTCACGTGCACGGAGAGCATTCCGAGCCTCTGATACTGCTGCACGAAAGAGAGGAGGTGGTCAGCCAAGAACAACTGCACCAAGATATGACCACTACATTGTGCAGCAGGCAAGAAGAGATCCACATCAGTCAGCTTCTTTGATTGCAATGTCATTCAACAGGATTTCAAAGCAAGCCATCCCACGCACTACAGTGGCACGACGACTGCACCGTTGCGATCTCTTCGCCCGACGACCTTTACGTGGTGTTCCTTCGACCCTCGCGGATCGGCGAGACCGTTTAGGACGGTGCCGGGTGCATAGCGAACGGACCGATGAGAAATGGGGCCGTTTGCTTATTTCGGATGGGAGCAGATTCAGTCTGAGTAGTGACTCTGGACTCACCGTCATGGCCAAAGGTGGGGACACGCACGTCTCTCAGAAACGTTGTGGAACTTGACCGTTCTGGTGATCGAGGTGTTATGGTATGGGGAGGCATCATGCTTCGTAACCGTACTAACCTCCAAATTTTTGAGCGTGGGACCCTTAACAGTCGGCGTTACTGTGGAAAGGAACTCCTCCCCAATGTGTATCTTTTAAGTGCTGCAGTGAGCCCTGAAATCATTTTTATGGATAACAGTGCGCGACCGCATCGAACAGCTCATGTGAAAGAGGTCTTGACACAAGAGGTTATCAAGCGAATGGAGTGGCCTGCCCGTTTCCCCGACCTGAATCCCATCGAGCACGTGTAGGATGCACTGGGTAGAGGCATTGCAGCACGTCCAAATGCACCACTGACCATCCAGCAATTGTCAATTGTGCTGAAAGAGGAGTGGAATGCCCTACCACAATAACTCATTTTCAACCTCGTGGAAATTATGGGATCGCGTTACAGAGCATTTACTGCTGTCCGCGGTGATCACACACCCCATTGGGAACCGCGTCGCTTCTTTTGAAGTACTAGGATAAGTTGTGAGGAACTATGGGTAATCGGTACCTTTCAATAAAAATGTCTTATTTGCTCGTCCTATTTCGGTTTTCGGCTAATTGCTTCCTATGCAATACCGTAGTGATCGTCTATTGCTATGGTCTAAATTTCATCGAACTCTGTCGTCTGACAGAGGTACAGTAATCAAAAGTTGCTTCCGTCCCTAAGTTTTGCACACCAGTGTAGTTGGTGGGTGCCATTGCCCTTTTGTGCTCAGCGTTTCTGATACCGGCGGCGGAGAGCATAGAGATCGCAGAGATGGATTCCTCCCCTTCTAAAAGTTAGGGGAAGAGCCTGAGGTGGGAGAGATGATTAGGTGGGATTAGAAATGAAGACACGCAGAGCACAAAAGTGCCTGGCACCCCTAACTACATTTCCACCAAAGATACTTCTATGAAGGAGTGACTTTGGTAGGAAAAAGTTACTTACTCCAAACCTAACAATTTGGGATGTGGACCGCACAGCTAAGATTGGGTGTACATGCTTGGATGCGAAGATTTCTCACCAAAGGTTTCTTGTTTTTTCCTAGCGGTTCCTCAACTCCGACAAAGTGTTTACCTCCCCCAACCTACTAGGAGTAGATCGTAACAGGTTCTCCTCTAACTCCTTAAGGAATGATAAAGATCGAGTGTAGAGTTCTTTTTTTTCTTTGAAGTGGTATGCATCTTTGGAAGCTTTGGGCGCTGACGAGTCCTATTCAGGAGTGTGCCACCGATCCGATTTCAATTCAGAATCGATATGATGATTGAAGCATGCTTGGGCAGGGCAATGGCTATAAGTGAACCTTCCGAAATGGGGCTTGGGTCACATCCACTGCAAGGTTCAATTAGAATTTTTAGAATTGTATATGAATCTCCTTTCAATTAGAACTACCAAGAGCGCTTGATCGGAGTGGTAATGGAAAGCTCTTTCTTGTAGGGCATCATGGGGGACGCGTGGCGCGTTGTATCGCTTTTTGCATTAAAATTACCCAGCCAAATACTGCGTATGTTCAGACAGGTGAAAATGCAGTCGATTAGGCATGCCATTCACTCATGTTATTCGTTCCAATACTGAACAATCGAATTTGCTTCTTGTCGCTCAGCAAAGGAGATGCCAGTTGAAGTAGGTACACCCGAATGTATTTAGCAAAGATGATTCGCTCTCAGCTTTTACCGAAATACTCGGCCTTTCTGACTCACACCATGGCATAGCTAAAAATCAAGAGTAATATCGCGTACTTAGCTTGTGTGTTACTCAATGGCTGCTTTCATAGTCCGCCGGCCGGCCGGCGGAGGCAGTGCTAGCGGGGAGGAGGGAGGCAGACAGTGTAAGACAAACAGTCCACGCCCCTTCGAAGGTTGTTTGTTTTCAACCCCTCGAAGGGGCGTGGACTGTTTGCCTATCTGTCTGCCTCCCTCCTCCCCGCTAGCACTGCCTCCGCCGGCCAGCGCGCCGGCGCGCCGGCGCGCCGGCACGCCGGCCGGCGGACTATGAAAGCAGCCAATGGGTATCATTTACCAGCGATGTTGCTTGAAGGTTTCTGAGAGCATGAATCTTCTCCGACTAGGAACTCCTGTCGGCGATTCTTGGACAATCTCAGTCCATGAAAGTAAACGCTCTCGACTGTTGCATCGTACATGTGCTCTTTATCCCATGACTCTTCGACTGAATCATGATCAGCACGAAAACCGGCTGAACAGGACCTATACTTACTTATTCAAGCAACATTAATGACAGAGTCGGCCATAAAGCACCAAAATAAAGGATAAAGGATAAAGTTTTTGGCGTTAATCAATCCCGTCTGAGGGATGCGCCCCCGCACTCGACTTCCATTCAGAATCGTAGTGGCGTAATGAGTGCGTATGTGGCCTATACAATGACTTGCGGTGGCCAGCCGATGTACAAGTCAGTGCTTTTATCCTCCCAGACGTGTCTGGTACCAATTCACCGACCCCGGGGGGATGGAAGGCTTGGTTGGCCTGGGCGGGCATCGATCCGGGATTCGAACCCCTGACCGTGCGTGTGATATAGTGCGCCACTTGCCACTACACCACCTCCGCCCTTTACCATAAATACTTTTGTAAATTTTTGCATACACACCGCATACAGGGAGGAAATATTACTATGTGGAACTATGATAATAACTGATTACGGTGATTTAAATCACAGTTGACACATCTCCACCTCCTTAACCATGCCCCGTACCCTCGCAGAGTTCACTACTTTTACAGGGAATCAAACATTTTCTCTATTTAAAGAAAACCTCGCACTCATTGAAGGCAGCTCACGATAATTTGATGGGGGAGGACGTCAATGGCCTCTCCGCCTCTCGATCGAAGTCACGTCAGACGGTCAGACGAGTGTCGATACAAAACAGAATGTAGGTCTTCGTTCTAGGACCCACACATAATCAGCTGTCGCCTAGTAATGAGACGATGTTTTTTCCCATTCTTTTTTCCTCTGCTATTCTTCTTGCTGCCGCGATCCCTTATTTAATTCCCTACTTCTAGAGGCTAGAAAAGGTTAGCTACTTTTGCTGTTACTAGTGTTTTTTGTTTACTTATGCTTATAAGTGAATGAATTTTCGCTTACCGTTGTCTGTTATTCGCACCAGGACCCACAGTGAAACAGTGAAACACACTGTTTAGCTTGTCCGCACACCCCACTCTTCTTCATTTTTCTGGTTTCATTCTCGTCTGGCCCCCTTTATAACGTTTTTTCGAAGCTTTTTTCACTTTGGAAGCACCGATGCACGCAGTTTCTTCACCTCAGTCGCACTGGTTTCGATCTTGTCCTCCATTTTTCATCATAATCTGGATTACCCAAAATTATCGTGAACGGAGCCTTTAAAAACTCGTCCGCCTTGGGTATGTACGTAGACTAATCCGGTTCAAGGCCCTTACGACTCCCTACTTGGCTGTTTTTCATTGGGACAGTGTCCAGGCTATATTGTGGGTAACAGGTTTATTTTAAAGATAATTCTAGAAACCATAGTTAACGTTACCTTTAAAAAGTTCAAAAAAACTGCGAGTGGAGAATCGAGGAAATATAAATGGAGCTAGGATACTTTTCGGGAAAAGGCAGAGCAATAGATGAAAAGTTCACCTGTTACATGTAACGCCGGTTTGAGTAGCTTTCAGATCTTCCTGGCCCATTTTGCTTCTTCAAGAGCATTTTGCGGCTAAATTTTTTTGTTCCACTGCTCTAGCAATTTCGTTTGCAGGCAGTAGGATTCCAGTCGTGACAACAGCACCCCAGACTGGAGAAACCGCAACGTAAAAAAGACAGGTGGCATTTTGATTGCTTCTAGACAATTATTATTCGTTCAGACTACCGTTTCTGTGCTGTAAAAAAAAGTAAGGTACAAACCCATAAATGCTCCCACACTCAATCCTTTCCACATCAGAAACACCCCTGCCAGCACTTCTCCGTCTATCAGGGAGTGCTATGACAATTTTTAAGTCTACCGTTAGATGCCAACTAAACCTGTTGTTCAATCATAGTCCATGACCACCTTTGATATCATTATTAGCCCCTATTCAAAAAATATCGCCATCAAACATGTCCTGCTACTAATGCTTTCTAATGAGTTGCGAAAGCTTGATAGTAAACAGTAAACATGACACAGTCTTTCTTAGATGAAGCGGTCTCCGGAAAAGGAATAGGAATGGGGCATCATAATTGTTTTCAGTTTTTTAGAGTTTTGTTCATAAAAGGTAGAGATGAATTGCGACAACATCGTGAAGGTGATCCATGATTCCTGGTTTCGGACAGCTTTATTCGGGCAATTCATAGCGAGTATTATATCGGCTATACTTAGTATTTTCGTGGTAAAAAAAATTTGTCATCTATACTTCCATATTAATACTAAGGTAAGTCAACTAATCATTTTCGAGCATTTCATTTTCTTTTGTACAAATATCATAGCGATATCTTTAAATAGGGCTCTTTTTATTATATTTTAGCTTGACACAAGTGGTAAAGCCGTTTTAACTTTTTTCTTAACTTCAGAAAATGAAATCCCAATTTGTTCAGAATGATATAGGGAAATATACAGCCTATACTTCTAGAAAATGGGTCTAGTAGCATTTCATGGAATGGGGGTCATGTAGCACCCTTTGGGCATTGTGTTTTTTGAGATAAACTTCATAATATGCGTCCTGTTTTTCCGTCCCGTTGAATATCGATTTCCTCGAGTGATCGCCACTAAGATTTCCATTCGTCCCTGTTGCGAGTCGAAGTAGCCCATTGGATCGTACAAGCTCGAGGGACACGGGCATAGCATCCCTTCCGTTCAGGACTTTCGTGAAGAAGTCTGACCATCTTAGTTTCGTCCGGCGTCCCGAGGGACCCAGTGCATATCTCAGTCAAACGTCTTCACAATCTTCTAGAGCGTGACAGATTGTTAACTGAAACCTAAAAAGCCGATTACGACATGAAACACAGTGGTGGGCCTCTTGTTTTTCTAGCTGTTTTATAACTTTTTTAGGTTCTTCTAATGGCTATGCTATACCTCTACATTGTGCATTCATTCCTCATTTTCATTACTCTGGTATGATAGCTTTCCATTATCATTGTTTTTCATTTCACCCTTGTATAGCAAAGAATACTCAGAGAATATTGAAAAAAACTTTCAAAAGTTCTTGTGTCTATAGATGCCGTCATTCTAGCCGCTCAGGACAGAAAAGAAATTGTGGATTATTTCAGGCAATCCATCTAACCTACTACTTCTTCACCGATCCATGCACATTGAGTGTCCCGTCAATTGTTTGCGTTGGACTGCATTTCCCTGCGATATGTTGCATGCTATCATTTGTGATATTACAGGTGATATTGTAGTTTTATCAGCAGAAATGGAAAAACTCATTTTGGGTCACACATACATCATCAGACTGCGTATTAGGATACTATGTAATAGTGGAAGGCTAACAAAAAATTAAGTGCACTAATCAGTCCTGCTCGGCATACCCCAACACCAGACCTCCATTCAGAATCGTTGTAGCGTTCGAAGACATTCGCAGGTATGTGTAACAGGCTTGTAAAAAAACTTGAAGGCTCAGTTCACGATAAGAATGATTTCTGAGATTCCTCCACAGGATGAATTTGAGGCCCTCGCGTATACCATTTCTGGCACTACATATTAGGTCGGAAAAGGGCCTACATAGGGAGTTATAAAGGCTCAAAGATTGGCTCGTGTGTATCCTCGGACGAGTTTCACCGGCACTGTAGAAGCACCGATCACAAGGGAACCCATGTAGGAAGTTCAAACAATTGTCATGAACCGTGTCATAGCGACAGTGAAAGGCAGTTCTGTACAGTCCTGGCTTGATGAGACAGCTCTTTGCGCAATTGCAATAATTGGAATCTCGTTCGAACATCCCTTCCATGTTAATTCCGTCATAGCAATCTCGTCCAACCTCTATTTTCCCCACTTTTGGAAGCCATATTTTCCTCGTAATCGGCAAATTCTCTCGCTTTCTTCACTACTAATGAACTATGCCCAACCTATACTTCCGCTTTTCGACTAAAGAGGGGTACCTCAAAACTATTGTGAACTGTACATTTAAAGGATTGAGGTTCAGCGTAAATAGCAGAGCCCAAAGTAAAGTAAGGTTGTCCGTTCAGAGCGAACGAGTGCAGACTTAAGAATCCTACTGCGTGATCAAAATGGCACAGAACGTGGCAAGAACGATTTGATCCTTTCCTAATATAAAATCTCGACTTTTTTTGTCGTGAGAAGAAAACTCATTCTCTCAGTTGTCTCATTCAACTTCAAGGTTCCATTTTACGACTATCCCTCTGAAAAAAACTAGAAGAATTCTGCTTTGGACGAGAATGTGACGAGTTGAAAAGGTACATATTCGGACGAGCCGTCCACATATGTGCGTACAGCTTTCTGCAGTGAGATGCCCGTAATAAGGGCTATAAAGGCTATGGTACGTCTACCAAGGCCATTAACACGTCCTATATTGGCAGTTTTTCGACCCAGATTCCGTTCCTTGTGCTATATTTAGGGTCACAAGTCCATCTATAGAGAACTATTTTTTTATTCGTTAACCATGCCTTTGAAAATAACTTTCAGTTTTTTATGGTCGTCGAAAGAAGTATCGCTTTGTGGAAACGTCAATATTATGAGTCTTATGGACCGAAGTTGGGTATCACACTTGTATTTCTCTCTGTAAGTTCAGTTCCTTTTGTGCACTTAGTTTTTTTCTGCGCCCGCCATAGAAGAAAAACAAAAACTACCAATCAATACATATGCATATCTTCTCTATATATAAAGCGCTAACTTTGTGTGTCCGTTTGTGTGTCCTCGCAAAAGTCACGTAGGCACGATCAAGAGCGTGGAGATCACAAGTGCGCGGAGAGAAATCAGTTATGAAAAAGAAAGTCGACCGATGCTCTTTATATTGGGCCGTTGATTAACATCCAACCTATTTATGAAGTTACAGACTGTAAATCACAACACGCTTCCCACAACCAAGACTATCAAAGCCCTAGGAACTAGAGGAGGTTAAAATGGAAACAACTCCACGATCACCTATTAGTGTCAAGAGATCAATACCCTTAAAGCGGATCGTTCCAAATGGGGAATATCACCTAATGGGGGAACGGTTATGAAAAGGGAACCGACACTGTTCATATTGGTCCTCTAACAAATCGTAATCAAGCGGTAGTGGGCATGGCATGGTGCACGCGTTAGTGTGCGTAGCCCAACTGGTATATCAAATATGTCGAGGAAAAATGGTTTCTGATGAAGAGTAGTCAAAGAAAAAAAAATCGCATGGCATTCTCTGCAATCTTTTTCATAACTCTTTCTCAGGTTATTCTTCCTGCTTCGACGCTAGTTCTAGCAATGAAAGGTGTTCACAGACCACGAACCGCTATATACTGTGGCTTTGCGGACACCGGCTCCGCAGGAAATTTGATAGCATTCATGTCAGTGATGTGTGGAATCAACCTCATCACACTGATCATAGCTACAGTACTTCTATTTTTGAACAAATTTCTCTCCAAACAGTAGGTGTCTATACCAATTTTATCCATTCATATTTGAAAAGCTCCATTTCTCGCCATGTGTGTACTGTGTATTGTTTCAGAAAGTCTTACAACCTCAACTTATCCTATCAGCTTCGTGAAGGCGCTACAATTATCCGGATTATCCTCCCTCTGACATCATTTCAGACAATTTTTTGCTCGGTGTTTTTCGCTTGTATTCTTGTTTTCATATCATTCAAAGATTTTGTGGACCATGCCACTGTTTTGATTCTCAACGTTGCCTTATATGTATGTTAGTTTCTGCTCTAATTTTTGCAGCTTAAAAAGTCAGCCCCGACCTTCACAACTGCACCACACTCCCCACACCCGTGTTAAATAGCTGGGCTGCTGTCCAAGACTGGGGATTGTGAAGGGTCTGTTGAAATGGTGTGCCTGAACTGCATTGAACGTCATAAGAGTTGATTCCCTCATTCACTTCGCGGTGGGTGCAAGGCTAGACTTTCTTAGTCAGGGTCTAGACCATTCGATCTTGGGTTCCTGTGAGTTAATGACTAGAAATCCACTCGAGCTTTGTCATGCGAGTAATTGCATACTGGATTGTAGGCATAGCGTTAGAGGGTATCCAAATTGTGGAGGAAAACATACGAGCAAAGCAGTGCACACTGGCTGGTGATAGAATAGAGCCAGTGCTTTGAAAAGGGAGAAGGCGGCCAGATTGGTACTACTGCGATCGGAACCTCGCTGGGTCTTTTTCCTAGGGTCTCTGAACGATACACCCTGGCCACCCCACATTATATCAAATGTATACGAACCATATACCGAGAGGAGCACGACTTTCACTCCATCCTAAGATCTGGGATGATATTTTTAACATGAATTGGTTTAATTTTACTTTCAGATCATTCCCTACTATACTATTGTATCGCCGATCCTGATGTGGTTAACAGTACGATGGTCACAACAGCTGAAACAGTCCAGACTGAAAAATATAGCCAATAAGTCAACCAACGACTTCTTCGATACACAGAGAGAAATGTGGCATTGATAGTCGATAAACTTTTAACTAATGGTGGAAATATGCAACAGAGCAAAGTTGCATTGAAATGGGAAGGTGAAGTGGTGAATTGGGAGCAATGCGTTTTCTTAGACTCACAGCTCTGTGTGCTCGGTCCACATTCCCTGCCGATGTTAAAATGGAAGTAATTTTTCTCTTCTTTTTTTGGTGTTCCGATGTTAGTAAAAATTCAAATAGGGAGAGCTCGCATGGATCACGTGTCGATGCGCGGTTTCCCGCCAAGATTTTGGTATATAAGCAGAGGGATCGATTTGGATTTGAGATCGAATGCTGCCAGGACGCGGTGGCAGCGTCACCTTGTTTTCTAATAACTTGGCTTAATCGTAATATAGCCGTCTTGTAACTTTTTTTCTGCCCTTTTTTTACCCTGACAAAGGTTCGCTGGCATTTTCCGCTCGCTCCAGTGAAACACATTTTTGACTCCCATCTTCTCAGCCGACAATTCTGTTTTAAGTGATAACAAGAAAGCCTTCCATAATTTCCAAGTGGACAGTTTGTTTGCAAGATTCATGTTCAGGAAATGTATAAAAACAACGTAACATTGAGCATCATCGGAACAATTGTGAATGGAGGTTTCCATAATTATAGAACGAGATATTGCATAGGAGAAACGTTTGGGCCAAAACCGGGACTAATTGCTATTTTTGCTTTTTCTGTCATTTGGATGAGATAAAAAAGAAAAAATATTAAAATGAAACGGAGGACAACCTAACATGAAACACTCTTGTCAACGTGTCATGTGTTTTTCGGCTGCTCATTGTAGCCATGCGCGGGGATAGGCTTCTTTCATGATAGACTCCGGGAAGTTCCCTGATTGGAAAATCTCATAACCGCTGAGTTTAACACGGGGTGAAGAATCCTGGGTGTGGTGCAGCAGGAACGAAATCGCAAGAGAGATGCCGCGCGCGAAAGAATGTAGCAGAATGCAGCAGTAAGTAAGAAACACAGGAACAAAAGAACTAACAGTAGAACCATGCCAAAAGTAATAATCGCACAGCGATCGAGCTGTATCCCGTCTCCCAAGCATCCTTGGCTAATCAATGTTATTTTGAGATGCGAATTCAGTTCCAGATGGCAGTCGAGTGCTCACTTGGTCACAGCATGGATTGCAGTTGCCGTAAACCGAACGCATCTTCATTTTCATCAAACTACTATAAGATTAGTCAAGCCTGATGATCATTCACTATTCTTCCGATTCGTAATTCTTCCGATTTCTCCCCCTTCCTCAAGGAAGTGGATTCTTTGAAACCTAGAACAGTGAAAGTGATGGTGAACATAGATTTCTTTATCCCTGGCATCGGAAGGTAGAAAAACAGTTGGCTCATCAAAGTCGCATTGGCAAGAAAAGTAGAGACCATGAGCTATTAGGAGTGCACAGATGATGAAAGTGGGTGCCTTCCCGGACATGGGGTATCACAAATGGACGGGGAGATCAGTATCACCCGTTATCGTGAATAAAAAAAACCTCTTATCGTGCGGCGCAACAAAGGAAATGCCAATGAGGTACCTATGCCCAGAAATCTTTACCTACAATGATTATGCACTTCGCTTTTCCCGGAATTCCCCACCTTTCAAGCTCACACCATGGCGTAATAGAGAATCAAGGGAATTATATACACTTTCTCCTTGTGTGACTAAATCTTTCTGGGGAAATTACCGAGAAGATTTTTCTGGTGTTTGTACCCGCACTAACTAAAGAACCCTGCCAGTAATCTAAGACGACTTCATCGCGTGAAAAACACGCTCTCGATAGCTACCCCATGCAGTACTATTCCTCTTGTGAATCATCAACCAAATGAGGGCTTCCACACATTCAGCGACATGCTATCAGCACCGATCCGCCGCCTAAGCACCTAAACTTTTCCAAGCAGCAGCACAGAATCGACCATGGAATGCCATAATAAGCACGTTGTGTTGAAAATGAAGGTAAAACAGCAAGGAGGAAGTATTGCTCTACGAAAATATGATAATAACTGCCTAGAAAATCCTAAATCACAGTTTACATATCACTTCTTCCTCTAAGAGACTTCGCGCCTTTGCAGTGTTATTATTTTATTGTTATTTTCACTGTAAATAATAACTTTTCCTGTTCAGAAAGAGAGAGAGAGAGAACATGGATTCATTAACGTCCTTCTGATCAAATTCTTCCATTTATTCCTGCCCCTCGTAGTCGCTTGCTTCTCTAACTCGCCCCAAGTTCCGAAGAGAAGAGCCTTACCACTGCTACTGCTACTAGGATACAGATACAACAATAGCAGATAATAATAGGCGTAGTGATGCTTATTCGAACGATCCGCCGCCTCCTTATCTTCTCCGATTTTTTTTCAAAAAAGCGTGTGAATGGAATTTCGAGAAAATAAGGGTAATTTTTTTTTGGGAAGGTCATTCTTTGAAAATACAATACATTTTATGTCCAAATTCCACTTTTCTCCTGCCCTGCCTTAGCAGTTTCTTGGAGTTGCGATAGGACTCCGATCATGTCAACAGCAACCCAGACAGAAATCGCTACGTAAAATAGGCAGGTGGCATTTTGTTTGCTTTTTAATAATTGTTATTCGTTCAAACTACCATTTTTGTGTTGTTGTGGAAAGAAATGAAGGACAACTTCTGTATGCTTTTCATAACAGAAACCTTCTACAACCCACTCCCATCGATTCCATCAATTCTCTGCCATGAAAGGAAATGGAATCGAAGCCTAGTTGACTATCAAACCCATAAACTCCTTCCATGTCATCATTATCTTACTTCCAAAAAATTTGAAGATGAACAAGTTTCCAGCTAATAATTTCTCGGTGGCCTGATAATAAAACAACGATTTGAAGAGTTCTGTGCATAGCTATCCTCAGATTTCGATATTTTGTTATGTCTTTGTCACAGGAGGAGGTCTCCGAGCCAATAATTGTACTCGGACATCCTGCCTCTGTATAAGTATTTAAGATTCCTTCAGGAGGAGTCTTTCAGGAGGAGGCAGAGATGAACTGCGATGATACCGAGAAGGTGATCCACGATTTCTGGTTTCTGACGGCCCTATTTGGACAGATCATCGCAAGTATTGTGTCGATTGTGCTTAGTATTTTGGTGGTAGGAAAATGTTGTCATCTATGCTTTCATGTTAATACTAAGGTAAGTCACTTGAACATTCTTTCGGCCCTCACTTTTTTCTGTACCCCTACCAAAGTGAATTTTTGAAATAGCGCTTTATCATGTGCAGTCCGTACCTTCAAGGTGGCTTCTCGTGTAATGGTGGCCGAGTAGCGCCTTTGAGCATGTGCACTTTCCAAGGAAATTTCGTTATGCATATACATATGTATGCATGCGAAAATATGTTGATAAGTCCGATATTCTAGGGCTTGTCAGTTCGTTAAGTTATACTCAAAAGACCGATTATCACCTAAAGCGCAGTGGTGGTACTTCGGAATCTTCAGCTGACTTATAACGTATTTCAGGTACTGCTGACAGCGATGCTCTATTTATATATCGCCCATTCATTCCTCATCATCATCACTTTAGTGAGTTGCATTTTTATTATCGTTTTAATTCATTTCAATCCTGCCAAAAAACCTCTAGTGAACAACTTTGCTCGACTGAAAAATTCTCTATTATCCGCAGTGAAGAATTTTCAAAAAATATTCTTAAATCAACCGAAAAGAGTTGACTCCTGTCGTAATCAGAGTAAAATCTGAAAAGATTCATAAAAAAGGTTTCAGGGTTAGGAGATGTGGAATCGTGATTATTATGACCGATTAGTGCATTCATCATTTCGTTCGGTCTCTAAGACTCGGTAATTTTCCAGAAGAAGAACGAATTTCAGACAATCCATCTGGCTTACTACTTTTTCACCGATCCCTGCACTTTCAGTATACCGTCGGCGGTTTGCTCTGGTTTGCATTTTCCCGCGGTATGCTGCATGTTATCATTTGTGATATTGCAGGTGAGATTTCAGTGCTATTAGTGAAATATAAATAATCTACGTTCTTGGCTCATACGACCATCATCATGCTGCGTATTAGAATGCTATATATGTAATTGTCTAGGAGATATAATGACTAACAACGATAGAACTAGTTGCACTATTTATCCTGGCGTTCGTAGAGCTGAATGTTTATACAACTGGATTATTGGATAAACTGACGGGTTAAGGTCGAGCATAGGTCAAACCCAGGTCTAAGGTTGTCTGTTCGTCGTCTCCTCCCCTCACTATTCTCCCTTGTTCACTCCAAAGCACCGTTAAAGACCAGCTGAGAACTGATATAGAGCAAAGATGTATCACAGAACAATAGCCTAACGGTAGGGAAGAGCTAATAATTCCGACTGTCTGCCGACCTCCTCCCCCCTAGCACTGCCTCGTGGCACGCCGGCCGGCCGGCCGGCGGACTATGAAAGCAGCCAACGGTGCGTTACAACAGGGCAGATATGTAAATCATTCACAAGAAATTTGTTTCAGTTTTTCATGGTCGTCGAAAGAAGTGTTGCGCTGTGGAAACGTCTACATTATGAGTCCTACGGACCAAAACTGGCAGTAACACTTGTATTACTTTCTGTAAGTTCAGTTGCTTTGGTGCAAAATTTCCTCTGGAGCTATCTTCTGGAGATACCCCTCTACATTTTCAGCTTCTCTATCAGAGAAAAAAGGTTTAGATACAAAGTAGTCTTCGAGGAGTCTCTCGAAGGCTCTAGTGTGAAAAAAGGAAAAAATTTCATGGATTTCTTCACAACTTTTTTTCAACTTGCTCTCAGGTTATTCTTCCTCCTACGACGGTGATTCTTGCAATGGGAGGTCTTCACAGCCCAGAAACCCATATCTTCTGTGGCTTCGCAGACGGCGATTCCGGACACAATCTAATAGGATTTACGTCGGCGATGGGTGGAATTAACCTCATCACGCTGATCATAGCTACGATACTTCTTTTCTTGAACAGGCTCCTCTCCCAACGGTACGTGCCCTTACTCATTCTACTCCATTGAATTGGAAAAAACGCATTTTTCGTTATTAAAATGTTCCAGAAAGTCTTTCGATCTCAATTCGTCTTATCAGCTTCGAGAAGGCGCTACGATCATTCGTATTATCCTCCCTTTGACATCATTTCAAACTACTTTTTGTGCGGTGTATTTTGGCTGTATTCTCGCTTTCTTATCATTCGAAGATGTGGTGGACAAAGTCACATATCTGATTCTGAACGCAGCCACATATGTGAGCATTTGCTCTGATTTTTGCACAAATTCAATTTGCTAGCATTGGGTGTTGAAAGTCACTTTCCTTGCTGACCTGGATATTAACGGCCCCCTCCTCTCACCCCCTTCCCCCCTTCCCCCCCCCCCTTCCCCCTCCCCTCCCCAGTGAAGCGTCATTGCACCTATTTTCAAAAACATTATCAAAGTGTACCTGATTAGCTGAAGGTCAACGTATGCTCCCTTGCATATTCCCCCTCAATTGATGAGTAAGGGACAGGAACATTCCTCAGAGCATAATCAAATGAATGGTTGAATAGATCAGGGATTATGTTGAGCTTCTTGCGGTGATGCTGAACTGCATTGAGCGCGATACGGATGGATTCCCACCTTGCCTTGCAGTGCATACTGGCCGCTATTGCTCCGGTTTCTCCCAAGTCCTTCATCTGCTAGGGCTGGTAATTTTCCGACCCTCTAAGTTTCTAGTGTAAGAACCAGATTCCGAAGGGAGCAGAACCTCTACTGCATGCCAAGAACTGCAAGGGTTTTATTCGCATTAATTGCTCTCATTAATACTATTTAATGAATTTCAGATTATTCCCTACTACACTGTTGTGTCGCCAATCCTGATGTGGTTCACAATACGATGGTCGCAACAGCTGAAACAATCCAGGCTGAAAAACATAGTCAACCAGACATCTAACGACTATTTTAATGCGCAGAAGAAAATGTGGCAATGATAATCAATAAACTTTTTTTAGCTGGGCAAATGAATGTGCAATAGAGCAAGGGTGGGCAGGATGAGTTCTATAGAAAAGAACGTTTCTGTACCACCCCGCACAAATTCTTTTCGCGATAACTGATGTAGGACTTGCATTAAATGGGGAGGGTTTCTGCGCACTTATCTGCCCTCCCTCACCGAGAAGGTATCATAACGGTTCGCCCTCAAAAGGTTGGCTTGCCGAGTCAAACTAGCCATGAATAAAGAGTGCTTTCTTTGCAGCCTTCGAGAAAAAAAACCGGGGTAAAGCGGCTGTCGCTGACCAAAGTTCTTTCGAGAAGCAAACTCTATTCAGAATGGAAGTCGAATGTCTAATGGGTCAGAGCATGCTTGCGGTGGTTTTGTACCGGATCGTCTGCGTATTTACCACCACAGTTCAATAGACGACGAACACACCCAAGAATGTATCAGCCCAAGCTGGCACTCATGAAAATTCCATCTCTGGACCAAGCGAACGCTGTCGGAACCTCTTGCTAGTGTCTTATCGTCGCCTTCACCTGTAGCAAACACTCATTGACTGTACTGACATAACGGGAGAATTCCAGACTGCACTACCAATAGATGCTTCACCACACATTTCCATAATTACTTATATTATTATGGAAATGTGTGGTGAAGCATCTATTGGTAGTGAAGCCTGGAATTCTCCCGTTTCCGTAATATGTACGAGAAATGAAAGCGTTCACAGTTTTAACTGGACCACAAACTTTTTACTCAGGATTGGACTATCGCTGATAGCCGCTGTAGTAACTATCAACGAGATTCCGATATGGAAGTTAATGGGTACTGCTCAGCGGGTGGGGAAGCTGAGGGTTCTTGTAGTCAAACGGCGAACCACATCAGCCGCAACCGATTTTGTCGCTACACAAGGCGTCTATCAGGACTACTTGATTCATAACCTTTTATCGTCAAACAAAAAGGGTCTGAGTACGATCAAGCGAAGTTGCTCCACTTTGTCATATGATGCCGTTGCGGTTACCCAGAGCTTCAGAGTCTATACTTATTTAGACATCAGCAATAGAGTGATCGACCCCACACCATCATAATAGGCATGTTGCATTAAAAACACGAAAATAAACCACGGGGGAGAAGCATCGTTTCTGCGAATAACTGATAATCACTGTTTAGGATGAAGGAATACAACGCAGTTTTACTAGGAATTATGAATTTTTCGCATGCAAAACAGAACTAGATCTCAGAATTATTCTTTATGAACACGGTCTTCTGTCTTCTGTTATCCTGCTTCCTCATAGACATTTCTTCCTCTTGCTCTCAGTTCTAGAGCAAAGTGTTTATTCTTTCGGGCCATCCTCTGGCTGCTAAGCATGCCTTCCATCTGTATGACGGTCTAACCTCCACGTTTTTGATCCTGACCAACTGCAACGATTTTTTTCTTGACTTCCATTTAAAATGTTGTACAACTGAACTGCCTTCCATGAATTGCATCTTCAGGGAAACAACGCTCTTTCGTTAAAGCATATGGGTCTGAATACATCTAGGTAGGCCATGCCTCTGAAAATCTCGGAGATATGTTCAATTCTATTGCTCTCATGCAGACCACGTTTATTCGAACCGGCCCTTCCGTCCAATCCAGCTTTAGCAACTTAACTATTTTCTGCGTTCGTAAATTACACTCCGCGGTTTTCAGAGTAGAATAACAAAATATTGAGGAATTTGTAGTGAAATCCCAGAATATTATAACCCCAGTCAGGACGCTCGGATCACGCCTTGCTACATTCCTTTCTTTCACCAAGTGGTTAGAGATGAGCATAGGTTCTACCCAACACTGACGACTACAGTGCAGAGGAAGGGTAGTTGACCTTTCCTGTGTTTAGAAACGGTTCTAGAATATGGTTTTGATCTAAGCCTCAGAAGGGGTAGGGGTAATACGATTACCTCGTGCAAAAATCCAGGATGGGTATAAGTTGAGTATTCAATTGACTCACCCACCCCGGTGCTCCTCAAAAAAAAAAAAAGAACTCAAACTCAGGTCAAAAAACTGCGTGCTCTCGGCTAAGAAACTTTAATCAGCACAATTATTGACTAACTCCTTATGCTGAAATTACTTCAAATAAAAGCGGAGGTCTCCCAAATACATTGTCAGCCCTGTTTTTTGTATAGACATACATAGCACTATGCCGGTACACATTGAAATCACAGTTTCGAAGTACCCACTTCACTCCGCATCACTCACTTCACTACGCAGTACTCACTCTACTCCGTCAACCTGACCATCTCCAAGTTTCTACTTTATATAAAAGAAGGAAGTGTAGAATAGAGCTAGGAGACAGATACCCAAGCCAAAGGACACGCAAATTGACAAACTGACACACCAAGTTTCTGTTTTGTAAATGAGAGGGGGGGGGGGATATCAAACATTCTACTGTCCAGAGATGAGCGGCCGTTGGCATGGGAGGCATGCGATCAAAGTGCCCAGCGCAACTTTTGGATTTATAATATAGATGGGATAAGGTTGATTCTAGGAAAAGCAGACGAATATGACAACAGTACTGCTGTTGCTCCTAACTTTGATTCAAAGGCACAGTTCACGATTATTTTGAGGTACCCGTTCAAATTCGAAGAACGGAAGTATAGATTGGAAATAGCTTAGTAAATAAAGCGTGAGAATTCGCCGTTTTCGAGAAAAAGAATTCTCTTCTAAAGTAGGGAAAGTTGAAAAGAGATTACCATGACGGAAATAACATGGAAGGGGTATTTGGACGAGATTTCAGTTACTGCAATTGCGCAAAGAGCTGACTGCATCAAGCCAGAACTGTACAGAACTGTCTTTCACTGTCGCTATGGGTCATTACAAGTTGTATGAACCTCCTACGTGGGTTCCTTTGTGATCGGTGTAGCCTCTACAATGCTGGTAGAACTCGTCCCAGGATACACACGGGCCAATCTCGACTGAATAGTGCCAGATATGGTATACGCGAGGGCCCCGAACACATCCTGTGGGGGAAATTTTAGAAGCCATTTTTGTGGCGAACTGTGCCTTCAAGAAATTTTCTTCTCCTCCTGCCCCATCTCGCTATTTGAGATTCCATTTTATGACTTATCTCGACTTTTCTGCTTTTCGCTTTAACCCGATTTTTGAGACCTTTCAGTATAGGTTAGGATCATATTAGGATCATTTTAACTTCTATATATGTACATCAACAGAAGTCGCTACGTAAAATCGGCACGAGGTGTTTTAATTGCTTCCATACGGTTGTTATTCATTCGAAATACCGTTTCTGGGTAGTTGTAGAGAAATAAAGGGCAAAATCATAGATTATTCCCACATCCACTCCTTACTATATCAGAAACACTCTTCCACCCACTCTTATTTGATTATGGTGGTTGTCACAAGTATGAATTTTGCCATGTGCCATTGTGGCCTTGTGGACCATAATAACTTATAGTTTTCCTCGATGCCTTTGCAAACCTTTTTTCAGAAGGAAATTTGTCACCTCTCTCTGAGCTTTCCAGAACAGGAATTTTTGGTGATCTGGGCCAGCAATGGAACTTGCTTAGAGGCTTCCTTCTTGGAGTTTTACATCGTTATTGCATACAACTTTTTTGTTTAGGAAGAGACAAAAATGAACTGCGACGATACGGTGAAAGTGATCAACGATTTCTGGTTTCTCACAGCTCTATTTGGGCAGCTTATCGCAAGTATTATATCGGCTGTGCTCAGTATTGTTGTAGTAAAAAAATGTTGTGATTTGCATTTCCATATTAATACGAAGGTGAGTCAATTAGTTTATTTAGTCAATCCCTAAGCACTCAATTTTTTCTGTACTAGACAGTAATGTGGACGGAGAAAATCCTCGATTCTATAGAAACACACAAAAGTATTTTGTATTTTTCAGGTGCTACTGATGGCTATGCTCTATCTCTATATCCTACACTCCTTCTTCATGATCATTACTCTAGTATGTCATATTTCACATACAATTTTGTTTCAGCCCTGCAGATGATGAGCACCTTAGCAATTAAGTTTGTTTGTGTAGCTTGAGTCAACCATCTTCAATGGAAACATTCCAAAAAAAAAGTTAAAATAATAAAAATCTGTAATGAATGAACAGACTGCCGTAGTTGCTTCCTTAAGGAGTCTGCCTTGTCGCCCTCGTCAAGGCCCGTAGAGCTAAAAATAATGCAATCAGACCTCAAGCATCATTCCATGGTCTAAGGGATTGTAGGATTCGGTTTAGATATATAGGAATATCATCATCATATTATTTAAATACTCTTGTGCCGTGCGAGGTTGTTAGGTGGAACGATTTATTAGTTCAATGGCCTAACGTTTCGACGCTATCGTCTTCTTCAGAGGCCTAAAGCAATTCGAGATGATTTGCACAAAATCCAAAAAGCGCATCTCCCCTTTGGCGAATGAGACAACAAATTCAAACCCACAATTCGAATCTTAACTCACCAGGGTTCCACCGCTCAAGCGGATGTAAATCCGCTGTCACCACAAGCGACTGTCAGTAGCGAATGAGACTTCCTGTGCTGTCTCCCCTATACTTGTGATAAGGAAGATCACGTCATAATGCTACTGAGTCATAAGCCGCAGTGCGGTATATACGGCAAAAGATCGTTGGTTATAGATAGGCACTCATCTCTACCATTCATATTAGGATTTCTTTGAAACATCCAGAACGCCTCTAATGCTTTTCTCGCTGAAATCTCCGTCTCCTGCGCTAATATCGTGCACTTTAGTTCAAAGTTGTTGCCGTTATGCTCCTCCATTTTATGCCTACCAAGCGCCGTCATCAGGCTGCCACGCCTCATACTAGCTAGGTGCTCTTTTATCCGTATAGCTAGTTGTAGTTGTGACTGCACGTTTAACAGCTTGCGGATGAGCTGATGAACGTCATCAAAATCATGATAATGATCAGCTCATCCGCAAGCTGTTAAACGTGCAGTCATCAGCAACATGTTGAGAATCGCAACAAGTGTCTGCACGGGTGAGGCTGAACGTCTCGAAGCACGACGATTAGCTTGTGAGATAGCTGCTGTGAACGGTTATACGGCATCACGAGGTTCTAGAAAATATCGCACTAACACGCGCTGTGCTACGCCTCAAAATAAGTTGCCACTATGTCTTCCCTTCATCTCCGATAAAGTTAGCAATCCTATACAGCGGAGCATTTTCAGAGCTGGGTTGCAAGACGTTGTACGATTAGTGAATATTCCTAATAACAACATCAAGCAGCTATTAGTTCGGAACAGGCTCTACGACAAGCAACGCATAACGAAAGACTGCAGCATATGTTCTTACGGAAAAACGGGTGATTGCGCACTGATAGGCGTGATCTACCAAATGGAATGCCGGACATGTGGGTCAACATACATCGGAGAAACGGGAAGACAACTAGCTATACGGATAAAAGAGCACCTAGCTAGTATGAGGCGTGGCAGCCTGGAGACGGCGCTTGGTAGGCATAAAATGGAGGAGCACAACGGCAACAACTTTGAAGTAAAGTGCACGATATTAGCGCAGGAGACGGAGATTTCAGCTAGAAAAGCATTAGAGGAGTTCTGGATCTTTCAAAGAAATCCTAAAATGAACGGTAGAGATGAGTGCCCATCTATAACCAACGATCTTTTGCCGTATATACCGCACTGCGGCTTATGACTCAGAAGCATTACGACGTGATCTTCCTTATCACAAGTATAAGGGAGACAACACAAGAAGTCTCATTCGCTACTGACAGTCGCCTGTGGCGGCAGCGGATTTACATCCGCTTGAGCAGTGGAACCCTGGTGAGTTAAGATTCGAATTGTGGGTTTGAATTTGTTGTCTCATTCGCCAAAGGGGAGATACGCTTTTTGGATAACGTGCAAATCATCTCGAATTGCTTTAGGCTTCTGAAGAAGACGATAGCGTCGAAACGTTAGGCCATTGAATTGATAAATCGTTCCACCTAACAACCTCGCACGGCACAAGAGTATTTAAATAATAAACAACTATGCCGAGGTTAAAGCAAGAGAGGAGTTGGAAATTATCATCATAACTGATGAGAACACTGAAAATTTCTCCTGTTTTTTTAAATACTTTCTCAGTAGAAAATAAAATAAAAGTTGCGATTGATTTCAGACAATCCATTTATCCTACTACTTCTTCACCGATCCGTGCACTCTGAGCATACCGTTATTTGTCTGCTTTGGTTTTCGTTTCCCTGCAGTCTGTTCTATGCTATCATTTGTGACATTACAGGTGAGATTGTAGTAATATAACTAAAATGGGAATATTTGCCTGTTTTGGCTGATAAATACATCGTTATGGCGTCGATAGGCGTTCACCTAACTTACATACATAAGTGGCCTTTTGAAAAAATAAAGGCGCAGTCAAAGGTTGAAAAGGTTTCTGAAATATCCCCTTAAGATGAATCTGTGGCCCCCATATAATTTCAATGGCGCTTCATAGGCTGCCAAGAGACACCTGTGTTGGAAATTCATACTATTCGTGACACTGAAGTGATGTGTACGGCAGTTACAGACACTTTTGGCTTGGTGTAGTGAACTCTTTACACAATTAGAACAAATGACATTTCGTTTGAACACCCCTTCCATGCCCATTCCATCAAGGCAATCTCGTACAATCTCTACTTTTCTCATTTTGAACGATTTTTTTTACGAAATCGACGAGTTTCCCTTATTTTTCTTCAAATGCGCCATTCTCCACCAACCCTTTTCGGCTTCATCGGTTTACGATTCAAGAAGAACTCGTTAAGTCATCCTGAACTGGGCCCTCAAGGAGTGGAGGTAAAGCGTAGGAATCGGAACCCATAACAATTGAGGGAGAGCTACTTCGAAGCTTAAATCGTACATAATTCGCGTTCAGAAAACACAGAACGTGGGAAGAAGGATTATTTTTACCTGTGAGATCTAATGAAATTGGAATGGGACGTATTATTCGGAAAACGACGAAAGGATAGTGGGTGACGTCTTCGGGCGTTGATCAATCCCGTCTCCCCCGCATTTTTCAGACGGGAGGCTTCCATGACTCCCATTCAAGATCGCAGCAGAATGTTGAATGCATGTGTGGCCTATACAGTGGCTCGTGGTGACCAGCGGATATCTAAGACGGTGCTTTTACCCTCCCAAACAGTCTGGTTCCAATTCACCGACGCCGCAAGGATAGAATACCAGCGAAGCCTAAGCCTACGCGGAAATCGGGAAATCGATCCGGGATTCCATCTCGTTGTGATAGTGCGCCACTTGCCACTACACCCTTTACTTTTATCGCTAGGGCCTCATACGCAATCATTTTCTGCTGTGTTAAGCTCAATCGCGGGCTAGGTACCACCTAAACCCATATGTAAATCGATCTTATTAAATTTTTCAGTTTTTCATGGTCGTGGAAAGAAGTATTGCTTTGTGGAAACGTCTACATTACGAATCGTATGGACCGAAATTGGGAGTCGCATTTGTATTACTTTCCGTAAGTTCACTTTCTTTGATACGAAATTTTCTTTCCCGCTATCTCCTAGAGTTAACCCGCTACTACATCTTTTTTTGCCTTGGAACCATATCGAAAAAACTCAACAAACAATAGCTCCGGTTTACAACTCTTTCTGAAATTTGCTCTCAGGTTATTCTTCCCTCCGGGACGCTATTTTTCGCAGTTGGAGGTGTCCAGAATCCTCGGACCACGCTATTCTGTGGCTTTGGAGGAAATGCCTCCGCAAGTCGTTTGATAGTGTTTCTCTCAACGCTGTGTGGAATAAACTTCGTGACACTACTCATGGCTACTGCACTTTTTTTCTTGAACAGATTCCTTTCCAAACGGTACGTGTATTCGCTATTTTTGATCGGCGCTATTGAAATCCTTGGAGTACTGCATTTCTTATCATTGGAATGTTTCAGAAAGTCATACAGTCTCAATTTATCCTATCAACTTCGCGAAGGGGCTACAATTATTCGTATAATACTCCCTCTCTCTTCGTTTCAAAACATTTTTTGTTTGCTGTTCTTCAGCTGTGGCCTCGTTTTCTTATCATTCGAAAGTGTAGTGGACAGAGTCACATTTTTCATTCTCAACGCTGCAGTATATGTTAGTTTCCGCTATGATTTTTGCACTACTTCACTTTACTAGCTTTTGATGTTGGCTGATACTTTCTTTACCAGCAACGATTCAAAACTGAGGATGACTCCTGTCAAGGTTCTGTCCCATAGCAATCACGCAGCCCCTGGACCTGAGATGCTGCCCATGATCAGGAATCATGAGGGGTCTGCTGAGGTGGTGCCTTACCAAAAACACATTCAAACTTTGTCAGGTTGAATAATTGCGTACTAGATTGGGCCTATAGTAGAGGCACCCAATCCAAGACAAGGACACACCAGCAGGCAAGAGGCAGCAGCGGGCGAGAAAGGAAGAAATTGAAGAAGCTTTCAGCATCGCCACCACTCCGGTCAAAGCCTCGCTGTACCGCTCTCGTTACGAAATGCCTGAGTCTGAACGATACGCAATGCCATATCATTCAGTCAGTCATGGAGCACCAGCAGCAGTGTGCCTGACTCGTTTTCCTTCGAGCCACGCACACTGCTGTTGGTAAGATCCCATGACAACTGATAAGTTCTCATGTCTCGCGATTCCACATTGTCCAGCCACTTCCACTGGTGAGTGTGAGCCATGGAGCCAGAGCTTCCAAGAGCTGTAAGTGTGAGAGGAAGTTACCAACACAAAAACCAAGACTTCAGTTTTGTATCTGAATAAGTTTCTTTGGCATAAGTTGTTTTCTGATATTATCTCGTTTTTATAATTTCAGATTATTCCCTACTATACTATTGTATCGCCGATTTTGGTGTGGTTTACAATACGGTGGTCGCAACAGCTGAAACGATCCAGGACGACAAAAATAGTTAATCAATCAACTAGCAGCTATTTTGATGCACAAAAGAAAATGTGGCGTTGATAATTATTAAAGACATTTAAAGCAGCAGTGAAAATATGCAACTGTGCAAGAATGGCATGATAACTTTTTCAAAGAAGAATTTCTCTGTCCACGAGTTTTTTCTCGCGGGTACTATACTACACAGGTTGCCTTACTATTTACACGGTTAGCTCATTAAGTTTCTTTCAAAGGATCTGATTCATTAAATAACAGCTAATTATAATACATATCCAGAGTGAAGCTTGAAAGCCATAAGCAATACGGGCTAAAAAAATGCTCCAACTGTCAGCTTACATACTTCTAGCCGTCTGACTTCCACCTATATGACCAGGAGTACTTCGCCAACAAGAATAACCTTCAAGCTGTCATTGAATATCTCTCTAGGCCGCCCTACGTATTTATTTTTATATTGCTTTAAAACTTTAGCTGGTTGCTCTAACTAGTCGGTACGAGTCTTTAACAAATACATCGGTTTTCTTGCTTCCACGTGGTATGCCAGTATGCCACCTTGTTTTAGCAGATATCGACTACGGGTAGAGGTGGAATAGGGCCAAGTGGATCCTCTATCAAAGAGTTATGTATGTCGCGGGGGCGAAACCTCAGGCCGACCAAGCCTTTCACGCCTCTGCGGTCGGTGATCTGGTTCCACAGGAGTATTTAAGCCCCGACATTCGGTGTTCTGCCCACAAGGCATTGTAGGGCCCATGCCCATGCCTCTTCTGTTTTGAATTGATGTTAGGCACATCCTACAAAGAAGATTACTCAACACGAAAAAGCGTTATTTTCATCTTTCAAGGTTGGACTTGTTTTCGATGTGTAGCTCAAAGGCACAGTTCACGATAATTTTGGGTAATCCAGATTATGATGAGAAATGGACGACAAGATCGAAAATAGTGCGGTGAAGGTGGAGAAACTGCGTGAATCGGTGCTTCCAAGGTTAAAAAAGGCTTCGAGAAAATGTTAAAAAGGTGCTGGACGAGAATGAGACCAGAAAACTGAAAAGAGTGGGCGTTTGCACGAGCTATACAATGTGCATGTGGGTCCTGGTGCGAATAACAGACTATGGTAAGCAAAAATTTATTCACTTATAAGCATAAGTAAACAAAAAACTCTAGCATCAGCAAAAGTTGCTCACTTTTTCAGCCTCAAGGAGTAGGAAATTAAATAAGGGATCGCGGCAGCAAAAGAATAACAAAGGAAAAAAGAATGGGAAAAAACGTCTCCTCATCATTCAGCTATCAGCTGATTGTGTGTGGGTCCTAGAACGAATATTTGCAATCTGTATTGTCTCCACTCGTCTGACGTGGTGATGTGACATCGATCGGGAGGGGGAAGCCCATTGACGTTCCGGCCCATTGAATTTTCGTGAACTGTGCCTTTAAGTCCTCGTAATTCGCTAATGCATCAACCATTACCCTTTGGTCATTAATTTCAGTTACTGTGGAATTTTCTCCACGTTGAAGTACCTAATACATATGAGATAGAGCAGTGTTGCTGATATTGGTGTTGGCCTTTTGCTCCATAGGCCCTCTTCCCCAACTTTTCGGGAATTGAAGTCTAATTGCCCTACAGTACCAAATAACAACGACTGACTTGAGCTGCAAAAGAATAATAGCTTCTTATGAAGGCTTACAGTCGATATTAACAATCTCCTGACTATTCATTACAACCCGGAAAAAATTCAAACAAATTGATAAAGACAAAGAGATCTATTCTGAACAACTCATAGTATACACAGCATAAATGACAATACAATAAAAACACCTAATGCAAATTACAATACAAACTCACGCGATATAAACGACTCCTTGATAATAGCTCCCATGCCCTTCCGTATTCAGTAGCCTTACCTAGAGCCTTTACCATATGCTAATCTTCCTCACCTCTACTATTCCCTCCTTCATCCTTATCGTCATCATATGGTTTCTTTACTTAACTTCACTAAAAAAAGCTATGAAAACAAGGGAACACTCCGCCTTTGCAGTTATTTAGTCATTTATTTATTTACTTATTTAAACTGCACTCATGGTGCGCATAGACTACAACGAATGTGTGTTAGTAACGCTAGTAAGTTACCGATATTTACTGCTCTCTATCGACTGTTCCAAGGAAATCACTCCTTAGATGTTTATAGGAGAGTGATTCGAAGGACTCCAATTGTAATCCGGCCATACTACACAAAGAACAATTCATTTCTTCATTCTTACTTACAAACTTCTTCAAATCACGCTCTACGCAAATTCTCTATAACCCAGTCTTTGAAAAATTTGTCATTGTGCATTACTTGACTTTGACCGACTTCATCGCAAGTTTTCTTTTTAACGGGTTCCCCACTTGCGAGAGACCGCCGCCATTCCTCATCGAGAACCTAGTAAGCTAGTCTTCGCCACTGTCGGCCCTCGGAGTATCAGCTATCAAGAGGTAAAACTGATGAGCAATCTAAGCCGCTCCGTGGACGGTTGCCCATAAGGTGGGCGCCTATGACAACAGCACTTACCGCCAAGGGACCCGTTGTCGGGCTGCTCCGGGCTGCTTCAATACCCATAGAGTCGCATGGCGGGGCATAAGAAACAAACATCATGACCGGAGACCATGGCATCGACTGATCTTATCTGATAGCCACCAGAAAAAACGATCGCTTGACCGATTATTTGCGAGGCGGAAATTTCTTCCACATTTCTGTATAGGCGTGGAAGTAGACATCCTTTTCCAGTGAGTTAGATAGCCTTGTCTTTAACATCTTTAACTTTGCTCTTCTCATAAGGCGTGATTGTCGAATAATAAACCAAAGTATAACAGGTGATACCATAGTATAGTAGGGAATAATCTGAAATCACATTTATACCCAAGCGATTTCACAATGCAATGTGAATGCTTTTACAAAATTCACGTTCCATTTCATTCACACCGGTGACTTGAACCTCTACGAGAATTACGAGCCCCTTTGCCTAGATCTATTACTAGCTAGTTCAATAACTTCTGAGTGTGCTCTACAGTGCATTACCGTATTGTCTGAACACCTAAACCTCCAATTTCGGATCCATGACAAGGTGGTAGGCTTCCTAGTGAGCCTACGTTTAGTCAGTATAAGCTCAACATCTAGCCATGGTCAACGGTGAAGCGAAATGGTCGCCAAACGAACCCTTCCACTGGGAGAGCTTCTCAGAGTTGGCTTGGAATCTGTTGACATTATGACGTTCATTTCTTAGTTCTGCCAACTCCAAAATGATGCCTTCTTTGACATTTCCTTTGAGCCTAATGTCAACTATTCAGTATAAATTAAAAGCATAACTCACGTAAGTAGAAGCAAATATTGTACGGTAGGCTACGTAGGAGAAACTGTCTCGAAACGTCGCAACTGTGGCACTGGTCGACGAGAAAATGGCATATGTTATTGTTTGGAAGAGTGTCAGAGGTAGGATAAGCTTGATTATTTGAGCGTTTTCATGGAGCTGATATGATGACCGTAGATCGAAGGTTCTGCTGAAAACAGGACAGTCATGGTGTGAGGGGTCGAATTAAATGATGGCAGTGGCATACCGGGCCAAATCAGAGCCCGGGAAGGGACAATCAGATATTGAGTACAAGCAAAATTATGTTTAGGTAGAAAACACAATTACTGTTTTGTAGCGATGTGGTTGACGACGGAAAGTGCGGTGATACCACCAATTGTAGCAATATCAACTCCACATAGAACAAAACAAAGAAGCCGTAAACGTTGTGCTGTACTCGGAGTTGCACTTGAGCAGTACGGGTATTGTAGGGTAAAGTCTTCGCCCTTCATGACCCATGCAGTAGCTGCTATGGAAATGATAACCTACAACATTAAGTTGTTCCATAACGAAATTACCAACTGTTACCAACAAATTTATTTGAGAGAGAAGCTCGAAAATTAGTTGAAAAAACGATACCGAGGCAATCGTGAAAGTATAGCCAATTCTAGAGTCGTATGATTCGTACTGAGCACCTTTCCATGTGGCTATGGCACGTTCCATGACCATCGATACCTTCAAGCAAAAACAGTTCATCACTTACAATTAGTTTGCACAAGTTGCAACTGTGGGATCGCTTCTTACCTGCAGTGCGGCAAAAGAGATCATGCAAACATTAGCCGGAAACCTCATAGAGAAGCAGAATGCCGATGGAAATGAGATGGAACATGGATCGGGAGTTGTCAGGTAACGAAAGAGGTGCAGCGACTGAACAGAACGAGTGGGTAAATGGAATATTGGGTTGTAACATAAGTTCGTAGAGTTTTGTGTTAGGGTCATTTTACAACGATTCGCTTAGTTTTTTTGTAAAGTGTATATATTCATTCGAAAGAGCTCTTTCTCCTCTATAAAATAGTTATATTCGTTTTTTGGATAGTTTAGTTGTACATCTTTTTTCTGGCTCAGAATTGGAATGTCTAGGAGGAGAAAATCAGCATTTTCGACATCTGCTTTTCATCGAGGTCAATAAGCAGCCGAAGCCGCTCGGGACATATGCAATGTGTACGAGGAAGGTGTCCTAGGTGTGTCTCTGGGTGGCCCCAGGAGAGACAATGAAGCCGAGAGTCAAGCAAGACCTTCACTCAAAAAAGGTCATGCTTTGCGTTTGGTGAGACTGGAAAGGAACGGTGCACTGGGAAATGCTCGAACGAAATGCTACTGTCAACAAGGAGGTCTACATTGCCCAGCTTAACCGTGTTAGTGAGGCTATTCGGCCGAAAAGACCCGATAGACAAGGTCAGGTCATCTTGCTCCACGACAACGCCAGGCCCCATAATGCCTAAGTCGTCAAAACAGCACTCCAAAAGCTTGAATAAGTGGTTCTCCAGCATCCACCGTGCTTTCCGGATCTTGCACCTACCGACTACCACCTTTCCGCTCTCTGTCAAAGCAAATGAGGAGTGTTACCTTCGATGGCGAAGAGGTCCTTAAAAACTGGCTCAACAACTTCTTCGACATCAGACCGGCCGATTTTTGGCGAAACGGCATCAACAAGTTGGTCGAGAGATTGGAAGAGGTCGCAAACAGTAAGAGGAAGATACATCATTGGTTGATTTATTATTATAATTATTGTTTTTTGTTAAAATAAATCTGTGTGGAAAAACTCTACGAACTTATGTTACAACCCAATAGAATGGATCTTGACGATCTCGAGAGCATTCGATGAAGAAGACTGTTTGTATTGTCACGGTGTCCAATGTTTGGTTTTTGAATTTTTCGTTTCATAACATGATCCAAATGTGGTTGCCACAGAGGGAGGGGTTAGGGTTGGGGAAGGAGTTGTTCGGGGTAGACAAGGGGAGAGAGCTGGCTTCTTGCTTGCTTGGAAAAGATAGGGAAAGGGTTCGGGGGGGGGGGAGGTTGGAAGGGGCAAACAGGAGTGGAGGAGGGGTTGGAAGAGTAATAAGTATGTATAAGGCAGCCTTAAAATTCAGTTGAAATGCGCCAGCTCCCTATCCATCACCTGTGGGTGCTTATATCGAAGAGCATGTACTGGCTGACAACTAATCGGAGACATTTGCGATCATTTTGTCAAAAAATAGCTGAGCCAGTGAAAGTAGCCTGAATGAGGTGTGGCCACTGACTCTGACCAACGGAAATGCCCGTCTCCCACATGCACCAACAAACTATGTATAAAAGTAAGCTTGGTTTGCTGCAAATAAGAAATTGACAAACTTGGCTACAAACCGACAGTAGGAAAAATAAAAGGATAGAACTGAGTGGAGAAGTATGCAATTGACGTAAATTTTTACCTGAAGGACTGTGATAAAGAGAGAATGCGCAATGAATAGGATAAGTGTAGCCTTGATGAGTATCTGAAAGCGTGGAATTGGTCTGTTTTCATAAAAGCATGTAAAAGTCATACTCTGCTCACCTGAGAAGAGACTATGAAAACTTATAAAGCGAAAAAGAGTATATAAAGACAATAAATTGCAAAGTAAAGTAAAAATGACAGAAAACCAGAATGTAGTTTGAAAATATCACTGGACATTTTGATCGTAGTATAATGATAGAGAGGGAGAAAGAGGTGTAGTGGCGAGTGGTATATCACCCCGAGGCGTGGTCCAGGGATCAAATCCCAGATCTATGTCCGTTTCACCAAGCCTTCCTTCCCTCTGGGTTCGGTTCACTGATATCAGACTCGTGCTAACGATGTCACCCCTGACCTATGGATGGAAGACCAATACACGGCGCATCCCACATATTTATAGCAATCACTTTTAATAGTAGTGATATCAATGAATAGCATAATTAAAATAAAAAATATAAAAATAAACGGTGAAGGAGAGCAAAGAAAAAATGAGTAGTTGAGAAAAGAAACAAAACTTCTTTCTGATTACAAGTTTACATCACTCAGCACAATGCATACATTATGTAAATACCTTGCAATTTATGTTGAAATATAGACTTCCACTTCGTTTCAGGACCAGCAATGATACTATAAATGAAAGCGATCCCGTCAATGCTTGGGATCCGATGACAAACAGGAACCACCTGTTTTTCAGCAGCTCTCCATCTTTTGAACAATCCATGAATCCCTACGAAAAGAAGGAAATAAATGATGAAATATGATTTGGCTATACCTTTCGAAATTCGGTCTAACAAAGTCAGAAACGATCCAGGTGATTTTACGGGCATGACTGATGAAGTACACTCAAGAAAGGAGCGCTCATTGATTTGTGTTTAGAAGCTGTAGAGGGCGAAATCTTTCAAAATCCAGACAGCCCAATAGATATGGAAGTAAACGATTGATCAGCTTGTTTGAAATGACCGTATATATTTATGTTCTTTTCCACTATCGAAACCACTGTCTTCAATTCCAGCTTGAAATCAAAAGATTCTTACACCTAACCCAGGATAACAATATCATCGCGAAATATGTGTTCCCTGCCTCCTGCAGAGACGATTTCTGGGCTGCATCGGAATTCTCAAAGGTTTGATAAATCAGAAAGAACTTTGCAGAACGACATCGCTATGGGTATTCGAGATAAGTTACCATCTTTGAAATGAATGAAGAAGAAAACTCAAGTCTTGTCTGGCCACAAATAGTCACAATTGGCTATTATGTTCAAAGATGAAGGTTGACGACCACGATATCAGTAATTACTGCAGGCTATCACAGTCTGTTGAAATCAAACAATTAAGAATTTGTTTCACAAAATGCTCAATATGTAAGAAAAGTCACAAACAGGTACTGGAGAAATTTAGAATGATGTCCCTGTGAACTTTGGGGTCATACTACAGCTCTCTTTATATTGATGCATTAAGGGAAACACAGACGCCAGCGATACCCCCCCCCCCCCCCTCCCTTTTCAGGGTACGCCAGCATTTCATCTTCAATCGAAATCGTAGTGATGTATTAAGTGCGTATTTGGCCAATTCAATGTCGTACGGTAGCCAAGGTGCAAGTCAGTTCTGCTATCCTCCCAAAGGCGCTTGGTATCACGACCCTAGAAGAACGGAAGGCTGGTTTTACCTAGAAGAATGTGGACCGGGGTTTGAACCCCTGAGAGTGCGTGTATGGTGGTGTGCCTCTTGCATGCTTTCAAAGAAGAGAATGAAGGCTCATCTTCATATAAAGCTAGTAAGATTTATGCCGTTGACAATACTGACTTTTAGTGTCGAAGTTATTGGCCACAATTACTTTGTGATTGATTATTATCAAGAACTACGAAAGCTCCCGTGCTTGCTAGAAGACTAATTCTCGGGTTAACAGACAGAAGCTGAATTGACTATTCCAATTTCGAAAGTTTGGGTGGCCCTGTGAAAGGGGTATTCGCTGCGTCGTACCCATAGCCGCGTCATATTCATTTGTAATTCTAATTGGAAATCGGAGAACTCAAGTGTTTTGTATAAAGAGAATGCCCACGGTGATTTTACGGGTGGAGTCCCTGATGAGGAAGGTAAATAACTAGTCGTAATGTGGTTCTGCACCTGCAGTAGATGTGAAATATGCATCATCAAGTGTTAAAGGCAAAGCTCACTATAAAAATGGTTCCTGAGATTCCCCCACAGGATAAATTTGAGGCCCCCACGTATGCCATATCTGTCACTATTATGTCGGAAAACAGCCTAGTTACGGAGTTATAAAGGCTCAGAGATTGACCCGTGTGTATCCTCGTACGAGTTTTACCGGCATTGTAGAGGCTGCACCGATCACAAGGGATCCCACGAAGTTCAAAAAACTTGTCATGACCCATAGCGACAGTGGAAGACAGTTCTGTACAGTTCTGGCTTGATGTAGTCAGCTCTTTGTGCAACTGCAATAACTGAAATCTCGTCCGAATACCCCTTCCATGTTATTTCCGTCATGGCAATCTCGTCCAACCTCTATTTTCCCTACATTTAGGGAGCCATATTATTCTTGGAATTGATGAATTCTGTCGCTTTCTTCACTACCGGTAAACTATTCCCAATCTATACTTCCGCTTCTCGACTAAAAACGGGTACCTCAAAACTATCGTGAGCTATGCCTTTAAGTTACTGTATTGTATTTGAGTGCTCGAAGATCATCCCTCGTTACATAGTTGAGTGCTTGATTGTTTACCGTGTTCACATGGCATTAAGCTAGCATTTAATTTCCTTGAAGATGCTATAACTAATGAGAACGATAGAAAATTATGGATGGTCTCGTGACAACGAATTTGTTGGCGTATAGTCCGATAAACAAATTCATCAGGAACTGTTCGAACATCGCCTTTATTTTGTAATTGTTTATGACTCGTTCTTTTCAGCGTTTTGTAAACAATGTGGTACTTCAATCCAAGTGTGGTTGTACATGATTAAACTGAGAATGCAGATCTTACTCGACCTTTCATCAGATTGAGCAAAATTCAGTTGATTTGTCTTATTAGATCGTTTTGCTTTGTGTTTTGCATTGTTTCAACTTTATGTTCATCAATCTTGTTTGGTTTGTTTATTTTTTTCCTTTGACTGTATGATCGTTTCCACGAACAGTCGTATGTCTCAATACGCGCGTCATGGAATGCAAGAATCAATGAATAAATAAATAAATTAATTTGCAGAATTCCGGCACAAAGGGCATTTTGGGTAGATTGCTTGTACACCCTGAGCGATATTTTTTCCAAAAAGCGGCCTCCTAACAGCCCACTTACGTGTACACTGTTAGAGAAGAGCGTACCTATATGAGTATGAATATGTCACGATACGAGAGCGAGTAACGAACTTTACAGAAATACAGCATATTTGCTCCCTAAGAGCGTTTCGAAAAGAAATCGAAAACTCCCGAAATTTATATTCGCTGGGAGAGTTGACTTGATTTCTACAGCATCGGTGAAGCACAACATAAAAGAGCTGCAAAAGCAATACGAATGGAAAAGCCATATTTTTATGAGTCTCATTGTTGATATCACACCAAATCCAGCCAAATCACCTGTTTTTCTCTTTTGTTGTTACCTTGTGGTTAGATTTCCTGGATCCAGCTGCTATAATGTCATTGTGACTAATTGTAAGACTTTGTCAAACCATCGGGTTCGTTGGAAACGATTTTCGAATTATTATACAGAATCGGGTACTAGAGAACATGGTCTCGAAACCCAATCTTTCCGAAAGCGTGGGCTGAGCTCATAACAGATGCTATCTGTGGAGGAGCTCAGATAACAACGATCTCGCAAGGGACTGAACCAAAGAGGTTCTGAACAACTTAAAGCCATTGCCTAAGGAAAACAAACCGATGAACAGAGGAAGTTTTAGATAGAATGTGGACGATATGATGTTTGGTCTTCAGCGTCATTATCCTTCGACTTCCTGCTTTTCCACGTCCGCCCACATGTGCAAATCTTAATGAATGATATGCAACAATAATATATCAGAATTGAGGATATAATACTACGAGCAATGATAATATAATATAATATTAATAACAACCTTTTCTTTGTTTTGTCGAGGGCAGTGCTTAAAGTTGAGATTTGCATACCTAACTTCACGCTCATTTGTGAACATTTTGTGAATACCTAAACCTCAGGAATTCTTTTTTTTCGGTCACAAAGATTTGAAAAGCCAACATTTCTTATCAACTCTGAGTTATCTGAGGAATCACAAGTAAAAAGGCTGTCGTAAGCACACGCGTGGATGCTGAACAGACTAGCTAATGCGTCCCGGCGGTGTGAGGGGCGATAGTGTGAGACTCGATCAGATCATCACACTTGAATTTAATGTTTGCAGCGACCGGTGAATTGCAGGAAGTTAGATTTGACTCAAGTCTCACCTTTAATTAGGTATATAACGTGAGAAAGGGAAGGTGCAAAAGTCAGAGCGATCGGAGAGGATGTCAAGCTCCACTGCATACAAGGGGGAAGACAACAAACGAAATGGCGTTTTCGTAGCCACAGAGGAATCAAACATAGACTCGATCTCCGCTGTCAACAGTACTATCGGTCGAATCTTGGCTGTAAGGATACACAGGAAAAAAGGGCATTGAACAATAATATACAATAACAATGAAAGGCCACAAGACAACTGCCCCAACTGCGAAAGAGATGAATTTCTAGATAAGTCCTAGGAGCGGGCTAACCCAACATATATATATATATATAACAACCTTTCTTGAGTATTCCATTCACCACTGTGTAAACTAGATGGCCGTCGTCAGTGAAAGGAAGTGCCTAGAGAGGGCTTGGGGGGCAGAGGAGGAGAAGCCAGCAACAAAGAAGGAGATGGTGTCTTCGACCTAGTCGCAGCCCACAACCTAGCAATCTCTAGCATGTTTTCCTCATAAAGAGAGACTTAGAAGGTAACTTATAGCAGAGGAATGAGACAAATGGTAATCTACCATATAATCATAAGAAGATCGCCCTCAAAACTGTTAAGGACATCAAAGTACCGCCTGTCGATGGTGTGGCTGCACAGCACAGACCTCTCGTATCAGGCATGGAAATCGATCTCTCAGGGAATCAATGGCATGGGCGGAACAGGAGATTCGGTGCTAGGAGCTGCACCAGACAGCAAAAACGCCTTAAATAGAAGATACTGGAATGGACCACAGATTAGAATGAGCCGATCCAGCAGACCTAAAGCAATGACAGCACACTTGACCAAAGTATCGTAGGCGAGGGAAGCGCTCGGGAAGGCTTGAGTTGGATTCCGAGGGGACAAGGAAGCGTGATTCTAGAACCATGAAGTTCAAAAGATTGTGAGGCAAGAGAGAGCTGTCTACAGAGGTTATCAAAAGTCCTATGTAACTCTAGAAGGCTTAACTGCCTGCAGAAGTTAGGAAAAGTTTACCAAGGGTGTCAGAAAAAGGTTCGCAAATGGACGGCATGTGCGAGAAGGTCGATGCTGGAGGAGGACAGAAGTTTGCCCTACGAATGGTGTACTCGCGGCCCCGGTCCTTCCAAGTTGTGAGTGTTGTGAAGGGAAGCGATTGTGCATTTCTGAGGAAATCTGGTGAGGTCAGGTGTAGGTGAAAATAATACCTTGACAAACTCATAAACAGATTTCCATCGTAAAAACAGCCCTCAGTCAAAGTATGAGAAGAAAACTGGTTTAGATGGAATACCATTCGCTTTCTGAACACCATTTCCACTGAAGAAAGAATACCATGTCTGTGAGGGATCAGTACTTTTTGTTCGAGATAGGGTTTTCCAGCTGCCATGCATTGACTGCATATGAAGCTACACAAGCGGTTATTCGCCTTGAGATTGATGAAACTTTTCATAATATCCTAGGAGCAGTTCGACTTCAGCCAGAAAGGTCTGCAATGGATGCCATCTTCCTAAGTAGGAGTCTCCTCGATCTGGAAAAGGCTCTCTATCGCTTCCCTTACCTGATCTCCATTGTAAAAAAAATGGACGGTGGTTTAAAGGTCATCCGACCCCTTCATAGCTTAACGGAGACAATATACGTTACGATTGGGGTACACCGGATCAACTCTGGGCCGTTCATATTCCTGCTAACATCGAAAGAACCCAGTCTCACTAAAGACCATCCTCTACGTGGATGGCATCGTTCTGATAGCACAGAACCGGCAGAAAGCCGTGAGAGCTCCAGGTAAACGTTGAAAAGATAATGTTTTCCAGCGTAACATGGAAGTCCACCGCGCGAGCTCAGACATTAACCCCTTTAAAAAGGCCTGCTCAAAACCCTGGAGCCGTAGCTTTTCTTACGAATAGTTAAAATGTAAGGCAGCTACACACTGCGGTTGGGCCTAAGCGAGAACTAAAACGAAGATTCAGTCCGGCACTCGGCTCTTACAGTAACCCCCTGGCTTACCCCACCGCCCACCCCCGTGTCTTTGCCCAGAGCCTCTTTTCGACGCGTCGTATATATGACGGGTAAAAATTTACGTGTTAACACGTGCCGGATTACTGTAAGAGCCGAGTGCCGGACTGAATTTTCGTGCCTGTTAAGCGAGAGGGATTCCATCGCATTCATAGGAATATCTGAGCAAGGCTGATAACGGCTTTTGGTCTTCTGAGAGCCAAATTTCCTTGCGAAAGCTCTAGGCAAAAAAACTTTCATGAATATGTTTTTTACGGAACGCTTTTTAGACCGCCTATGAGGGAAGGGAATCGAATCGCCGGGGGTTCTACTGAGCAAATCGGTGATGAAATTTGAATTCGTTTTTGCAACTGCCAGTAATTGTGATTGAACTGCTGAGCAATACCTCACAAGTTTGGGCAACGTCATCAAGAACTTGACAGCTTTCACACGCAGATGCTTTTTGTGCCTTTCTTATAGACGATGGAACTCATTTCACGGTGTAATGTAATTATTCAACCAAACTACTGAAAAGGGGCTATGTGAGAAAGTCGTGAGTATTTTGCGGGACGCCTCTAAGAGCACAGCTTGCTTCTTCCCAGGAATGTCTGTTAATCCACTAACCAGAAATGTCCCTTGAGGCGTTGCGGACTCCATTACTACTTCCCAGAACGTAAAACGGTACATGTCCGTTTGCTAGCCCGAACTTGCAAAGCTCATGAAATACTGCTTTGCACAGTGGAGTTCAGGTCTCCAATATCGAGTGGTCTCCAGAAAAATCAGGGAGCGAGGCGGCGAGTGCGAGTCCCTACAACGGAGAGGGATCATCGACAATGGCGGAAGAGCTCAAAATGATAAAAAAAAAGCTGAAAGTAATTTTTGGAAGTTTTGCTACTTTTGGTGGGCTCTCTAAGGGACTTTTCGTTTAACATAATTCGTAAAGGACGAACGTTTTTCTAAGAGATTCTGAAGTAAGAACTGACTGAACTGACTTCCCTTCATTGGGGGCATGGGTGTGCGTTTCAAGTGAGCCCGTTAGGGGATCAGGCGGTTGAGAACCTATAGAGAAGAATCGTCATCTCATTTCACTTCTCGGCCGAGAATCTCCAGAGCCTTGAAAGAAGGTTACTGCTTCCTTCCTCGACTGACTGACTCAAATTGAGCGAGATTGAGCCGGTCATCCTCAAAGCAACGACGTCGAAGGGGGGCGGGATCGAAGGGGATGTAAGCGGGTGAGTGCTTCGGCTTCTCACCACCAAGTCACAACGATGCTGGTGACACCTTTGAATGGCTTGACCCTTTTCGTACCAGTAATATTCCCTGGTGAAACCCTCGAAATATATCCAAGCTTCCGTATTTTGTATGCCACTGAATTAATTTTTATTCTGGTTTCTCTTCCTGGAGCGTTCCTACTTATTCGAGTCCTTGGTAGATCCGTCCGTCTTTTTCATGAAAATCTTATCAAAATCATGCAGGTAAGTTACACAGTGATTACTGAATTGAAAAATTTAAAAACGGGTCCTGACGAAGTCAGATGGCGAATTAAGTCCTGTTTACTGAAGAGCAATAAGAGTTCATTGAAAAAAGTAATCGACATCCCTAAACAGCAACAAGCAAATTATGACAATCGATTCCTCCAGTGGTTGAAAGAGAGAGCGCGCGACCAGAGATATGTCAGATCAGGGCGATAGAAGACCAAACAGCTCGTAACTTCTTGAAGATTGAAAAAATTATTCCAGAGATTTTCATATGATTAGAATCAATGGCTCCCAAGAAGGCTCATGGACGTCCGCCGGTCATGGGTCATGTAAAACGACCTTGTTAATAAAAAACGGTTCCGATAGCAAAACTTCGTACTCATAAGAAAGTGCGTGTTTAACCCAAAGATGTTTCGGCAAGGGTAAACTGTATATCAAATAGTAAGTATCGAATCTGCACAGCCTGGTCGTTCTTCAATCCAAGAACTCTTCTACCTCAACTTCTAACCTTTAGACGACATTCAGACTAATTCTAATAATTATAATAATTGGTCTTTAAAATCTCCTACTGTATAAGGGCGGTGGACCTCAATGATGGCTTCAGCCTTCTGATGAATAGTAATTCCATCGGTGTTTTCCGTAACATGAAAAGACTCTGCTTTATGTGAATGTTCAAACCACACAGTTCAAACATTGTTTGATCAAGCGAACCGCCTTCTCTAGGAAACATCACCTCCGGGTTTTGAAAAAAACAGATATTATACCTATCGGAGTATTGAGGAAGTTAGAGAATGGCTTTCAAATTACCCAGCCTCACTTGCCAAAAGAACTTGCGAGTCAGTTGAAATTAGTCCATTTGTTGAAGTAACTCAATGTAAATTTGGCTTACTATTACAATGCTTGCTGATCACCTGAATTTCCTTGTAGTAATCCCAATTTGAGCCTAATCAGCTAAATTTGAGTAAAAATGGGTCCAGTGCCCTGACGTTTTTCCTCACAGAAAGAATGTTACCCATTGAATTCTCAATGAAAAAAGAGAGAATGAGTGGACAGATTGTTGAACCGTGTTTACAATAAGGCAGACCTAATAATGCTTATTTTTAGGTGCACCTTCTTGCCGTTACTGTATCAGAGGCTTCACGAATATTGGCCATACTCTACGAAACAAGAATAATTGAAAGATCGGGTAATCCCTTTGCTTGTGTAACAACTTTTTGTTCTTTCAGTTTCCAGTCCTATGAACTTATCTCTGTAATCCCCAGTGGTTCACAAATCGTACACTTTCAGAGGATAACTTCGATGTGGTCGTTTTCGTAACAGTGGCTGTACGAACTGCTTCGCTGTGTCCTCTGTTGACGATGATTCCGGCGATGATCACCGAGCGTTCATTCGCTTCACGTTTCATATCCAATTACGAGAAACTGCCGAGATACTGGATTTCATTTTTGATCAATGGCATATCCATAGTTCTGTCTGTATCTTACTATGTTCTAGCAATGTTAGGTAAGTCCTGCGTTGTTTTTTCTCAGGAACGGTTCCGTCTTATATGGTTTTCATTAGGAGAGCTGTGGTAATACTTTATAAAAAGACATGAAGCCTAATATCGGGGAGCCGAATTCACTCACTTCCACTCAGAGCTTGGGGCAGAGTATGGCCATTTCAAAATCTGGTACTAGTTGTAAACCCAGAAATAGGCCCAATTACCCGTTAGATTTCTGTCGGATGCCCGACGCTTGTCACCCTAATGACGACCATTCTGTAATTAAGCTGGTGGCTGTCCACGTTGCCTCCTTATTCTTATTGGTACTGTCCAAAAATCCTACCAGTAGTTCGTTAGTTTGTCTGAACAAAGAAGTAAATTCCAATTCCAGGAAGTAACAGTTCAGCTGATCTTATCCGAGTGGACGCGTGAACATAATAGGATATTCTCATTAAGCAATGCCTTCATTATTAGCATTCATTCGAGAGAGCATGTGTAATGAGATGAGCATTGAGGTGGACAGAAAATCGCTGAGTTACCCCCCAGAACTATGGACAATCAAATGAGGCCAACCAAATGCAAGGAACAACTAGAAAAGCTCAGCTGTATCCAAAACAATAGTTCAAAATAAGATAAACACACACTAAATATTATATATTGCCTCTCAATCCTTTCTGCCATCCTAGTTTGGGTATAGCTCCTCGTTAATGCCAGTGCAAGAACTTGCCATGCTTTTTTCGCAACTGCACGGTTTTGATGACTCGCTCCCGCGACAGATAAATAATATGAATCTGCTAAATTCAGTTTTACGGTTACGTCATAAACAAGAGGTATTCAGAGTTGCATATTTTCGTTTTTCTGTCATCTTTGCTTCTTTCATTATTGTTTGAAGTAAATAGGCGTTGGAGTGAATAGGCGTAATAAGCTGTTTCAGGTGACATGTTCGGAAAAGGTGGTTGAGGATTGCCTGGTGGAAGCAATCATATTTGAATGGCTTCTTAGGATGGGCAAGGAAACACTGATTAGTCGCGACTACAGGGGAAGGGAGATCTTCGTATTCTTGTTTTCTTCTCAAAATGTTGACCAAAACGACCAAGGGGTGCCATGTGACTCCAACAAAACAAATTAGGCGAAAGCTGTCTCAACTATTTTGGCGTTTGGGAAGTTTCTGAATATCTCTCACGAACTTCACAAAACTATCACCAGCATGTTCAGAAAGTTTCGCAGGAACCTTTAAAAACCCATTACTCACTTGAATGCCCTAGTGGACCGCGTTGCTTTCGTTTGTGAAGCATCGGAATGAGGTGTGCTTAGAACAACATTGAAGGGGCTTCAAAGCCAAAAGCGGGTGACCAGAGTCTATCCCATGGAATCTCAAGAACGTGATGAATGTGGCTGGGTAATTATACATTGATATTGTGGGTGAAGCAGTATCGTGTGTAGGAAGCATAAAAATGTTTTAATAAATATTCTCATCGAGTAAGATCGTAGATAAGAGGTTGTGGAAATGTGATGCACGCAATAGCGTGCGTTGCCCAAGTGGTGGTTACATGAGCAAGGAAGAGGTAGCCGGATATGTGTTGGTAAAAGTGTGGGGAATGCCCTTACATATAAACCCCAAGGGAGCATCCGGAACTCCTTAGGGAAGTCTGTTATATGTGTAGCAAAATTCAATGTGAGATGCATCCCATAAGGTAATGTCGCAGGGTATTTTTTGCGAGACAGCATGGATGGTCCTGCTGCAGCATGGGTCCTGATTCTTCCCATCAGTTCTTCTCGGATTCTTGCTTCTGCAGATTTTTTTTCAAAGATTTGCTTTGTATATACGCAGCGTTACAATTTTCTCCTCGTAGGACTTCATTCTGTACAACTGATTTTTTAACAATGCAAATCTTATTTGAGTTTTTTTTTGCTTTATTTTCCGCATTTGTAAGTGAATTTAATATATTACTGAATATAATTACACCAGCCGTCATTCAGCGGCAAGAGACAAGAACAAAAGCTGCGAGCAGGACGTGAATCCAGACCAACAGTTCGGGAGCATCATGCGAATCGAATTCATACGGCTTCGCTCACTATATCAGTGCCCTCATATTGTCAATTTTCCTTACACTTTTCACTGAGCCTGGTCTAGCAGAATAAGGCAATGAAACGATTAGAGGTTGAAGGTGCGTAGTTGAGGCACGATAGGGTAAAAGCCATTCCAAGTCCGGGGTTGAACCTGTGGTCCCCATTCAGCACCCATGTGTTTTCCTCGCCATTTGGGTAGATATCTATGGACATACTGTTTGTCGGAGTGGCCCTGTTTCAGACGTGAATGCTCGGTCTAGTCACTTTAGAGATTCGTCATGTATCAAGTGGCATCCTCACCCTTAACACACCCACATATAGATGATACATGAATGACACATCCCTATTACCGTTTTTTGTTGTGCAGTATGAATAAGCTTTGCAGTAAGCTAACAACCATTTTTCATGGATCTCGCTTTGATTAGTAAGTCTCATGGGTGCCTTTCAACAGATTCTACGGAAATCAACCAGTATTCATTGGGCATGGCTGCTCTTGTCATATGACTAGGTGTTTGTTGTGAGGCATACTTATCATTACTCAATGCGCTACATAGCCGCCGATGCTCAAGATGTACCTCTTTAATGCATAAGTACCAACGAACGACGTCGTTCGGTAAACGTCGATTCTCGATGTGCCAGCCTAACTTTTGTTAGGGAATGGCAGATTCGAATGATTTACAGAAAGGGTAAAGGACAACGGGCATAGTCTTTGGTGTAATCCAGTATCAGAAATGCGTCCCCACAACCGACTTTCATTCAGAATCGCATTGACGTTTTTATTGTGTTTGTGACGTGTACAATTAGTTGCGGTGGCCAGCTGATGTACAAGTCCGCGCTTTTATCCTCCCAGTCAAATCTGGCATGCTGGAAGTATCGCAACTTCGGTTGGCCTTGGCAAGCGTCAACCCGGGATTCAACCTTGGGCCATACATGTGTGATAATGCGCCACTACACCCCCCCCCCCCCCCCCCCCCCCGCTTTAAGATAATGTCAGCATTTTGGGATACGGAATTTCCTCCAATCTCAATACAAAATGATGGTGTAAAAGTCTTTTCAAGCTGTTCCTATCGCCTGTATGTATACCCCTTCCATTTGAATAGAGTTTCTCCATTGAAGAAAACCCTCCCCAATTGAAACATAAGTTATTGTGTTCTTGTAGGTGGTAGAGTGCTTACAATGCTACGCTAGAAACTCTTGTAGATGTCTTTGTCATAGCGAAGCTTTTACGAAAAGGAAAACCTCATAGACCGCTGCTTTACTGAATGGACCTGAGTGTTCGCAAAACTATCTGTTCCGAACTTCGGTCATGTACATAGTACCGTATTACAGCCTATAAACATATTCCAAAGCCAAAAAGGCTGTTTCCAATAAAGAAAACACTACAGTAATTTATTGCCTTTAGAAGAATTGGTGGGAGTAGTAAAAAGTTCGTTATGAGTTATGACGTTCGAGCTTTGTTTCTTTGGACATACGAACTTTCTTTCAATTATGACGCAAGTGGCTTTATATAATGTCCGAACTGATTTCATTATACCTTTGATCGCAAGTAAGATAACCATTCGTAATTGCCCTCTCTACGTGAACTAGGTTCTCACAGTTGGGGAGGAAGGGTTTTAATAGGGGCTTTTCATATTCGTTGTACCATACATTCAAACTTTTTCATGGAAATACTTGAAAGTATATATCGTCGGAGTACGACCGCGAAAGTAAATGTATGTAGAAATCAACATTAATTAAGGAACTTGCTCTGATTAGGAAACCTCTAGCGTGCTCGGGGAGGAACGCTTTCGGGAACCGGACGAGTTACGGATACTTAAGACGAGCACTTGTTAATAACTTCATCAAATCCATCAATTCCACCTTCAAACTTGAATTAGAAACAGTCTGTGTGGTTGAATACTTCTGGGATGAGAAATGAGTCCCATTTTCAATCAAAGTCACGGAAAGAGTAAGTCATTCGGAAAGCTCCGCTGAGATTTGCTTGCTTCCAATGGTTCCTTATTTGGCGACCAGCATCATTGTCATCAGTGAATGGTCCGTTGAGAGTATCACTGATTTTCGAAGTTCTTGTAGCCGAAATCAAAAGGCAAATGACAGTTTTTTGCGGCGGTTACCGTGAATACTCATGAGAAGTTTAGGTCTTTACCTTAAAGACACGTTCATGAAAGGTTACTGAGTTCCCCCTTTAGGAATGCTCAGCGCCCTCCATGGGTGGTAGAAGGGACCCTCTCGCTTCCACAATCTCGGCGCTTAGGGCATAGTGGAGGTCCCGTTGCTGCCGTAGTTCGCTTTCCCGCCCCTCGAACGGTGTCACATTAGACGAGCGTCGAGACAATACAGAATCTTAATCGTTCTAGGACCCACGCACAATCAGCTAATCGCCGAGTGATGAGGCGATGTTTTTTCCCATTCTTTTTCCTCTGTTTTTCTTTTTGCTGCCGCGATCCCCTATTCAATTCCCTACTCCTAGAGGCTGAAAAAGGTGAGCTACTTTTGCTGTTACTAGGGTTTTTTTGTTTATTTATGCTTATAAGTGAATGAATTTTTGCTTACCATTGTCTGTTATTCGCACCAGGACCCACTCGCGCGCAGTGAAACGCACTGTTTAGCTCGTTCGGTCGCCCCACTCTTCTTCATTTTGCTGGTTTCATTCTCGTCCAGCCCCCTTTTTACCGGTTTTTAGAGGCCTTTTTTTCACTTTGGAAACACCGATGCACGCAAATTCTTCACCTCAGTCGCACTAGTGTCGATCTTGTCTTCCATTTTTCATCATAATCTGGACTACCCAAAATTATCGTGAACTGTGCCTTGAGCAGCACGATACTTTGCACTGTACGGTGCGGAGACCGCGGCGCGACGTCTGGGCGCAAGAACCCACACACTGATTCGTGGAAATATCAGTGCTAGTTTTTATGTGCAGCGTTAACTAAATAATGCTTGTTTTATACTTTCTATTTCAATTATGTACGTAGGCGACTTTTTATGCACTGGAATAATTGAACAACTAGATAAATAGGTAATTAAAAGCATAATGGCCCGCTGATAGCCGGATGTTTGCCCATGAAAAGTTGAAGCACTTTCTCATCTCAAACTCGGTTTTTTCCTTCGAACTATTTTTAACGATAAAATTTTTTCTTTCAGCATGTATGTCTACCTTTTTCTTATTGGTCATGATTTTAATATCTGTACTCATTATGACACTATCATGTGTGGCTATCATTATGGTCCATCGTAAAGACGTGGCCATCCTACGCGATCTTACGAACAAAACGGGTGTATCAACGGTCACCTACACGCTAAGCCTCAAATTCCAACTTGAGGAAAATGTTCGAGTAACCAGGGTTCGTTTGAAAGCATCATTATGGGACCATTACAAACCAGTTACGTCTGTATTCTTATATTAACGTATGTTGTTTAGCTTTTGATGTTCCTCTCTGTGGGGTATTCAGTGTGGGGATTCTTTGGATGCGGCTTTTTTAGCTCAGCATTTATAATTTTCGATCCGACGGATCCGCTTGGACAGTTATTCTATGCGTTGTTCAACAACTACACAGCTCTGTGAGTACCTTTCTTAATAGTCAAACATTTCTTCAGCCTTGTTCCTACCTCCACCTCACTACCACTCACCCTCTCGTTTCGTCAACATTTTGTGCTTATCTTTCTGAATCACCTCACCTTATAAGCATGAAGACCTTTTTAACAAGGAGCTTGTCAAAAATAACCTTAACTATTCAATGCTTTAACGCCTCAGGAGGAACTGCAGGGAATGAAAGTACAAAAGGGCGTAATCTGTTGGAACCGTGTACCACACTGACCATGAGTTAGCTTGAGAGCTTCGTATAGCCCGGGCGTAGAATCATTGAATATTTCTCGAATTACGTTCCCGCGGTCGACGTTCTTGGCAGTGCGAGCAGAAATTTGAGCAAGTTGAAAAGCACCATCCTGTACGACTCTCTTCCTGCATGAGACGATCTCAATCGACTCCCTCCTCCTTACCACTCGCGTTTCTCCAGCACTTCTCGAGCTTTGTCACGAGGAACAAAGAATAGTGCCTTCTCAGGAGAACTACGTGTTTTTAATTGTAAATTTTTAGTTCCCTCGCAATATTGGTGTGACCAACCAAGAACCAAGAACCGCACTAAGTAAGCATAAAAGTTCGTAACTGCTTCAAACGTAAAACCACTGAATACTCTCTCGGATTACTATCCCGCTGCGACCGGAGCATCTGGCAGAGAGTGCCCGAAAACATTAAAAATCACAATCCGGTACGACTCTCTCGCTTCCTTCGTCTTCTTCAATCGGTCCCTCTCCCCTCCTCTCCCCCATACGACTCACCGGAATGTGGGACTGCACGCATTCACAGTAATACTTGAGCGCTATTGTTCGGACAGTGAAAAGTGCCTTCTCAGGAAGACTACAGACCTGATCGTGAATTTTCAGCTCCCTCGCAATATTGGTGTGGTGGTTACTGTGGACTATTGGAGACCTTCGACGAATGCTGAGAACCCGATTCGCATCGTGTTGTGGCATCTTGAAAATGAATGTCGAGCAACCTTCTGTAGTGTCCAAAGAAAACGTCCATCGTATTGATGATCACTTCAATCAACTGCAAGCGGCCTGGGCTCCATAGAAAAAAGCGGAAGAAGCCATATACAACACAGATTTCTATGTTTTTATAATGTGTACTTATAAATATTTATTACTATTTTTGAAATTCTCTCCACAGAGTGCATCCGAGCTGGGTGCAGAGTAATGGCCGAGTGAAACCAAACCTTGTGAAGATGGTTACCGGGCAAGAGCTGCAATCACGGTTCTCATGGCCACCTCATACAGTAATGACATTCATCAATGGGACAGCAATTTTTCTTTCACAAAACGCTTTACAGCACCTCCCTGTTCGCATTTGCTGTTTCTCTAATTTTTTTTTTGCTCGAAGTACGAATACGGGAAATGTCGACATTCAAAAAAAAAAGAGAAAGAGAAGAGTATCTACTTGAATAAAGGACATCACAACCTCTATGAAGGACAAAGTTTCAGGATCGGAAAGAGCACTCACCAGTACATTACTACATGCCGAAAGGCAAAACAACCCCTGTGTTTTTTTTGCTGGATCGGAATTGCAAAGCTCATGGAATCCTGTAAAATTAAGTCAGCGCTGGCTTCGTACCTCCTGAAGCTTCGAAGCTTTTCACCTTTTCACAGAACTGTTCTAAACACAATGAATAGTTGGTGACACTTGGCTTACTTGAAGACAGTTGGCATTTCACGAAGAAGAAGTTAGTCATCGAATCAGTGGTCTCTGAAAAATTCGAGACCTTTGAATTTGGGTAGTGTGCAGCGACGACAGTGAGCCCCTGAAACAGAAGGGTCCATCGGCCTCGGCTGAAAGCTGAAAATGCTAGGGAAACAACTAAAAAAGCACTTTTTCGGATCTTTGCTTCTTTTTTTTGTTCTAATCTGAGGACATCCTACACTCTCTGATTCGGAAGCTTTTTCTTACTTTCGTTTTCCTAGAATGAAGCACAAGCATTTAAAGCGTCCTTGTGTTATGGTTAACATGAAGAGACTTCCCGTGATCGTGAAGATTGTTTTCCTTCAAGCTTCTTAAGTATCTTCATTAACAACATTCATTTGCCGAACTGCTGCCTGGTAATGTGATGAACGTTGAGGCGTACAGGAAAGCGCAGAGCCATACCCGGGGTCTGAAGTTAGTCGAATGAGACCAATCAAGTGTAAGGAAGAAATTAAAGCTCAGCTGAATCTAAATAGTAGTTTAGATAATAAGATAGATATGCACTAAATATAATGCCTAAATACATTTCGCATCTGCACGGTTTTGATGGCTCGCTCGCTGCTACTGAATAATTAAAATTCAGTTCTACTGGTTGAGTCATAAAGAAATAAATGGGGTATTCACAGTTAAATGCTTCTCGTTCTTCTGTCGTCTTTGCTACTTATCTTTAGGGTTTGAATTGAATAGGAGTTAGAATTGAGAAGGCGTAATCAGCTCTCCCAGATGGAGTTGTTCGAAACGGATGGTTGAGGATTGCGTGGTGGAAGCATTCGTATGGCTTCTTTGGGTAGGAAAAGAAACATTGATTAGTCACGACCACAAAGAGAGAGAGATCTCCGTGTTCTCGCTTTCTTCTCAAAATGTTGACTAAAGCGGCAAGGAGGTGTCATGTGACCCCAACACAACAAATTAGACTAATGCTGTCTAGAAAACTATTGAGATGCTTGGAGAGTATCTCCCACGAACTTCACAGAACTTTTCTTCCATCATGTTCCGAAAGTTTTGTAGGAATCCTGTAAAAAACCACTGCTCACTTGAATGGGTCAACTGATCCGAGAATTGATAATATCGTGATCGGTTGGCCAGATCGAGGCCATCATTAAACCATATCGTTTTTCAAGCATTGGAATGAGGCGAGCACAGAACAGCTCTAAAAGGTTTCAAAGCCAAATGCTTGGCACAATTCTCGGCGGGATTCAGCAGCTGGGAGGTCGGATTCGACTCGTGGGATTTCAAGTACGTGATTGAACGTGGGTGGGTAGTTCGATAATTATATGGTCAAGCAATAAGTATTATCTAATTAACTAAGCAAGGAAGGGGTAGCCGGACATGTGTTGGTGCACGCGTGGGTATTCAATAGAAACCCCACGGAGTCATTCAGGAATGCGACTACAGGGTGGGCCAAAATTATAATTACACAGACATTGCATCCCCGAAAACGAATAGAAAGCTAAAAAAGCAAACCAATTTAATCAAAGTGTCTATCACTAATCTCTTATTAACATAGTACATTGAGACTGGGATCTGTTGCTTTCTGCTTTCACTCAGCCCCAGAGACGATGATGGGCAACATTAGCGGTGGCACGCAGCTAAGGTTATCGAGTTGATCCCAGCCTTTTGCAAGGCATTTTCGAGATTATTTCACTTCTTGTTTGGGCTAACGGATGCTTCCATCTCAAAAGCCGACCACACTGAGACATCCATGGGATTTAGGTCAGGGCTCCAGAGTGTTCAATCAAAAGTTATGAAGTCAAGGAACCCCTTTCACGGAATTTTTAGGCAATTTCTGATCTGCAATCAGAGCATCATCTTGACAACATGTCCGGCTTGAATCGCCAAAGTGTCCTATTGCGCACGAAGAGATCAAACAGGTTTCCGAACCAACTTTCACTCCTTATTTTACGAAAATAATCGGTGCTATTGCCTCGGCTGTAACGCTCACAGAGGAATCGCAGAAAGTGAGCAAGCTTAGCGCTGCATCACTTCCATTTCTTTCAGCATTATACAAATCTTGTAGCGTTGCTTTTTGGGCACCTTTTTCACTGCGGACATCTTTCCGCCGGTGAACAGGAATCCTGTACAACAATTTTTTGTATGTGGCGGGGCAGCTTTGGTGAGCCGACATTTCTCTTCTTTTTAGTCTGCTCACTGGGGGAATCACTTTCTGATCGTATAAAGGCCTCGTCGTGCAGATAATGCTTCACAACTTCGCGCAGAAAACTTCATATATTATCCATTCATTCAGTCATTTTGGGCTCAGAATGAATTTCGCTGCTGCGCAGAACTTCGCCCTGCTTCATTAAAACTCCCACTAAATATAACCGCAGGCCTCTTAGAACTTTCACTCCTATCTGTAATTTTCCCAACTCCCGAAAGCGTCTTATGTGTGAATGTACCCCCTGCCTTGTTACATTAAGTCGTCCGTAGATGCACCGTGCCAAAAGTGCTTGTAAATCCAAAGTGACGATTCATTCAAGGGGTAATTACGCTTACAATATTTTCAAAATCTACCAAAAGTTTAGTATCATCAGAAAGGTAATAATGTAATCTACCTTGTGAAATAGAAAAAAGCGAACGAATTGCTATGACCTCAGAAAAAATTCGTTATGAGCGTAATCATAATTTTGGCCCACCCTGTATTGCACCCTACTAGGCTGGACTATTAATATACAGAAACACTCCATAGTGAGAAGTCGTAGCGCCTCTTTTTGCAAGATAGCATTTAAAGTGGTTGCAAGTATAAAAGTGTATACATCGTCGTGATCAATACTGCTGCACCGCGTATGTAACGATACTATCGAGACAACTTTATCGGCCCCTCAAACTTTTGAATTAAACCATGAAATCAACAGTAACAGCAGCAGCCACGCAATCAATACGAGTGTTATGCAAAAGACTTTAACCGTTAAAATGATATAAGAAACCCTAACAATTATGATGATGCGAGAAACTTCAATCGTTAGAATGATATGAAGAACTTCAATCGCTAAGATGATGTAAGGCGGCGCAACCGAGGAATATACAGTAGCGCTCAAAAGTCTTCGGTGAAATGGTTCTCAAGCCGCACTTTTCAGTCGTAACTTCTTTCCTACTGGATCTATTCATGCAAAATTTCGATATGTGTAGCACGGGTGTATTGTGAATGTTTATCACCATTAACCTGCAATCGGATCATGTTCCAGATATTCCTAAGGACATGAACTCAAAATCGACTGAAAATCCTGATGATGGTCTTTCTAGAAACTCTTTCCTTTTTGTCATGTCCAAAGTGTACGAGTGGTAATGCCGAACATAGTAGATGAGAAAAACGCACATAAGGTGCCAATAAGTGCAGACGTCAACAACTTAACTTTTAGCAAAATCTGCTACCGCAACAAACAGCTTACTCTATCTGTGGATATTGCAGCTTCGCAGTCAAATAGTGTAGGGTAGGGTGAAACATGCTCTAGTTAAACATATCCAAATTTTGCGCGATTTGGTTCACTAACAAAAAAGTTATGAAAGAAAGAACGTCAAAGCATTTCACCGAAGACTTTTGAGCGCTACTGTATGGAAATGACCAGTGAGAAGCTTCCTGAGGGATTCTGATCGCAAATGGAAAGGAAGCTCACGGGGGAAAGGCGCAAAGTCGAGTGGTGCCCTGAGCGGAGTGTTGCCATCATATATACCCGCGCTTTGGGCGCGAAAGAGATATTTGATCTATTGATGGGAAGATCATAAGGTGGCGGGTGCAATCGCGGCTTAACAACAGCGATAGCATTAATGGCCCTGGTTCTTCCCATCAGCTCTTTCCGTATTCTCGCTTCTGCAGACTTTTAAGATAAAGCTTTGTTCTGCATATAAGCATCGCCACGATTTTCTCCCGCAAAACTTCATTCTGTTCTGCTAGTTTTTTAGCAAGGGCTGCGAACTTTTCTTGAGTTGTTTTTTGCTTTGTTTTCTACGATCACTCGCGATTTTTAATATTGTCAAATATTATTACATCATCAGTCAACTCCTGTACGGTATCCTGCAGAAGTTACAAAAAAAAAAGCCGAGCGCGACGTGAACCCAAACCAACTGTTCTTTAGCATCATGCCTATCGAGCTCATATAGCTCCGCTCACTTTCTCGATGTCCTACAGTGTCCTATTCACATGAGCTTGTCGATTTTTTCGCTTTTCACGCACAATAACTCTGGCTAAGGCAGAATAAGGCAAAGAAATGTTTAGAAGGTCGAAGAGGAGTGTTTGATTCACGACGGGGTGGATGCGATCCCAAGTCTGAGGGGTTTTTTCCAGATTTTTTTTTCTGTGGTCACTATTTAGCATTCATGTAGTTATCTTTTCTTCAACATTTCGGTAGGTGTCTGCGGACAATCCTGTTCATCGGAGTATCTCTGTTTCAAAAGTAAGTGCTTGCTCCAGTCATTCCAAAGCTATAACATGTATCAAGTGGCCTCTTAACCTTCAACACACCCACATATACTAGATGATACATGAATGGCACTTCCTAATACCGTTTTTTGTTCTGCAGTATGAAATGGATACGTAAGCTAATAACCCTTTTTCATGGATCTCGCTTTGATTAGGGAGACTTATGAGTGTGACTTTCAATACATGCTGCGGAAATCAGCCAGTATTCGTTGAGCATGACCGCACTTGCGATATAACCAGGTGTTTGTAACGAGGCGTAATTAATTAATGTGCTAGCCGTCAATGCACGAGGTGTACTTCTTTTATATATAAATATCAACGATCGACGTCGTTCAGTAAACAAACGTTGATTTTGGCTTGCCAGCTTGACTACTGTCAGGGAGAGTTGTCATTGGAGGGTTTCTGCATAGTATGAGTGGAAGAGATAATCGGACAACCTATGGGTATGATTCCCAGAAAGTAAAAGGATAACGGAGTTAATCAATTCCGTACTAGGGATGCGCCTCCCCATTCAAGTTCCAATCGGAATAGCAGGGACAAGGGTGGCCTTCACAACGACTTGCGGTGGGCACCCGATGTACAAGTCAAAGTTCTCGGTCCTCCCAGTAGAATATGGCACAAATTAACGAGATTTGACTGAGAGAATAAAAAGGCAGGGAGGAAACATATATCGGTTGAGCTACACATGTATCAGTCCGGGATTAGATCCTTGAACCATGCATGTGTGATTGTACGCCACTGCACCACCTTCACTCTACAGTACGGGCAGAATTCTGAGATTCAGAATTTTTCCCAAGCGCGATATAAAATAATGGTGTAAAAGTCAGCGGGGCCTGTGCTCTTTCCACTAGAATATGATTTGTCCAATAAAAAAAGAAATACCTCTTCAGCTGAAACATGAGCAACCGATGTTTTATGTATAAGGTACGTTCTTCCGATCCTCCTTCGATAGAAGCTCTGATAGATGTCTTTGTGAAGCTGGAACTGTCAGAAAAGACCGCTATTCACATGAATGGTGTTGCTGTCCGCGTTACAACCTTTTCCAAACCCCAGTCTTCCTCATCGAAGATAAAATTGCTGAAGCACAGAGTACTGTATTACAAACTACGATTACATTTCAATTGTCGAAAAAGGTATTTTTAAAACCCCTAAGCTGATTTCTTGCCTTTATAAGGATCGGTAGGAGTAGTGAAAAAGTCTGGCATTGTAATGACGTTTGAGCTTCGTTTCTTTGATTACGAGGACTTTCTTTCAATCAGGACGGAAATGATCTTAGGTAATGTCCGAACTGATTTCATTATAACTTTGATTACATATATGATAAATATTCGTGATCGACTACTCAAAAAGAACTACTCGCTCACACTTAGGCAAAAAGGATTCAATTAGAGACCATTCATACTGGTTGAGCCACGCATTCAATTTTCTTTGAATCGTGGAAATGCTTGAGAGTATATTTCGAGTTAGTACGGCCGCAAAGAAAATGTACAATATGTTATAGGAATCAACATTATTTCGGAACCGTTTCTGGTTATGTCTAGACTGCTTGGGGAGAAACGCTTTCTGGGACCAGGTGAGATACGAATAATACACGGAAAACTAGCTTTTCCTAGTATGGGTTCATTCACCCAAAACTGGATGGACGCGGCAATTCTCGAGGCGAAACACTTGGCGATCTAAACGACTTCAGCGCCTGACATTGGGGCCCAAATTTTCCTCTAACCATATTAATGTACTCTACTTCAAGTTTGCACCCCAATGAAGTCGGTGTCCTGAACGCCACGAATCTCGCCGCTCCATTTGCCGCGACCATCCACTTCTGGGTGAATGTTCCGTCCCCCAGCACTTCCCAGTAACAGTCTGAAATAATGAATATTCCTAGACCAAGCAAAGAATCCCAGCCACAGAAGGAGTAAACCATTCGGAAGGTTTCGCTGAGAATTGGGTATCCCCAATGACCTCTTACGTGGCGAACAGCATCATAGTCATCAGTTGATGGCCCGTTGGAAGTATCACTGCTTGTGGAGTTCTCGGTGCAAGAATTTTCTTTGAATCGTGGAAATGCTTGAAAGTATATTTCGAGTTAGTACGACCGCAAAGTAAATGTATGTAGAAATCAACAATATTTCGGAACCGTTTCTGGTTATGTCTAGACTGCTTGGGGAGAAACGCTTTCTGGGACCAGGTGAGATTCGGATAATCCACCGAAAACTAGCTTTACCTGGCGCAAGGCAAAAAGCAGCCCACATCCTGATTCTTAGAGATATTGGTACTTGTTTTTGTGTACGACATAAGGCATTGCATGTTCTGCTGGTTCCGTTAGTAAACAAACAAATAACAAAATAAATAAAAGCCTAGATAGTTTGTTCGTTGATAGGATCGATGCTAGCGACGGTTAATGAAGATCCTTCCTCATTTCGCGTTTTTTTTAAATTGCGCTTAACAGTTGAGGTTTCTAATTTTAGCATGGATGTCGATTTTTCATATTGGTCGTAGTTCTAACAGCTGTACTTATTATGACACTGCCATCTGTGGCTATTATTATGGCTCATCGTAAAGAAGTGGTCTTACTATCAGAACGAGTTCATCTTTTTCGACTTCTTTTAGGCATTCTGAAACATTGATGACATGGTATCTTTTTCAGATGACAAATTTAGGGGATTGAGTGGTCGAGAACGCATAGAAAAAAAAATTCACTCTCAGCCGAGAATCTCCAGAGCAATGGCAGAATAGCTACCGCTTCCTTTCTTGACGGATTTGCCCAAAGTGGGAGAGAATGAGCTGTAGTCCGCGAAACAGCGACATCGGAGGTGGGCGGGATCGAAGGGGATGTGTGAGGGTGAGTGCTTCGGCCTCTTATCACGTCACAACGATGTTGGTGACACTTCAAAGTGGCTTGACTTTTTTCGTACCGGTAATATTTCCTGGCGAAACCTTCGGAATAAACCCAATCTTTCGAATTTTTTATGCCACTGAATTGGGCTTTATTCTTATTACTCTTCCTGGAGTGTTCCTACTTATACGAGCGCTTGGCAGATCCGTTCGTCTTTTTCATAGGAATCTTATCAAAATTATGCAGGTAACATGTGTAGTGATTTTTGTATAGAAAACTGCAAAAAGCAATTCTGATCAATGATTCTTATGAACATGCCATTAATCTCAGGATAGGTAGTGTTAGGCAGTAAATTGAGATCTTTTCTCATTAGAGAGTAATTTGGAGCTTATCGAAGCAAATTATGGCAATCATAAGTTTCGGTCCAACATGTTAAAGAGGAGGAAAGTGGTCAGAAATACGTCTCAGTTCAAACAACAGAAGACCCATCAGCTCCTAGTTCCTTGGAGGCCCGTTAAACTTATTTCATCGATATCCAGCTCGTTAGAATCAAAGGCTTTCGAAAAGGGTCGGTTGGCAAAAAGCGGTCCAGTTGGTAAAAAAACGATTCCAATCACAATACCACTCAGTTCTCATAGGGAAGTACATGTCTGACCTTCCTTGAATAATGAAATCATTCGAAATTGGACACGTTTGTTGTGAATGTTTTCGGAGATATACGTTTATAGCCAACACACGTTGCACTGCATGTTGAAATCTCGCCCGGATATCTTTTTCATCGTTATAACGTGACCTGGTCCAACTTTGAATTTAATTCGATCAAAAGAGTCCAATATTTTGGGAATTCGCGAACTTTTTCCCTTTCGCCCTTCAAATCAGCTCCGTCATGAGGGCTTCCACTATGCGAGGCAACAAATGTTCAATAAATACCGAGCTGGTTCAAACTGTGGATTCCATATGTGCTCAGATATAGAGTACAAAGCATTTTCTCCACACTCGAATCAAAAACAGAACACTGGTCTCGAGCCTTTCCGACAATAAAACAACTTAACGTATAAGTGCGCAAGGTAGTTCATTGAACAACCTGACTCTACTGCAACCCTGAACAATGAGAGAAAATTCACATTAACAGTTAGTCAAACGGTTAGCCATAATTTCCTAATGTGTAAGGATAGGGGAATGATGTAGTGGCAAGCGCACTGTCACACACGAATGGTCACGGGTTCTAATACCGGCTCGATGTCCGCCTAAGCCAACCAATCCTTCCATCGCTCTGGATCGATTTAAAGGCACGGTTCACGATAAAAAAAGTTACTGAGTTCTTCCTTTAGGAATACTCAGCGCCCCCCATGGGTGGTAGAAGGGACCCACTCGCTCCCACAATCTCGGCGCTTAGGGCATAGTGGAAGCCCCGTTGTTGCCGTAGTTCGCGTTCCCGCTTCTCGATCGGTGTCACGTTAGACGAGTGTCGAGACAATACAGATAGCTATTATTCGTTCTAGGACCCACGCACAACCAGCTAATCGCCGAGTGATGAGGCGATGTTTTTCTCCCATTCTTTTCTCCTCTGTTTTTCTTTTTGATGCCGCGATCCCTTATTTAATGTCCTACTCCTAAAGGCTGAAAAAGTGAGCTACTTTTGCTGTTACTAGGGTTTTTTTGTTTATTTATGCTTATGAGTGAATGAATTTTTGCTTACCATTGTCTATTATTCGCACCAGGACCCACACGCGCGCAGTGAAACACACTGCTTAGCTCGTCCGGCCGCCTCACTCTTCTTCATTTTTCTTGGTTCATTCTCGTCCAGCCCTCTTTTTAACGGTTTTTGGAAGCCTTTTTCACTTTGGAAACACCGATGCACGCAGTTTCTTCACCTCAGTCGCACTAGTTTCGATCTTGTCTTCCATTTTTCATTATAATCTGGATTACCCAAAATTATCGTGAACTGTGCCTTTAATGGTGCCAGGTAACCTAGGTGGATAAAGCACTGACTGGTGCATCGGCTGACCACCGTAACTTATTTGTATAGGCCACTTACGCATTCAGTAAGCCACTACGATTCTAAATGGAATTTGGATGCAGGGCGCATCCCTCAGACGGGATGGACGGGAGTCGGACGAGACAGTTTCAGTGCCCTAATATCTTCTTCTCGTAAAAGGAATGCAACCCATCGAATTTTCTAATGAAAAAAACGAGTGTGTGAACAGGTTGTCAAACGGTGCTTGTCCTGAGGCAGACCAACCCGTACTTATTTTTAGATGCACCTTATTGAAAATGCTGTATCAGAGGCTTCACGAATATTCGCAACACGCTACGAAACAAGTATAATTAAGAGACCAGGTAATCACTGTTCTTGTGTCACTATTTTTTATTTTTTGGTTTCAATGACAGTGCAGCGCCGGACGATCTTAAGCGTTAATGGTTGCAGAAGGTGAATTTCATCAAAAGTCGTTCCTTGTTTCAGCAAACATAGGTTGAGCTCATTCCTGTAATCTTCCTTGGACCACTAATGGTACACTCTCAGAGGATAGGTTCGATATGGTCGTTTTCGTGTCTGTGGCTGTACGGTTTGCCTCACTGTGTTCGTTGTTGACGATGATTCCGGCGATGATCACCGAACGTTCGTTCGCTTCACGTTTTATTTCCGATTATGAGAAACTGCCAAGATGCTGGATTTCCTTTCTGATCAACGGCATAGCCATTGTTCTATTCGTATCCTATTATGTTCTAGCAATGTTAGGTGAGTTCTGCCTTGTTTGTTAAAGTCACCGTTCACAAAAAAGTTAGGGTACCCTTTTTTGACGTGAATTGATAGAACTACTCTAGAATAAAGCGATAGCAACGAAATAAGCGTAAAAAACTATGAAGAAAAAGAATTACAATGGGTCAAAAAAAGAGCTGGGGAGGGGGGTTGGACGAGTTTCACATTGAGATAACGGCGGTTAGGGAGTGTTCAGGCAATTTGGCAAATCGCCAGAGACGGTAATTTGCCAACCAGCTTATCGACTTTTCACCAACTTCGTTCAAGTGCGAATGTGGTGAAGGACAATTAGAACTCGTAGTCAGCCTAGCGAGGGGCGGAGGCCTCCCGTCCCCCACTGTTCCTGCCCTTATTGTGCCCTATCCAGCCGTTTTCCGACCTCATTCCTGACAAATGGTATCAGAGGGGGCTTCGAATTCAAACCATGTGCAAATCTCCGGAAGCACTTTTTCGTGAACAGTGCCTTTTGTCTTCAAAAAGTGGTTTTGTCTTGAAAAGCTTTTATGAGAAGAGCTGTGGCGATACTGTAAGGGAAGGCATGAAGCCTAATATCGGGGAACCGCATTCAGGCTTTCGCTCACAGATTGAAAGGTCTCTTTCTTTGAACGCGAGTTTGTGCCTGCCACGCGGATATCCATCTTACGCGAACATATACTCGAGAATACAGGCACGAAAATTCAGTCCGGCACTCGGCTCTTACAGTAATCCGGCACGTGTTAACACGTGAATTTTTACCCGTCACATATACGACGCGTCGAAAAAAGGCTTTGGGCAAGGACACGGGGGTGGGCGGTGGGGTAAGCCAGGGGGTTACTGTAAGAGCCGAGTGCCGGACTGAATTTTCGTTTTAGTCTCGAGAATCCCTCAAGAAGCACCAACTCTTAGATAAGAAACGTTAATCTAATGTTAGTAATGCGGTTACGTACAGGAAATGAGTGAACGCTTCAAATAGTTGAAAATAAACAAGGACAGCGGAGAGAACGATCGATCGAAGACTGGATGTCTCACGTTTCCGCACTCGTCTTACATGGCATGTCCCGCGCAATCATGGTGCACGTGATCACGAGACGGCTTGCAAGACGGCTTACCGTCCTTTGTAACTACATCGGGTTACTCAATCCTTGTACTGAAGAGCACGGCTTGATTTTGGGGCAGAAAATGGCGCTTCCAGAATCTGTGCCGCTACTAAGACCAGGAAGTGGCCTGATTGCTCCTTAGGTTTCTGACGCACGATATAGCCATCCTTAATGGAGGCCACTCTTTCATCAAGCTGATATGAGTCATTCCTAACCTCCATATCCTTACAGGTGCTGCACAAGGATCACATCAGTAGTCCAGGTAATCGTCTGTGCGAAGAAGTGAAATTTCACGAAGTAACCGTTCAGGCACCTGATCATAGCCATCGGATCGTGTACATAAAAGGGCATCCAAATTGAGTAATATCTTCATTAATAGCACTCATTTGCCGAGCTGCTGCCTGGTGAAGTGATGAGCATTGAGGCATACAGGAATGTGTAGAGTCACAACTGGGGCCTGAGGTTTAATGAGACTGACCAAGTGTAAAGAAGAAATACTGAAGCTAGCTGAGTCGAAAATAATAGTCAAAATAGTAAGATAGATATGCACCAAATATCTTGCCTTCCAATCTTTTCTGCGGTATAGATTATGGCTCATGCCAGCACAAGAATCTCGCTGTGCTCATTTCGCGATTATACGATTTCTATGAATCTCTTTGCTACAAGAAATAATATGAATTTGGTATAATTCCGTGTTCTACTCTAACGAGTTTGTTATAAAGCTTTATTGGCTGACGTTTTGGCGAGTCGCCTTTCTCAGAGCCTGGAAAGATAATAACAATTTTTGCATATCCGATCAAACGCCTCTGCACCCTACTGAAGTTCGAGACCCCCAGGGCACGCAAAAGGAGCTACTCATCGTAACATCGTGGATTCTCGCAATCATCCAGCAACGCGAGAATGGGACCAGATTCAGCTGGGCTAGGTCTTCATCAAATCACAGTGTGAAGGCTAACCTTATATAGGGCCTCACTTCCCGCGTAATTGTGAGGGACTCCTTCCTACGGTTCATTTTTGGATTGGTGAGCTGTATACAAAATGCTTAGAGGGTTTGTCGCGGCAATTGCGACTCCTGGGCCACGGCCTTCACGGGGACCTTCAGGTGCTCTTTGATTTTTACATGGAGGGGTCTTGCCGTTCCCCCAATATACTCATCTCCACAATCACGGCAAGTTATAGACCACCCCAGATATAGCGCAATCCCCTTCCCTGCCAGTTGGACAGACCACACAATTTGAAGTGGTACAGAGGCGGTCGTATGGTCGATTCCGAACCAGGCGTTGCTTGAGATTGAGAGATGGTACATTTTTAATGGCCACCGAGTTCTCCAGACCCGACCTTTTAAGACATTTTCTAATTGCGGCGCTGACTGCATCAGAGTAAATGGCAGTACGAAGGGAACCTTTCCGTCCATCAAAGTACTACCATGTCTTTGTAGGACGCCACTGAAAAAAGGTCTGTGGGTGGTCGAAGAATAGCCGTATCCGTTCAGTTTGGCAATATCGCCCGCCATTTCCAGAGATTCTTTTCGCTCATCCACTCCAGTGCAGACCTTCAAAGCGGTACGAAACATGTTTCTAATAACTGCTCGTTTCGTCTGGAGAGGATGAGCTGAGCGAAAACGGACAATGATGTTTTTATTGCTTGGCTTCCTGTACCACTTCGTAGCAATTCTATCACCCTGTAATATCACTAGAACATTTGGAAAAGGGAGTCAATTTTCAGTAGGTTTTTCCCGTGTTAACTTTATGTGCTCTGCCTGCGTGTTGAGCAGGTCAAAACACACACATATCTCTTCGTGCGTTGAAAGACTATGAAGCAGTCATCTATATACCTACAGTAAAGTAAGGGGAGGCGTTTCAATACAGGCGCTTCTACCTTGGCCATAAAAGCTATTGTCAAAGTAGGCGCCAGTCGTTGCCCCATAGCTAAGCCTCTAGTCTGCACAAAATACCTTCCCGACCACCGAAAAACGTTACAACTGAAGCACTCCTTCAAAAGTGCAATCAGTTGAGATATAGACAGCCCTCACATATTGATATCATTGTGGTGCTGGCTAAGGAGCTCGAGAATGGCTTCCAATGCAGACTTGTTGCTGACGTTCGTGTAGAAGGCCTCTACACCAGAAGATTTCATAGCGCACGAATCACCAGGGTGTAATGCGCCAAGGCGATCTAGGAACATTTGGGTGTTTGTTAGATGGGATTGTGTGAACTGTAGAAGCTGCCCCAAAATAGTATTAAGGAGCCAAGCGATACGATCAGTGGGACCACCCACGCAGCTGATGATGGGACGAACTTTAACGAGGTGGGGTTTATGTCTTCTGCCATGTCTTCTGCTTCCGAAAACTTATGTGTTTTTATCAGCAGCTATAAAACTGGACAGCAAGTAGATTCAATTTTGAGGCGCGGTATCATGCTGGAGCTCAATCCTGCTGATCGGGCTTCGGTAGCCCACACCCGGTTTAGCTTACGGATCTGCGCTCGAAACTTTTATTAGAGGCCGGGCGGTAGAGGGAGGTAACCGACAGGTGGTGTTCTGTTATTTCATGATCAAGTTGCCTGGGAATCACCACAAATTCGCCCCCCTTGTCACTGACTGATATTCTTATGGTACGAGATCTCACCAAGTCTCGGATATCCCTTATACCTCGCGCTTGCTCCCGGGAGATGTTAGATAGCGTGCTTTGCTTATGAGACCTACTGAGCACACTGAAACTTCGTCGGCGAAAACCCGGAAGTTGGCATCGGACTTCAAGAGTGTTTCTTGTTCGTGTTTTCAGATTACGTGCGTGCCCTGGGGGGTCTCGAACTTCAGTAGGGCTGTAGAGGCGTTTGATCGGATATGCACAAATTGATATGATCCTTTCAGGCGAAGGCGACTTCGCCGAAACGTCAACCAATAGAGTTTTATAACAACCATGTGAGAGTTGAACACAGAATTATACCAAGCTCAATCATGCCGAGGTTCATTGAAGACTGTACGTGGAGAATAATATGAATGGTTAAAATTTTAGTTCCACTGGTGGTGTTACGAATAATGGCTGAACTCAGAGTTGCATGCTTGTCGTTTGTCTGTCGTCTTTTCATCCTATCCCCAGTGTCTCTCTGCCGAATAATCAGTTATTAGTCACGATTACAGAGAGAGCTTCCTGTTTTCGATTACTTCTCGAAATATTGACCAAAATGGCCAAGAGTGCCATGTGTCCCCAACATAACAAATTAGGCGAAAGCTATCTCAACTTCAGGGACGTTTGGGAAGTATCTAAATATATCTCCAAACTTCACAAAACAATCCTCACACGCATGTTCCGAAAGTTTCGGAGGAATTCCGACAAAAGCCACTACTCACTTAAATGCCTGTAACACATCCGCGCTTCTATAATATTGTGATCGGTTGGCCAGATCGAGGCCACTATTATCCTACTGTATATAGTTCGCTAAGTGTGTCTTGCTTTGTCAGTGTGATTGTGTGTTTGTGGGTATGTGTCGGTGTGTGTGTCTCACCGGAAATTCATGACTCCTGTCCCCGTGGACCTAGAGCGTTCAAACTTGGTAGGAGTACGGAGGGGGGGGGGGGCAGGATGGGAACACCTATGGTAGGGGGTAGGACCGGACTCCATGCACATTACTCCCGACCCCGTGGGTCCAGAGCGTTGAAATTTTGTAGGAGTACAGGCGGTAGGATGGGATTTCTTATGGTTTGTGGCAGGACCGGACTCCGTGCCTAGGAGGCGGGGCGTGCGCGATCAAAGTTTTGGGCCGTAAACTCATAACTCCTGTCTACGTGGACGTAGAACGCTCAAATTTGTTAGGATTACGCTTTTCGTACTAACAGTGGAACTACAGCATTTTAGTAAGTGAGGTAGGATATGATGGTATCGTAGGTACTCGGTGACAAGAACTAATCATAACAGATAAGAGAAGATAAGAGACCTAAGAGAGGCCACCTACCAATCAAAATCTTAATGTCTTCGGTATCTACGATGTAGCTATGACCATAAAGTGTTATATTAGGTTGGAAGGAAAGTCCTGCACCGCAATGAAGGTCTTTTTCAAATCATTTCTGAAAATTTCCAGACCAATCAATTTTTGGTAATATATTCACCAAAGAAGTCAACAACCTTCTATTATACTTTGAGTAAATCACTGATGCCTTTTATCCAGGAGTGAGGAAGCTGTGACTCAAAGAAGTAATTTACTGCCGTTTTCAGATCACATTAAGTTACGAATTTTTTTCAACAACGGGATGCTCAAGAAGGCGGAGCGCATGGTAGGTAAAGGGGCAACACTTGGGGAGTACGATTGATGAACAACCTGGGACCAATTGGAACCGTAGAACTTTTGACGCGTGTTTAAAACGAAATTTTGACGCGCGTTGTCCCTCTGTTGAAACCTGATTTACGGTTTTGATCGTTCTTCTCTGACCCTGTTGGCCGAATTTCGGGGTTCATAGGTGTAAGCGATAGCTGTGTCCATCCAGTCTGCGTTTAGCAACTTGTAGTGGATGGATCCCTCCAACCTCCATTGAATCAAGGGACGATGCTTGCGTGACTTCGAAGGCTATTATCTCCTCCAGTGAAGCGATCCAACCGATTGTTGACTGTTGATCGGTGAGCTGTGCCAGCCTGAATAGGTTGCTGATAATTTGAGCAGCTACACCCGTGTTTTTCCCATCGCGTGCTTGGTAGAAGGTGATGGTACGAATCGGGTGTTGTCCATTCATGGACCGTAATGCTGCTAAAACCCAAACGCGTGCCCTCATTTACTCATGTGTTGATTACCTGAGGAACGTGCTACAAGTTTATCACCCTTGCTACTGTGTTCACCCTGTTGATACAAATTGCTGACGCTTCGAATTTTTTGTTGCAGGACTTTCCTTCCACCCTAATATTTCATTCGATAAGACGGGATGCTAGAGTAGGGTGACAAAAGTGAGTGGTAGGCGCAGTGATAGCGACCCATTAGGGCAATACGATAAGCAGATTAAAACTTTGTTCTTTTCTTATTATTAGATTACGACTGCAACCCAGCAAGGTTTGTGATTCAATAGAGGGTCCCTCTTCGTTCGATATCATTTGCGACAAAACTTAACCGACCACCAATAATCTGAAATTCTCAACTAATGATATCTCTGTGAAGAAAAGGGTCCATTGATAAAGAACAACTTATAACGGTGCTACTATCACTCTGAACATCTCCACAGCATCATCTTTGATTGTTTAACAGTTGGAGTTTCGATGGGTTTTTATTTCTAAGAAAGAGAGCAAAAGTGCGAGACTTCTAATCAACGCACCTAAGCACCGACTTCAACCGAATACCATTTGCGCTGCCCTGTTAGTGCTGTGTCAAATTTCGTTACAGGAAACTGTCACTTCTTTCAAAAAAGGAGTGGAGAGTTAGACTCACTACAATTTTATCAAAGAAGGAAGGGAGCCTACGATTTCAGTCGTGTCTAAAAAGGATTTTTAGCTCTGTTTCAGCTGCATACTCTCACTCAGCTAAACAATGGAGAAAAACTCTAACTCACCTAAACAGCCAAAAAAACTTGAATCTTTAACTTTGAGAAGGGGAAAAAAATTCTTTATTCAACATTTGTTGGGATAGAGTGTTTGACACAATAAGGAGAAGAGCCTGGCACTAGCCGGGCGATCCGACTGATTGCATATTATTTCCGTTGGTCAAGCAATGGAAGTGGCCCAGAGCAACTTAAAAGGGGCTTCAAAGCCAAATGCTCGACAAGTTTAGACTATTTTTCTTTCGAATTACTCTTAACAACTGGATTTTCAATTCCAGCCTGTATGTCACCTTTTTCATATTGTTCATGATTCTAATAACTCTACTTATTATGACACTGTCATCTGTGGCTATCATTATGGTCCATCGTAAAGATGTGGCCATCCTACGCGATCTTACGAACAAAACGGGTGTATCAACGGTCACCTACACACTGAGCCTCAAATTCCAACTTGAGGAAAATGTTCGAGTGACCAGGGTTCGTTTGAAAGCATCAGTATGGGACCATTACAAAAAAACTACGTCTGTATTCTTATATTAACGTATGTTGTTTAGCTTTTGATGTTCCTCTCTGTGGGGTATTCAGTGTGGGGATTCTTTGGATGCGGCTTTTTTAGCTCAGCATTTATAATTTTCGATCCGACGGATCCGCTTGGACAGTTATTCTATGCGTTGTTCAACAACTACACAGCTCTGTGAGTACCTTTCTTAATAGTCAAACATTTCTTCAGCCTCGTTCCTCCCTCCACCTCACTACCACTCACCCCTCTCGTTTCGTCAACATTTTGTGCTTATCTTCCTGAATCACCTCACCTTATAAGCATGAAGACATTTTTAACAAGGAGCTTGTCAAAAAGTAACCTTAACTACTCAATGCTTTTACGCCTCAGGAGGAAACTGCAGGGAATGAAAGTACAAAAGGGCGTAATCTGTTGGAACCGTGTACCACACTGACCATGAGTTAGCTTGAGAGCTTCGTATAGCCCGAGGCGTAGAATCATTGAATATTTCTCGAATTACGTTCCCCCGGTCGACGTTCTTAGCAGTGCTGCGAGCAGGAATTTGAGCAAGTTGAAAAGCACCACCCTGTACGACTCTCTTCCTGCGTGAGACGATCTCAATCGACTCCCTCCTCCTTACCACTCGCGTTTCTCCAGCACTTCTCAAGATTTGTCACAAGGAACAGAGAATAGTGCCTTCTCAGGAGTACTACGTGTTTTTAATTGTAAATTTTTAGTTCCCTCGCAATATTGGTGTGACCAACCAAGAACCAAGAACCGCACTAAGTAAGCATAAAAGTTCGTAACTGCTTCAAACGTAAAACCACTGAATACTCTCTCGGATTACTATCCCGCTGCGACCGGAGCATCTGGCAGAGAGTGCCCGAAAACATTAAAAATCACAACCCGGTACGACTCTCTCGCTTCCTTCGTCTTCTTCAATCGGTCCCTCTCCCCTCCTCTCCCCCATACGACTCACCGGAATGTGGGACTGCACGCATTCACAGTAATACTTGAGCGCTGTTGTTCGGACAGTGAAAAGTGCCTTCTCAGGAAGACTACAGACCTGATCGTGAATTTTCAGCTCCCTCGCAATATTGGTGTGGTGGTTACTGTGGACTATTGGAGACCTTCGACGAGTGCTGAGAACCCGATTCGCATCTTGTTGTGGCATCTTGAAAATCAACGTCGAACAACCTTCCGTAGTATCCAAAGAGAACGTTCATCGTATTGACGACTACTTCAATCAACTGCAAGCGGCCTGGGCTCCATAGAAAGAAACGGAAGAACACAGATTTCTATTTATTTTATTTCTATTTCTATGTTCCATGTACGGCTTTCTATGAACCTCGGCATAATTGTAATACTGAGTTTACTGCTGTCTTGAACTCTTCACGAGGTTTGTAAGTATCCTTTATTAGGCTGACGTTTCGGGGGAATCGCCTTCTTCAGAGCCTGAAAGGATCATAACAACTTGTGATTATCCGATCAAACGTCTCCACCAACCCACTAAGTTCGAGACCCCCAATGCACGCAGGTGGTTGAGAGGAGAACCACTCACCGTAACTATGTGGATTCTTCGAAACCACCCAAAGTAGTGGTACCAACCGACCAGTGTCAGCTGGGGTACGTCCTCATTAGAGTCTGTAAGGGAAGGCCAATCTTATATAAGGCCGTAGCTCCCGCGTGATTGCGAAACATTCTTCCCTACGATTCATTTTGGGATCGGTGACCTGTATCCAAAATGCCTCGAGGGTTTCACGCGCGCACACTTGCGGCTCCTGTGCTACGACCTCCACGATGACCTCAGAATCGCCTCCGTTAGGCTTCTGAACCCGGTGGCTCCCCAAGGCAGTAGGCTTTTTCAATCGTCTCATGCCATCTATGTGCTCTTTGACCCTCACGTGAAGTGGTCTTGCCGTTTCTCCGATACACTCATCACCACAATCCCGGCAAGTAATTTTGTAGACCACTCCAGACATGTTACAATCACCTTCCCTTCCAGCTGGACAAACCACACAGTTTGAGGTTGTACATAGGCGTTCGTATAGCCTGTTACGAATCAGGCGCTTCTTTAGATTGAAGGGTGAAAGCTACTAAATTTTCCAAAGCAGATCTCTTCAGACACTTTCTAATGGAGGCGCTGACCTCATCAGAAACGAATGGTAGTATAAAAGGAGTCTTGCCTTCAATCGAGGTACTACCATGTCTGAGGATCACACCACTAGAAGAAGCTCTACGTGCAGTTGGAAAATTGTAGTAGCCATTCGACCAAGCTGTATCGCGTGCCATTTCAAACGACTCTTTTCGCTCTTCCTCCCCAGTGCAGACCTTCCTAGCGGTGCGGAACATATTTCTAACGACCGCTCGTTTTACGTGGAAAGGATGAGCTGAGTGATAATGGACAATGATGTTCTTATTGCTAGGCTTTCTGTACCACTTCGTAACAATCTTATCACCCTGTAGACTCACTTGAACGTTTAAGAAAGGAAGCCAATTCCCGGTCGGTTTTTAACCTAATGTGCTCTGATTGTGAATTGAGCAGGCCAAAACACACATCAACTTCTTCCTGTGTCGCACAGCCTATGAAGCAGTCGTCGATATATCTGCAGTAAAGTAAGGGCAGATATCCCAGTACAGGCGCTTCAATCTTGGCCATCCTTACTATATATAAAGCGCTCTGTCTGTCTGTCTGTCTGTCTGTCTGTCTGTCTGTCTGTCTGTCTGTCTGTCTGTCTGTCTGTCTGTCTGTCTGTCTGTCTGTCTGTCTGTCTGTCTGTCTGTCTGTCTGTCTGTCTGTCTGTCTGTCTGTCTGTCTGTCTGTCTGTCTGTCTGTCTGTCTGTCTGTCTTTCTGTCTGTTTGTTTGTACGGAAATTCGATATAACGTGAAGAAACACCTGGAGAAGTCGGGTCAAGTTTGGAATGAGTTGAGCATAGGGTAAGTGCAACAGAGCACACGTGAGCCTAGCGGAGCCCCGCCCCCAAGGGGCGGGGCATGCGCCGGAATTGGGCGGGGTCATGGGCGAATTCTTTTAATTCGGTCTCATAACATTCCAGACACCAGGAAAAAATGTGCAAAGGTGAGGGATGGGTCAACAATCAAAATAAAGGAAACTTACCGGCGGTGGGCGGAGCGTTCTCGCAATGGGCGGTACTTTCCACAGAGATTCATAATTCGATTTAACGAAGGCGTCGAGGCCAGGAAAAAAAACAAAAAGAGTGAGCAAGGCCTTATGCGTGCTGAGCATGCATAAGTATAGCGAAGTCCCGCCCACGAGGGGTGGGGCGTGCGTTGAAGTGAAAGCTACTTTTCAAAAATGAGTGTAACTTCGTTCGGAAAAGTTATAGAATGCGGAAAAAAGTGGTTAGAGGTAATGGGACAAATGTAGTCAAATCCTGAAAGTGGGCGGGGCTGGCACCAAAGTAGGCGGGGCCTAGATCAAAAATTTGTAACTTTATTCAGAAACGTTCTGGGATGCGGCAAAAAGGTACCAGGGTGTAAAAGAATAAATGTGGTCAAATCCCGAAAGTGGGCGGGGCTGGCACCAAAGTGGGCGGGGTCTAGATCAAAAATTTATAACTCCATTCAGAAACATTCTAGGATGCGGGAAAAAGGTGTCATGGTGTAAAAGAACAAATGTGGTCAAATCCCGAAAGTGGGCGGGGCTGGCACCAAAGTGGGCGGGGCTTAGATCAAAAATTTATAACTCCATTCAGAAACATTCTAGGATGCGGGAAAAAGGTGCCATGGTGTAAAAGAACGAAGTGGGTAGGGCTGGCACCAAAAAAGGGCGGGGCTTAGATCAAAATTTCATAGCTTTGTTCAGAAACGTTCAAGAACGCGGGAAAAAAGTGGTGAGAGGAATTGGAACAAATGTAGTTAAGTCCTCGAAGGGGGCGGAGATGCCACATTGAAGCGGGGCTAGGACCACAAATTCATCTCTTCAAAAACTTTCTGGAATGCGGGAAAAATGGTTTGGAGCAGTCAAAAGAAGGGTGGTCAAGTTTATTGTGGAAAGGGTTTGCACTAAGGTGGACGGAGCTATAATCACCCACTAATAACTGTGCTCAAATATATCGAGCGTGATGCTATCAGCAGTTCAGCGTTTGAATCTAGAGCAAACTATCTTATTCTGATTATTCAACATTCCGCTGAATGACTCCATCGTGGATAAGTGGCCGTCGACATATACTGCGCGCGTTAGCGTGCATAGCCAAACTGGTAAATGATATGGCCAACACAGGCGCCAATCGCTACCCCATAGCCAAGCCTCTAGTCTGTGCGAAATACCTTCCCGACCACTTGAAAATGAAAAGCCTCTAGTCTGTGCGACACAGGAAGAAGTTGATGTGTGTTTTGGCCTGCTCAATTCACAATCAGAGCACATTAAGTTAAAAACCGACCGGGAATTGGCTTCCTTTCTTAAACGTTCAAGTGAGTCTACAGGGTGATAAGATTGTTACGAAGTGGTACAGAAAGCCTAGCAATAAGAACATCATTGTCCATTATCACTCAGCTCATCCTTTCCACGTAAAACGAGCGGTCGTTAGAAATATGTTCCGCACCGCTAGGAAGGTCTGCACTGGGGAGGAAGAGCGAAAAGAGTCGTTTGAAATGGCACGCGATACAGCTTGGTCGAATGGCTACTACAATTTTCCAACTGCACGTAGAGCTTCTTCTAGTGGTGTGATCCTCAGACATGGTAGTACCTCGATTGAAGGCAAGACTCCTTTTATACTACCATTCGTTTCTGATGAGGTCAGCGCCTCCATTAGAAAGTGTCTGAAGAGATCTGCTTTGGAAAATTTAGTAGCTTTCACCCTTCAATCTAAAGAAGCGCTTGATTCGTAACAGGCTATACGAACGCCTATGTACAACCTCAAACTGTGTGGTTTGTCCAGCTGGAAGGGAAGGTGATTGTAACATGTCTGGAGTGGTCTACAAAATTACTTGCCGGGATTGTGGTGATGAGTATATCGGAGAAACGGCAAGACCACTTCACGTGAGGGTCAAAGAGCACATAGATGGCATGAGACGATTGAAAAAGCCTACTGCCTTGGGGAGCCACCGGGTTCAGAAGCCTAACGGAGGCGATTCTGAGGTCATCGTGGAGGTCGTAGCACAGGAGCCGCAAGTGTGCGCGCGTGAAACCCTCGAGGCATTTTGGATACAGGTCACCGATCCCAAAATGAATCGTAGGGAAGAATGTTTCGCAATCACGCGGGAGCTACGGCCTTATATAAGATTGGCCTTCCCTTACAGACTCTAATGAGGACGTACCCCAGCTGACACTGGTCGGTTGGTACCACTACTTTGGGTGGTTTCGAAGAATCCACATAGTTACGGTGAGTGGTTCTCCTCTCAACCACCTGCGTGCATTGGGGGTCTCGAACTTAGTGGGTTGGCGGAGACGTTTGATCGGATAATCACAAGTTGTTATGATCCTTTCAGGCTCTGAAGAAGGCGATTCCCCCGAAACGTCAGCCTAATAAAGGATACTTACAAACCTCGTGAAGAGTTCAAGACAGCAGTAAACTCAGTATCACAGATTTCTATGTTTTTATACCGTGTACTTGTAAATATTTATTACTACCTCTGTGACCCTTTCTATCAGGTGCATCTAAACCTACTACGAAGTAAGGTTCGATTGAAACCAAACCTTGTAAAATTTACAGGTTAGAATCTTCCGTCGTGGTCTTCACTGTCGCCTCAAGCAAAATGAATTTTTTAATGAGACAGTGATATTTTTTTCAAAAAAAACGTTTCTTACACTTGCCTCTTCGCTGTTTCTCGCCTTTCTTCTTTCGCTAGAGATATGAATGCGAGAGATGCAACGTGCAAAAAGAGGAAGAGGTCTCTACCTGAATAAAGGACGTTATAATCTTTACCAATTGCAAAATTTTAGAATCGTAAAAAATAAATCGGCAAGAGCTCTTCGTCCGCTTTTTAAGGCACAGTTCACGATAAAAATGATTTCTGGGATTTCCCCATAGGGTGAACTTGGGGCCCCTTCTTATCACATATCTGTTGCTAGCATGTCGGGAAACGGACTAGTTAGGGCATTATAAAGGCTCAAATATTGGTTCGTGCACATCCTCGTTAGTTTGGCCGGCATTGAAGGGGGTGCACAGGTCACAAAGGGACTCGTGTAGGAGGTTAAAGCAACTTGTCATGACCCATAGCGGCAATGAGAAACAGTTCTGTACAGTTCTGGCTTGATGTATTTAGCTCTGTGTGCAATTGCAACAACTGAAATCTCGTCCGAATACCCCTTCAATGTTGTTTCCGTCATGGCAATCTCGTCCAACCTCTATTTTCCCTACTTTTGAGGAACCATGTTTTTCTCGTCGGCGAATTTTCCCGCTTTCTTCACTACCAGTGAACTATTCCCAAGCTATACTTCCGCTTTTCGACTGAAAAGGGGTACCTCGAAACTATCGTGCTCTGTGCCTCAAAATCGGCAAGAGCACTCACCAGCAAATGTGCCTTTTGGTGTTGTAGGCTCCGTTCCTTGATGCCAAACCAAATCTTGTAAAATCTAATTCAGCGGTGGCTCCCTACTTCTCAGTTTCGAAACTTTTCACTTATCTGCAGGGAGCAACTGATTTCAACACACTTAATAGCTAGTGATTAATGGCTTACTTGAGGACACTTGCTTTGGAAGGCGATTCACTGAGGAAAGGGAGCATTCGAAACCTTGTGAAAAGCTCTGTACTGCTGCCTGGAGTTCATTTCCGATTTCCGGTTAGTTTAAAGCTTCACTAGCGGATCCGTCGATCGCCCGAGTATTCAGAGATCCTATATGTTCTATACTGTCATTAAACGGAAAAATGGTTATCTCAATGAACCGGGGGATCTCCAAAAAATGACTGAGAAACACCTTGAAAAGAAAAGAAGGGATCATCGGCATTGGCTAGAGCAAAATGATAGGAAAAATGATCCTAGAGAAGTAATTTTTCGAGTATTTGCTACTTTTTTGGTTCTCACCTCGAGGGCTGTCTACATATACTTCACAATGCAAAACATTGTACGGTTTTCTAAAATCGACTACAAAGTTATAAAATAGCATTGTGTCATGGGAAATATGAAAACATTCCTTTTAGATATTCGTTTTCTACGGATTTCATAAGGTATCCTGAAAGCCGTACGACTTCCTATCATTGATGACATGGGAACATGTTTCTGGTGAGCTCATTAGGGGATCAGGCGGTTGAGAACGTATAGGCAAAGATCGTCATCACACTCCACTTCTCATCCGAGAATCTTCAGAGCGCTAGCTAAGGTGTTTCTGCTCCCTTTCTTGACTGACTGATTCAAATGTGGGCGAGACTGGGCCGTCGTCTTCAAAACAACGGCATCGGAGGTGGGCGGGATCGAAGGGAATGTAAGCGGGCGAGGCTTCGGCTTCTTAGCACCAAGTCACAACGATGCTGGTGACGCCTCTAAATGGCTTGACCCTTTTCGTACCGGTAATATTCCCTGGTGAAACGTTCGAAATATATCCGAGCTTTCGTATTTTTTATGCCACTGAACTGGGCTTTATTCTGATTTCTCTTCCTGGAGTGTTCCTACTTATTCGAGTTCTTGGGAGATCTGTTCGTCTTTTTCATAGGAATCTCATCAAAATTATGCAGGTGAGTTGCACAGTGATTTTGTATCAAAAAAGTGCAAGAACAAATCCAGACGAATGTTTTCCATGATTAAGCAATTATTGGATTGGAATTAGGTATTGTGTCAAATTAACTTCTATTCACTGGAGAGTAATAAAAAGCTCATTCAACCAATGTTCAAAAGCGAGAGAATGGGATCAGAGATTTTTCATATCAGAACAACAAAAGGCCAAACAAATTCTAGCTTTTTAGAGGACCATAAAACTATTTCACAGTATTGGACTTGGTTGGAATGCACGGCTCCCAAAAAGGCTCATGGGCGTTGAGAGGGGCAAAAAGCGGTTTATCTTATAAAAACCGGTTCAAATCAAGTAACCTCTCAGCACTCATAGGAAGGTACATGTCTTACTTTGAATACCAAAATCATTCGAAATGGGACACTCTTGTTGTGAATGCATCAAACTGCACAGCCTGATCCAGACATTTTCAACCCAAGAAGCAAATTTCTGTCCTCGGAGCACAACATCCATTCCCTATATCTAAATGGCATGTTGTCATTTATGATCATAAGCAGATCTGCAAGGTAGCTTACTAAGCTCCTGGCTCTCAGCATTTTGGAAATTGAGACGGAATTTAGACTAACCTTTACAAGTGAATGCTCATTATCATTTCTTACTGTATAGAGATGATAGAGTTCAGCGATTATTCCAGCCTTCCTAATGAATAATATTTTTGCAGTGATTTCTGTTACACTGGAGAAATCCCTTGACTCAATGTTGATTTTTAAACCAGACAGGTGTAAATAATTGCCTGTTCAGGCGAACTGCCTTTTCTAGATGACATCTTCATCTGGCTTCAAAAAAAAAACAGATACTGTACCTATAGAAAAATTGAGAAACTAGGAGAATTACATTGAAATTGCTAGGCTTCACTTGCCGAAGAGCTCGCGAGTCCCGTTGAATCAAGTGCAGTTGCTGTAATAACTGTATGTAAATTTGACGCATCATCACTTTGCTGATCACCACATTCTCCTTTGGGAGCCCTGATCGATCCGCTGAACTTCCATAGAGTAGAAAAGAGAATGTAAACAGGTTGCCGAACAGTTTTGTCCCAACGCACAGCTTTTCTGTACTTTTTTTAGATGCACCTCATTGCCGTTACAGTATCAGAGGCTTCACGAATATTGGCCGTCCTCTACGAAACAAGAATAATTAAAAGACCGGGTAACCACTTTGCTTTTGTAACTGCTTTTTCTTCTTCCGGTTTCCAATCACGGCATGGTATTCAAGAATTTCGAGCGCTAACGGTTGCAAAAAAGGGATCCCACGTGGTCGGGTACCAATAATACAGCTTGTCGTAGACAACGTGGGAGGTGATCTCTCTCAAGCGGCCAGATAGACTACCACAGGTTTCACTATTACTCCTTCAGTGGCGATTGTTTGCATCGAAATACAAAAATGAAAAAAGATTTTCTTGTGTGAGCTGGTCCTAACAGCCATAACTGGGAGATCGCTCCTGTACAGATGAATTTCTCAAAACATCGTGCCCTCTTCTACAAAGCATGGGTCTATCCTTTTCCTGTAATCTCCAGTAAATCACTAATCGTACTTACTTTTAGAGGATAAGTTCGATATTGTCGTTTTCGTCACAGTGGCTGCACGATTTGCTTCGATGTGTTCGCTGTTGACGATGATTCCGGCGATGATCACCGAGCGTTCGTTCGCTTCACATTTCATTTCCGATTATGAGAAACTGCCAAGATGCTGGATCTCCTTTCTGATAAACGCCATAGCCATAGTTCTGTTCATATCCTTTTATATTCTATCAATGTTAGGTGAGTCCTGCTTTGTTTTTCTCAAGGTTTTTGTCTCGTCTTTTCTTTTGGAGAATGACCATTTCAGAATCTGGGGGTAGCTACTGAGAGTTCGATAAAAACCCAATTGTCCATTAGGTTTCTGACGGGTTCTCAATGCATTTCACACACCTATAGACGGTTACTTTGTCATTAGGGTGGTAGCTGTCCTCGTATTCTCCTTATGCTTACAAGTACGGTCCAAAGTTACTATCAGAGGTCCAACTACTGCCTGAGCAGAGAAGGATATCTCAGGAAGTTTTGCTGATCATACCCAAGCGCATTCACATACATAATAGGGCATCCTCGTTAAAAGATATCTTCATTAAAAGTATTCATTCGCCCTGCTGCCTGGGTGATGTGATGGGCATTGAGGCGTACAGGAAAGCGCAAAACTATAATACATCAGAGATCTATGGATAATCAAGTGAGGCCGATCAAGTGCAAAGAAGAACTAGTAAAACTCAACTGCATCGAAAATAACACTTCAAATGATAGAACCAATGTGCACTGAGTATCGTTCCTTTCAAGCCTTGTTTCACCTGAGGGCATGGATCATGGTTCAGTACAAGAATTACGCCATGCATATTCCGCGAATACGGTTTTACTGGATCGCTTGCTGCTGCAGAGTAATAGCATGCCTAGTTAATATTTTAGTTCTAGTGGTAGTATCATAAATAATCCAGAGTTGTTGTCTATTGTTTTTCTGTCATCTTTGCTAGTCCTAATTAGTGTTTTCTGCTAGAAATGGCGGTGATTGAAAAGAGTGGTTGAGAATTTCTTGGTGGAAACAATCATATCAAATTCACTTTAGAAGGGTTGCAAACATACAGTGACTAGCCACGATTAAAAGGAAGGACAGCTATCGCGAGAAAGCTCAAGAGAAGCGGAAAGGGTACAGATACAGACGTGAGGCCTTTCTGACTTTTATACATCTTTTCGGTTGTCAGAAAAAATCCCGAATCCCAGAATTCTAACTTTCCCGTAGGGCGAAGATGGCATTGTGGCACATGGTGCACTCGTGATTCACGTATTTTACCGATACTCACTTTTTATTCTCCCTATCAAATTTTATTAATCGGTACCAAATTTTATTGGGAGGATACAAGCACCAGCTTGCACAGCGGCTGGCCACCGCACCGCATTTATACTCCACAGAGACATTCAACTACGATTCTGAATGATTGTCGAATGTGGAGAGCATATCCCAACGGAATTGATTGAATCCATAGACTTCTTCAACCTATATGCCAGCCGTGCCCATAGTGTGCAAGAACAACTCTTCAGCTTATAGTGCGCGGGAGCACTTCCATAAAAATTTTCCCATCCCCCCAAGAATTGTATGGCACAGGACAGACATCTATGGCTGTTTACCGAAAGACGTCGATCGTTGATTTCCATGCGCGAAAGAAGGACACCGCGAGCATCAGAGGCTAATGCTTTAGCTGTAACAACCTCCTGTTCATATCGAATGCGCTTGCCATGGCTTCAGGCCTGTTTACCATACATTTTTGGAGTTCTCACGTACAGTAAGTCTAAATTGATAAGAGACAGGGTACGGTATATAAGGGAAATGGAAGACGAGTGATTGGGACCTCGATTGTAATGTAACAAAGCCGTGAATTGTAAATACGACTTCAAGTCCGAGGTCGAATTTCTGGTTGCTATGCTATTCAGCATTTATAGGTAACGTTCCTTTCATCTTTTGAATAGATGTTATGAAACATTGTTGCTCTTCGGATTATCTCTTTTTCTGACGTTGGTGCTCCCTCTAGCATTTCTAAAGATGGATGTATCAAGTGGTCTCCTCATCCTCAGCGCACCCCCACATATTATAGAAGCATGAATGACAAATCCTATGACCTTTTTTTCTCCTGTATATGCTAACTACCTTTTTTCATGCATATCGTTTCCATTAGGGAAACTCATGAGTGTGACTTTGACACGTGCTGCTGAAATCAGCCAGTATTCATCAGACATGGCAAGCGTTTTTGTTATGTGAGCTTGTGACGAGGCGTAATTAGTTAATCTACATAATAGCCTCTGATGCTCAAGGTGTCCTTCTTTTGTGCATGAATACCAAATGGACGTCGTACGATAAACAACCGAGATTCTTGCTCTGCCAGCCAAACAATTGTCAGGGAGAATTTTTGCTAAAGAGCTCCCGCACACTGCAAGCGGAAGATTGGGGCAACCTATGGGTATGGTCGGCAAAAAGGTCAAAGAAGTCTGTGGTCTCAATGAATCCCGTTCCGATATATGCTTCGTATTTGGCTCTCATTCCGAATCATAGTTGAATGCGAATGCTAATGATTTAGCTGGGAGAGTGAAAGCACTGTGCAAGCCATGCTCAGCGGGTATCTCACCTGTATCTGTACCCTTTCCACTTGAATAGAATTTCTCCAGTTAAAAAAATCCTCCCCAGGTGAAACATGAGCGATCGATGTTTCAGTTGGTGATAGGGTACTTCTAATGCGGCTATTATATAGACTCTCATAGACGTCCTTGTGATGCTGGAGCTTTTACGAAACGAGAAACTTCATAGGCCGCTACCTTTCATGAATGGCCCTGAAGTCTTGCTGTTCGCATTATTATCTTCTCCCGACCCAGGTCTCTTTATCAAAGACAACATCGCTGAATATCTGAAGTAAAAAGGATGAACTTTTTGGCGTTAATCAATCACGTCTGAGGGATGCGCCCCGTACTCGACTTCCATTCAGAATCGTAGTGGCGTAATGAGTGGGGCCCAAGTATTTGGCCCAAGCAATGACTTGCGGTGGCCAGCCGATGTACAATTCAGTGCTTTTATCCTCCCAGACAAGTCTGGTACCATAAGCGACCCCGGAGGAATGGAGGATATAATGTCCGAAGTGATTTCATTATGCCTTTGATCAAGTGTAAGATACCCATTCATAGTCGCATACTCAAAGTGTACTACCTGTTCACATTTGGGTACAAGGGGTTGTAACAGAGACCATCCATATTGTTTTTGCCTTACATTCAATTTTTTTTTGAGACTTGGAAGTGCTTGAAAGTATATTTCGCTTGAGTGCGACCGCTTAAGTAATTGTATGTTGAAACCAATAATTATTTCGGGGATGGCTTTGATTATATCTGAACCACTAAGGAATAGGTTTCTCGGGGATCAGACGAGTTTCGGATCGTCCGACAATGACTGAAACTGCCCAGTAACTTGGATTCCTCCCTCGAACTTGAACAAAAAACAGTCTGCAATGATGGATACTTTTTCGATGAGCACTGAATCACTAACAATAAGCACTAAACAGCCATGAGCAGCGAGCACTAATCTCATTTTCAATTGAATCGCATAGCAAATGACAGTGGTTTTGCGACGATCAAAGTAAATATCCACGAAGAACTATAATCACAAATTTACACTATCACTCCCTAGCACCATTACCCTACTGCGTTCTGTCGAGATGACCAGCAGGGGGGGGGGGGGGGGCAAGAACCCCACAATGATTTTTGGAAATATCGGTGATTTCAGTGGTTTTTATGTGAGACCGAACGCAATGCTTGTTCTACTTCTGACTTCAATTGCTTAGGCGATTGTTATGCGCTGGATTAAGGGAACCAATACATCAATGTCGGTGACGTTGCCATGGGTAGCAGAGCTCCTTACTCATTTCGAGTTTTTTTGAATTACTCCTACCGAAGTGATTTTTTTTATTTCAGCATGTATGTCACCCTTTTTCATAATGGTCGTGGTTCTAGTAGCTGTACTTATTATGACACTATCATCTGTGACTATCATTATGGTCTATCGTAAAGACGTGGCCATCCTCAGCGATCTTACGAATAAAACGGGTGTATCAACGGTCACCTACACGCTAAGCCTCAAATTTCAACTTGAGGAAAATGTTCGAGTGAACAGGGTTAGTTCAAATAGTTTCATTTTTTAGTATGGCATTAATAACAAACACAAAACTATGTTGTTGCTTAGCTATTGATGTTCCTTTCTATGGGTTACTCCGTGTGGGGATTTATTGGATGCGGTCTTAATGGCTCAGCATTTATGTTTTTCGATGCGACGGATCCGCTTGGGCATTTGCTCTATGCGCTGTTCAACAACTATGCCGCCCTGTAAGTTCCTTTTTATTAGCTTCGTGACTACACGGTTGTTGCATGATTTCGTAAGCTCCATGTGCACTCCACAAAAGCCCAAACTGAGGATGGGTTTTAGAGGATCGACCTACCCATAAGGATTTAATGGACCTTCCGAAAATCTAGGCTTGATTTCAGCCAGTTCATTGGCTCCTTACCCTCTCTCTACCCCATTGCCACTCTACCCATTCATTTCATCAACATCTTATTTAAACCTGCCCTCCTGCCTGGACTACTTCAGTTGATAAACAAAAAAACATTAGTACATGGGGAAGACAACTTCACCGATTTAATGATTTTCCGCTACCAAGCGGTTACAAATGCCTGGAATAAAAACAAGGATGACACACTCCACCAAAACCGAGGGCCACACTGAATCAGCCTGAGCTTTGCAGAAAACTATTTCTCTTATACAATCTCCCTCCTCCAGCCCGACTTTTCGATTTACGCTCCTCCTCTTGATCGATTCATCCGACATTGCAAGTAAGAAATCAAGTATGTTGAAAGCCACTTTCCTGTCCGAATCTCTGTCTTCCTTCGTGCATACGACAGAGCTCTTCAATCGACCGAGCATAACCTCCCACTCGAATACTCGAAGTGTGGGACTGCACGTTTCTCTAAAACTGCTATACCGCTCTCACTAGGAACAGTAAAATGTGCCTTCTCAGAAGCGCTACTTTTTTTGATCGTAACTTTTCAGATCCTTCGCAGCATTGGTGTGGTGGTTGCTGTGGATGATTGGAGACCTCCGACGACTGCTCAGATCCCACTTCGCATTCTGTTGTGGCGATTTGAAAATCAACGTAGAACGATCTTCTGTAATATCCAAAGAGAGCGTCCATCGTATTGATGATCACTTCAATCAATTGTATTCAGCATGGACCCCTTAGAAATAAGCGAAAGAAGCCATCTACAGCAGAGATTTCAATGTTTTCACTACGTCTACTTATAAATATTCATTACTATATATTTCTGTACTCTTTTATGTCAAGTGCATCTGAATTGAGTGCAAAGTAACGGTCGAGTGGAACCAAACCTTGTAAAGATTATTATCTGGCAAGAACTGCCGTTTGTGAATGGCAGAATGTTGGAGTCTAGAAAAACTATTGAAGATCTGAAGCATCTGAAAATGCTCTGTCTGACGTGCCGGTGGGTTCAATGAGGCCATGGAGTCCGATCATAGGATCTTGTGTCTGTCAGTTTAGGAAAACTAGCTCTACCTGCCACCCTTAAGCCAGATATGGCAATGAAGGGTTCGACAACGTCTGTCACCTACAGCCTAGTTCATATCATGATAAGAAAGAATTGCCATTGTAAGAATTTCATGACCGACAGATAATAAACTGCGCCAAATGCATTAGTAAAACTAGGAGCTGAAAAATCACGGTAATACATGGGACAGGAAAGGAATCCGAAAAGACCAGCTATGGACACGAGATTAAGTCAGCCATAAGTTCCACTCTTAACTCACTTCTTTGTAGGCTAAGTGACTCATTAAGTTCTACGCTACGTTGAGCTGTGATCGCTCGAAGAGCGAAATGCCGCTTAAAGGCACCGTTCACGATAAAAAAGTTATTGAGTTCTTACCTTATTAATACTCAGCGACCCCCATGGGTTGTAGAAGGGACCCTCTCACTCCCCCAATCTCGACGTCCAGGGCATAGTGGCAGCACCGTTGTTGCCCTAGTTCGCGTTTCCGCCTCTCGATCGGTGTCACGTTAGACGAGTGTCGAGACAATACAGATTGCTGTTATTCATTCTAGGACCCACGCACAATCAGCTAACCGCCAAGTGATGAGGCGATGTTTTTCTCCCATTCTTTTTTCCTCTATTTTTCTTTTTGCTGCTGCGATCCCCTATTCAATTTCCTACTCCTAGAGGCTGAAAAAGGTGAGCTACTTTTGCTGTTACTAGGGTTTTTTTTGTTTATTTATGGTTATAGGTGAATGAATTTTTGCTTACCATTGTCTGTTATTCGCACCAGGACCCACACGCGCGCAGTGAAACTGTTACTGTTACACTGTTAAGCTCGTCCGGGCGCCCCACCTTCTCCATTTTTCTTGTTTCATACTCGTCCAGCCACCTTTTTAACGGTTTTTTGGAACCTTTTTCACCTTGGAAACACCGATGCACGCAGTTTCTTCACCTCAGTCGCACTAGTTTCGATCTTGTCTTCCATTTTCCATCATAATCTAGATCACCCAAAATTATCGTGAACGTTGCCTTTAAAAGACAGAGCTGCTAGTTCAGTCTCCCTCTCGCGGATTTCGTAGAGTACGGTAGACCAGGGATCGAATCACTGTCTTATGAAGGGATTGAAAGGATACAGAGGAACTTCCTTGACCTCACCCAATTCCGTTCGCCGGATGCGCCCGAGCACTTTTTTTCCACAGAATTGGAATTCTCTTTTATATGGGTAGGTGGTTCAGACGACAAGTTCCTTCATCCAGACAACGTACAAGGCAGTGATTTCATCATCTTGGACGAGTACCGATCGAACCACCCCGATGGGATGGAAGGCTTGGTTGTTTCGAGCTGCTGTTTAGGTTCTCTGTTGACAAGTTGTTTCACATAATTCAGTGTATGATTCCAATTTTTTTCATCTCTAGTAAAGGTTGACGCTTCACAGTCGAACTAAAGATTACTGTAAAGAATTAGGAATCGGTGATCAACAGGGTGACAGGTGATACATGTGATAGTGGCAAGTGGGGCAGGCACTCTCAGGCATGGTTCTGGTTCGAATCCCGGACAATACTCGCTTGAGCCAACCAGACCATCCATCCCTTCGGGATCGGTGCCACACACCTCAAGGATGGCAAAAGCACAAGGCACTTGTACATCGTCTGGATACCGGAACTTTTTCGTATGCAACATTTTTTTGAAGGATGAAGCCTCAGGATGTTAACCGCCTGAGCGGTACGCCCCACATTCGACTTCCATTCAGAATCGTAGCGGCGTATTGAGTGCTCATTTGACCTAAACACTGACCTGCGTTGGGAAGCCTATCTACAATTCAGTGCTTTCATCCTTCCAGACGATCTGGTACCCAATTAATCAACCTTGCTAGCCAATAATCAAAACCCTACTACAAAAGTTGGATGCGGGGAGTTAATATCAGAAACGGGACTTAATGATGAACTTTGCCCTTCATTTTTCGAACTAATAGTTGAATTAAATCAACTGTATATAGTGTTACTGAGCTTCGCATAGCAATGGAGTACAGATTTATGATAGCTTGCTACTTCGTTCTTCTCATTATATTTCCTTACTTTCTCTAACTTCTTCGGGAAAGCAGCAGGTTTCTGGCCTTTGTCCCCTGAAAAAATGTTATGCTTGGCTTTGTTGACCACTGTCTGTAATGATGTGCTTCATTTCCCAAGATTATCATGCTGTCAGGCGATGCGTATGAGATAAACAGTCGAAGATTTCATCTGTACCGTAACCTTGTTCATTTTCATGATTTTTCTTCAAAGAAATTCCGCATAAAGTGCTATATACACAGTAAGGTCCGAAGTAACCTATATAATACTTACAATAATAATTTATTGTGATCAGTAGGTTTGCGAAGGTGGCGTTGTGTCAAGTGACGCATTTTTACTCATACACACACAGAGGATGCTGAGATAGCTGAATTTCCGGCTCAATTTCCTCCCAAATCATTCAAGCCTCCCATCCTGCCGTTGTGCCAGACTCGTATGTAAGTATAAATGCTCTGACTTGTAAATGGACGCCGTATTTCAGGCGCCACTATGATTTTGATAGAAAGACAAATTTGGGAGCTTTTAGCGAAAACTGAGTCGACTTCCATCAAAAAAGATTATTATTTATGTTATCGGTAACTCATGACTATATTCTACGAGTGTCCATAGTCACCTTGTTTAAGTCAAATCACACGGTTTCAGTAGACCCAATGAAAGCTCCTCAGAATCTATGTTATCGAGGAAACCGCCTTTCACTGCTTATTCCTGTGAGACCACATTGAGTGAACAACAGCAGTTTTCATGCGGAAATTCATGATCCTTTTGTGACTCCGATGCTGTGAGCCGGAAAAATAATTGGCGCAAAGAGTTGTTTAAGGACGTTATTACCTGTCTGGTTTTCCATAGAAACTGTACACACATCATTCCTTTCACAACCCTAAAGGACATTGTCTAGGCAGAAAACATTATAGCTGAATGAATATGGGCATTGCCTCCCGACCACCTCTTATCTAAGTTTCCCTTTAGCATTGATATCGATGAAGTCCATAACCATCAAGTAGCTATAAAAAAATTACTGGAGAGCTAGTCTTCGTGTAGGCGACCTTAAGCTCAAAAAATTGTCACAGCCGTTTCTTCATTCTGTTTTTATCGACATTGCCTTTATGTTGCTTATCAGTTCGACCAAAGTTCTCCACCTGGAACCTCTGAGTCTGCTTGTAACTAACATTTTTAGGTTTCATGAGTGTGGCTCTCTCAGACCGAAGTGAGTTGATGAACACTATTCCCCTTCCAACTAGCAACACATTGACAGAAACTTCATTCCTACACATTAGCTATTTCATTGAATGTTTCACTATGATTTTTGCCACTCCAGCCCTTATTCTATTCTACCGTACTCTCAACAGATCATCACTGTTCCACCGTAATCTGGTCATAATCACTAAGGTATGTGTTATTCATTGACTTAGCGCTGCACTGCGCAGGCTCCCGAGCTTAGTGATTGGCAGAGGTAATGTACTTTGGCAACCAACCAGAGCTCCCAAATTATTACGGAGCACTTGTGAATCAGAACTATTCTACAGCAAAGCGACTGTGGCGGTCCACGCCTGCACAGCTCGGTAGAGCTCTGCTTTTAGTCCCCCCCCCCCCCCCCAGGCTACCGAGGCTTTGAAGCGAGGAAAGAGGCGAGTACAAAAAAGGGTAAAAAAGTTGTCTCATCTACCTCTGAAGATTTCGAAACCTGAGACATTCAGGCTCTTCAAGTCCAACGGAGTCGCTCTGGTCTGGTGGCCTATCCTCGAACTTCCGTTCCATTCTTGAAGAGTCACGATCAGTTCCACATAGACAGATTACTGTACATGCTCCAACTTCTCTCTTGCTTTATACATGCTATTAGCGTATTCCACCTAAATTGCCCTACCTGCATCAAATAGAGGAATGTTGGAGCGATGGAAAAGCTCTTTCCACTTCTCTCGAGTGAATTTTGAGCTTTAAGATCCCATGTTTTCAGTACCACTATTGTATGCTCTACATGGCACTGCCCTCACGCATTATTATCATACTTTATGCGCTGAAATTCATTGGCGTTTCAAGTACGTTCACACTCCAAGTGCTCCTTTTAGAAAATTGTATTTGAAAATAAGAAGTTGAAACAGTTTTATAAAAGTCTGGCAGATTACACAAGCACTAGTTACGGTACGGTTTATAAGAGCATATATTTATCAATTATATAGGATAATTTTATGAAAAACGGCAGAGTTTGAATTGATAGCATTGTTTATGCTTCTATTTTCAGCAAAAAATCCTCAGTCAGAACAGTTGTACGTGATGGCATGTTTTGTGAATATATTTTGTAAAATCCTGCCTTCTTTCGCACTTTTATCAACGCTTATGGAGCGGCTCATGGCTTCTCACAACATCAGCGATTATGAGACCAAGTCTCGTCCTTGGATTGCCGCCACTGCCATCGTCAGCTCATGGACAACCTCTTCACTCGGTACAATAGCAATGGTTTTCGGTAAGGAAAGAGATTCGAGTAAAAAACATCATTAGGGTTTTCTGCCAAGTTATCCCTTTGAGACTTCTACCTCATCATCATCGAGCCAAAAATTCTCAGCATCACTTTTCAAATACTTCTCAATCACATTGAAAGTAAGTATCAATCAGTAGCAAAGAGAAAATGCTTCAGAGTGTTACGCATGCTGTTGTATGCAATCATTACGCTTCTGGCTGTTGTACGGATTCAAGAGCCCTTGACAGAGGGCGCGGTTCGAACAGGGCGGCTAAAGGATGCGTTATAATGGTAAAAAAAATAATATTATGTGAGTAGGCAGAGCATGTGCATACGGTAACAATCGAATGCGATCGGATCGCCCACGAATTCCACTCGAACAAAAGAAATGCCTCCTTGCACCCTACAAAACAAGACCCCTTCGTCTGGTGCGTGTATCGTGATTCCAGCCTACCCCTCGGACTGGAACTAAGATAGGATCGGATCGTTACGAAAACTTATATCGAGGACAGCTAGGAAAAGATATTTCCTATACGAGGAGGCAAGCAGTAATATGTCAAGAAATAAAACCACCCTAAAATAATAAATAAATAAAAGTAGAGCAGCCCCCTAACAAAATCTCTCTATATATAATCCACAAGTTTGGTGTGTCTGTATGTATGTATGTATGTATGTATGTATGTATGTATGTATGTATGTATGTTTGTTTGTTTGTCTGTGTGTCACGTAGTCCGGTTTTGCCACAGAAACAACTTTAGAAGTCGGGACAAGTTCGGGATTGATGGAGCCTGGGACAAGATTAACAGAGCACATATTAGCTGTGCAGAGCTCCGCCCACCGGGGGCGGGGCATGTGCCGGAGTGGACGGTGCCAACAGTAAAACATCTTATTTTTGCTTCGAAAAAGTCCAGACACCGGGGAAAAATGTTCAGAGGTGGGGATTGGGTCAAGAAACCAGAAGGTGGAGACTCACACGTTGTGGGCGGAGCTTTCGCAAAATGGGCGGTACTTTTCAGATGTATTCATAACTCGATTCAATTAACGCGTAGAGGCCAGGAAGAAAAATAAAAAGAGTGAGCAGGGCCTTATGAGTGCTGGGCATAGGTAAGTTTAGCGAAGCCCCGCCCATGGTGGGCGGGGCGTGCGTTAATGTGAAAGCTACTTCTCAAAAATGAGTGTAATTTCGTTCGGAAACGTTCTAGAATGCGGTAAAAAAGTGGTTGGTGGTCATGGAACAAATGTGGCCAAACCCTCGAAGTGGGAGGGGCTGGCACCAAAGTGGGCGGAGCTTTGATCAAAAATGTATAACTCTATTCAGAAACGTTCTGGGATGCGGCAAAAAGGTATTAAGGTGTAAAAGAACAAATAAGGTCAAATCCCAGAAGTGGGCGGGGCTGGCACCAAAGTGGGCGGAGCTTTGATCAAAAATGTATAACTCTATTCAGAAACGTTCTGGGATGCGGCAAAAAGGTATTAAGGTGTAAAAGAACAAATAAGGTCAAATCCCAAAAGTGGGCGGGGCTGGCACTAAAGTGGGCGGAGTTGGCACTAAAGTGGGTGGGGCTAAGACAAAAATTTATAACTCTGTTCAGAAACGTTCTGGGATGCGGCAAAACGGTATTAAGGTGTAAAGGAACAAATGTGGTCAACTCCCAGAAGTGGGCGGGGCTGGCACCAAAGTGGGCGGAGCTTTGATCAAAAATGTATAACTCTATACAGAAACGTTCTGGGATGCGGCAAAAAGGTATTAAGGTGTAAAAGAACAAATAAGGTCAAATCCCAGAAGTGGGTGGGTTGGCACTAGAGCGGCCAGGGCTTAGATCAAAATTTTAAAGCTATTTAGAAACGTTGTGGGATGCTGGAAAAGTGGTAAAATTTAGTAGAACAAATGTGGTCAGATTCCACAAGTGGGCGGGATTGGCACTAAAGTGGGCTTGCATTGAGATTATTAAGTACTCTTTATGGCCACACACGGCACCATCTCACTCCCCAAAAAACGACGGCCGCTACAGAGGTGTCAGGGAAGAGGCTCAGATGTTAAAGTTCTGTAATGAAAATAAGAAGCTCATATGGTTCCGTCCCTAATGGCTAGAGCCCCTAGCGCACGCAATAGCGTGCCTAGCCGCCTTGTGGAAACAAATGCATGAGAAACTTCAAACTACCTTCAATATGTACGCTGATGCAGCTATGAGAAGTACCTCTTATTACTTCAGGTCTGCTAGGAGCCGACAAAGTGATCATCATCGGTTTTGTGTTATCTGCAGTCGCTTCGATTGCTCATGTGACCCTGTTCCGACGAGAAAGACGACGATTCACAAAATTTATCGTGGGCCCTCAAACCAGTCGTTATCTCAGCACAAGATTTCAGATTATCGAGAATCTACGAGTTCTTAAGGTTTGTCACACATATTTATCATAATTATTGTCACGGCATGTAAATCCCTTACCAGTTAGTGTACTCATGTGGAGTTTCACTTTAACACTACTGTTGTGCGTTCTGAAGGAAAAGCAAGCAATAATCGCTCATAGTTGTGGTTGCAGTTGGCTTATCAGTGATGTGTTGGAATGTAGTGTAAGTATAACCAAGTTTTTCAGATTGCGATGCTTGCATGTGTCATCATCAGTGTTTCGGTTTTAATACCTAGTACGCTGATGGTTATGATATTCTATTATTTTCTACCAACTACATTGACCGGTCAGAAGCTCCTTGCACTAGTTGAACTATTTTTTTCATCGTAAGTATGACTTTCCATTCAATAGTATCCAAAAGCATACCGAATCTGCTTGAATCTGCTCTGTTGATTGTGTGTTAGTTACCAGGTGCCTCAATACCTTAACGTCAGTGTTTTTGAAAAGACTGCCTACTGGGCAGGGATGGTGATGAGTAGAATTCAGTATTGAGCGGGCTTCTGCTCAAATAACTCATTCAAAGTCACACTTTTGGCTTCCCATGAACGGCTTATTCCTGATACAAGCTTTGATAGCTCATTGGAGATGTAAAGAAAAAGCCCGAAATCGGCACTACTTGAGGATCAATCCCCCTGACAGTCTGCTTTGAACTGCGAAATATTTGAGTATTTAGGTCAGATTGCTTGAGCTTCGAAAGAGTTTAAGGACGGTCACTGCTGCTGCGCAACTTACTTGCAGAGCTAGTCATGTCCGTTCTTTCATGCGCAGTTGGTACCAGTCCAATTCTAAACTTAGGGCAATGGAATTATGCGCAGACAAGCTTGAGTCCCCAACTAGATTGAAGAAGAACAAACGCCAAATGATTCGCCCAATAATAATACCCTTTACTCTTTCAAAAATAATACTCTTTCAATCCACCTGACAGAAGCAGTAAACAGTGCAACAATAATTCATTTCTGAGGAGAGGATTGACCACGGATCGACCAATCTGTTAATCAATCAACTGTCCAACTTTATTATAATTTATTATCTTCACTAGTAATTAACTATCAGGGTCTTTCCGAGTTTTCAACATAGAAACGTAATGATCATCTTGCAATATTTTCAGATTTGTTGCGATTCTTTTGACGAGTTCAGCGGTGATGCTCAAAAGGTATAACAAACGCGTCCACACCCATGTTCGCTTCCAGCACGAGAACAGACTTCATTGTGCGAGTCAAGACTTCCGCCTAGTCACTGAAAAATATTTTAGTCATCTGAAGACTGCTTGGGGATAAGCTAGGAACGCTCTTTAATATTCACGTATGCAAAGGTTCTTCAATGAGTTTTGATCCATGAGATTTTTGTACGAATTAAATCAATTCTTTGTGCCTCGTTTAAAAATTTGCAATAGGCGGCCAGACGTTTGAGTGAACGCGAGAAGTGCTCGCGACCATGAAAAAACGTCAGTTTTCACGTCTCGATTATTCCTTCAAAGTTAAAGCATTACACAATCTTATATGCACCAATAATGAATGAAATGAATGTGGATTATAATATGACACCAGTCGGGTCGTTCGGCTAACGCCGAGCTTTTCTCCTTCCAATGATAGAGTGTTAGGAATCGGCTGACTGGCCCACTCATTCATCGCAACAAATGAAACTATTTCGAACGCGAAATTAGACAGAGAACTAACAGGGCATGCAAATGATATTCAGAATGCTTCGATACCTGCGTCTATGGTTAGAAGTCTCGATATGTTGCTGTTCATCTTACAACTGGAAATAATGACTCATTGAAGGTGCAGTTGGCAGGCAGCCGAAGCCTTGAATGATACTCACAAATGTTGTCGAGTCATAGGAACACCATTAACAGATGTCTTTATCAACGAAACGTCCGTTATCTACGGATATATTAGACGAGAAGCCAAGATTATAAACGGTCGGATAAGATTTGCCGGGAATGATTTCGGAGCGAAGAGGAATTGTGGTTTTCCATTGAGTCACAAACTCCACCGGGTATCGGTCGTAATCTACTAGCAAAAAATGAATAATTCTCATCTCCCTATAATTTAATATCTCTAATCGGTCCTTGTCACTGCACTTATAATTGTTGTCGAATGGAATATATCAAAGAGTCAAAGTTAGATCGTAAATAACAAGTGCCTTAGGATTTGGATGGTGAGTATTTCTTGCTCTCTGAGGCCTCTTCTATCGTCTGTTCTCACCGTTCAATAAATCTCTTATCAACATAAGCATATAGAGTATATAAAGAGTGAGGCTCACTCCTTGTGTGTTCACCATGAATAAACGACTCCTCTGGATCGGCGACTGTTTCTCCACAACATCGTCAGTCTCCTCGTCCCGCGTCCTCCACGTCCTCTTACCAATTTCGCACTTTCCAAGCTCACGGAAGCAAGAATTATGGATTTTCGCACATACATTTTCGCGCAGACCTGTCCCCTGCGATTGGAGTCTGGTCCTGCCACACAAGATAAGTGGCCACATCCTGCCTTCTGTACCCCTTCCAAATCTGAACGCTCTAGGTACACAGGGGCAGGAGTTATGTATTTCGCTCAAATCCGCCCCCTGGCGGCGGAGTCCGGTCTTACTACCAACTATAGTTGTTCCCGCCCTGTCTTCGGTTCCCTTATCAAATTTGAACTCTCTAGGTCCACGGAGATGGAGTTTTGTATTTCCGGTCGGACACACACACACGCACGCACACACACACACACACACACATACACACACACACACATACATACATGGAAACACACGCAAAGACACAGACATTAGCGCTTTATATGTAGTAGGATATTTCGATATCAGAAATTAGGGTAACCTTTCTTAAGTCGAGATGAGGCTGGTCACTTTCTCAGCAGATTCTCCAAAACGTCCATTAGGTAGAAGTCCTGGACGCAAAGATAAGGGGTGCTGCCCTCATGATACTCACACCAGCAAACTGTGAACTGGGCTGATTAGAGGGCTTCTTTGGATGATTAGTCAAGCAGAATACAGAACAGTTCCGAACTTCATAAAACGGAAGAACTTGTTCGAAACGTGTGGCAAGCCAAAGGAAAGCCATCGTCTGCATGCACACGAGTGTCAAATCCTACGCACAGCTATAAGAAGCAAGAAGGACCACATGTATTCTTTGTTGATGAAGTATGTTTCCAAAGAGTTGTGTTGTGAAAGTTTGCTGCCGAGCCGAATCTGGAGGAGAATAGTGCGCGAGTCAAAAGTCATTTGTGGTTCTATTCGTTCTAGGACCAAAGTAAAACTGCAGGGAAAGTTCAATGGCTCAGTGGATGAACAGCGAAGTCGCGGACCAGGCACACAAGTTGCGTGTGAAACCTTCGGGAGCAGCCCTACTACTGGTGGATGTGGGGATAATGGGGACAGCCCAAGGGTCACGGTGCTTGGCAATATCTGTTCATCCAATGATGCGCTATCTGCTTTAGACTTGGGACCCAGCTTTTCCTCTAGCCGCTCTCTAAGCTACACCATATCACGCAAAATTGTGGGTAATCTGCAATCATTGCATGATCGCTTGCGGTATAGGGCAAAGGTCAGCAGACAACTCGGGGGGGGGGGGTCCTATAATGTGAGCAGCTCTGGCATACCGCCTCCACCCTTCCCCTCTACGTATCTCGGGTCACAGGAGCCTTATCATGAGGTAGATTCCAAGTTTCGAATTTTTTCGGACTCGTTGTTTGCTATTCTACGTTCCAATATCGCAAAACCGACGGTAAGGAATCTGACCTTGGCTCAAAGAAGGGGTCCAAAGGAGCTAAAACAACTCTCCGATGCTGGGGCTATGAAGATCAGTGTGAGCGACAAAGGAGGAAAATTTGTAATTTTGATAGAGATATAAGATATAAGATAAGATATGGAGAAACCGATCACTCGTTCACACTTACAGGATAGGACCGTTTACCAACCGGCAACATCTGAGGAATTCACAAAACAGTACCACCGCTTGTATAGGAAGTGGACAGAATCGGCACGAGCTGCCAGCCTTCCTAAAAACATCATAATGCGGCTGAAAAGTGAACTCCGTATCTGTCCGGTCCCGTACGTGCTCATAAAAACACATTAAGTTTCCCAAGGAGACGCAACCTTGGATGACCCGTCTCTTTCCGAAATTAGACCTATTGTTAGTAATGTCGATGGCCCAACGGATAGAATTTCATGTTTTCTAAATTTAATACTTGTACAGCTTTTCAAGTATCTCCCCCCTCACCTTCCCAACACCACGCTGCTAATGAAACTTCGTGATGCTAGGTTAGAGGGAGAAAACGTGATGGAGTCCTTTGACGTCACCTCGCTGTACACTAATGTGTCGAATGACTGTGCTATGCAAGCGATATATGAAATTCTTAACGAACAGTAAAACTCGGTTAATCTATATGGCCTGTCAATACCTCAGGTGGTGACACTCCTTGGAGAGTGCTTGTCGTGCAACGTATTCAGATGGTCGGATGAGTATCACCAGCAGATTAGAGGATTAGCGATGGGGCAAAGGCTTGTTCCAGCACTCGCAGTGGCATTCATGTCGAAAATAGAGCAACCTGTTCTAGAGCGTAGACCCATTCTATACTGTCGGTATATAGACGATTGCTTTATTGTGTGCTCCACCCAAGTGGAGATGGACACCTGTTTCGAGTTGTTCAACCAACAATCGAAACATATAAAGCTTACACGAGAGAGACCGACAGACGACTGGCTCGCGTTCCTCAACGTCAAGGTTCGTTAACTGCGGGTACCTTCAGGACTAAATGGTATCGTAAGCCTACCAGCAAAAACATACTAGTCCACTTCAGTTCCGCCCATCCATCTAACACTAAGAAGGCTATCATAAGGAATTTGTTGCACACTACCTCTCGAGTTTCCTCAAGAGGCGAAGAGGAAAAGAGTCGATACAACAGGCACTCCGCATAGCACAGGAAAACAGCTACGATACCTCAGGGTTTTCACTTCGAAGCAGGCGAAGGACGGTGGCACACAATCGTTGGGAGGAGGAGGAAACAAAAGTTGCATTTTGTGTCCCTTTCATATCAGACGAATTAAGTGCGGCCATACGATCATGTGTGAAGAAGGCAGGTCTTCAGGACATGGTGAGAGTCGTGGATATTCCACCCTCGAACCTCAAACAACGATTGGTCCGAAATCGCCTGTACGACCGCCTGTGCACAACGCCTTCGTGTGTCGTATGCCCGTACGGTAAGGAAGGAGACTGCATGTCATCCGGTGTTGTATATTTAATATCGTGCCTGCAGTGTAAAGAGGAGTATATTGGGGAAACAGGCAGGCCTCTTTGCATCAGGATAAAGGAGCACCTGGATGGCATGCAAAAGTCGAGAACAGCCACTCCTCTAGGTAAACATAAGGTACGATATCATGAGAACATGAGGTTCGAGGTGTCGGTTACGGTATTATCACGTGAATGCGATATTGCGGCACGGTGGACCTTAGAGGCCTCTTGGATCATGGCTAAGGCCAAAATTAATCGGAGGGAAGAGTGGGTGGCGGTTACCACAGAGCTGGCACCCCCTGCAGCACTGTGTGGGTTTTGACCTACGCTGTCGATCCCCCGCAAGGTCCTTTCGGCGGGGCCAGGTCAGAGGCTTATACAAAAACATAGCAGTTGATTTGGAAGGGGTCAGCGGCGCGCTCGACCTTGTGTGGCTTTAGAGGAGGCTTGATCTATGTGATCAGCCCCTTGGAGTTTCCTGGAGCAAGTTGACCTGAGGTTCACCCTATTTAAACCGCAGTCCCACCAGCTTGGTATGATCGGTGGACCACAAGGGTCGGCTATCCCATAGGTTAGTTGACAAATTCTGACTTCCTACTAGTCCACGCCCTTTGAACTTTCTCTGTAGATCGAAATAGTTCTTGATCGGATGGTTCTTCAAGTGCCTTTTGTCTTTCCAGGCTCCGGAGAAGGTGAAGGCACCGAAATGTCAGCCTTATAAATATCCTTGCAATCTCGGTTTAACAGCTCAAAAGAAAACTTCAGAACTGTAAAGATTAGTCAAGCACGCCGTTGTCCCGTGAAATGACAGCACTTTTTCCTCGGACGCGATCCGCAGGAGGGATGCATGGTTCAAGTAGGAAGGGTGGCTTCGTCATCTCGGTAGATTCAGTCGATCTAGACAAAAGTTGGAAGACGTATCCAGATTGGTGTGCATAATCAAATTACATGCGATATTCCATTGTCTCCAGGGAAAAATATACAATGATCTATCTATGAATGAGCATTACGCATTATGCGAATTATACAGCGAATCCGAGAAAAACGATAGAAATATCCATCAAGTTGTTGCCACACAAATGCCGTCTTTTATTATTTCTAGGTGCCTTGCGCACGATACCGTGCGCGTCTCTGACTTCTAATAAATGAGTTTCCTCGAAGATACCTGAAGCGTAATCGCCCTAGCGGTCAGTATCCACCCTTTCCCGAAAAATGGAGAGAACCGTTCTCCCACCCAACTAATAGCGTCATGAGCCGTCTATTGGGAGCGAACATTTCATGTAAACTGCACTTGACGGCCATCTACATTCGCTATGCATCCATATATCAACCTAATTCCAAGAATCAGAAAAGGGGATACTTCACCTAGAAAAAAAATGAGATTTTATCCTTGGGAATTCATCTGCACTTCCATCATTCACTCGCAGTCGCCCAATTGAGCGAGCTTTTGATAGCTTACCAGTCACTATTACGGTGACCAATACGTCATTTTTAAGCAAAAATTATGGTATGCATGTGAGCGTAGGCCTTCTTCACAATTCTATTTCAAGAAAGTGTTCCGCACTGATTAGGCAAAATGACGAAACCTTTTGAGCTAGTTGAACAATAAAATTCTCTACGAACAGTTACACGGAATTTGTAAAAGAAATTGGATCGTTCGAATGATGCCGGGCTCTTCTCCTTATGTTAAGTTTGAATGTCTCACTGAGGCCCATCATTAGTCCCTCGCTTTTCTTCTCAAAAAAATGCATAATTAGCAGTATCCCCACGGTGAGTAGTAGAGAACTACATTAGTCAGAAACTACGTTGCTATCATCATTCGTTACGTTACAGCTACAATCCCACAATCTATCGGCAAACATCCCCACAGCGGATATTCTTCAGGCAGTGTATCCCTACCACGCATGCAGGCTACACTTGTGAACGGAGCCAAGTTGTAAACTAACGCTACATAATCTAGAAGGCTTTTAGACACGTTTGTCGATTTCTGACTTTCAACTTTCCCTATTGCCCCTTTACCCAAATTTCAGTCCTGCCACCTGCGATTAGTTCTCCTAAGGTCCAAATTACCAATTTTAGCCCCTCCCCCAGTGGGCGTGGTCTACACCTGAAACCTGCCATTAGTTTTCCTATCTTGCCGCCTGCATCTCTGTCAAAATTTGAAAACTCTAGGCCCAGGTGAGCAGGAGTTATAGATTTCCTATAAAACTCAATTTTCGCTCACGTCTCGCCCCTAGTGGGTGGAGCCTAGCCTAAGTCACATGTTCCCAAAGAGTTCGGCTTATCACCCTCACGTTCCAACCTGTCTGAACTGATTCTCCTGATTTCCAAAGCGCCATATTAGATAGTCACAGACAAAACGACAAACCAGCACAACGACAAACCTACAAATCGACAATCAAACAGATGGACATTTGTGGTTTATATAGTTAGTAGGGGTGCGCTTCGTTGCGCGCGTCCGTCGAAAATAGGTCACGCCGCAGACGCCGAATGAGGCGGGTCAGCCCGCGATCTTTGACAAACGCTGCAGTTGTCAGTGGGACATACGAATTGCGTTTGGTCCATGTCAAACAGTCAGCCAAAGAGAAGATAACCAGGCAAAATGCAAATCATTCGCTCCACCGACACTTGGTGGTAACTGTAATGTCATCTCGAGACCTCAGTGGGGTACGTCGCGAAGTGAGGTCAAAGTGGGAGGGGTGACCTACTTTCGACGGACGCGCGCAACGGACGTTCTCCGTAAGTATAGGGCAGAGGTGGTGCAGTGGCAAGTGGCGCACTTCACACACGCATGGTCACGGGTTCAAATCCCGGATCGATATCTGCTTAGGCCAACCAAACCTTTCATACCTCCGGAGTCGGCGTGTGTTAATGAGCCACGCAAAAAAAAGGAGTAGAGTTTGCTGACAGCTTGCTACTTTTACTTAGACCATCTAATTTACCTTTGCTTGTGCATTGGCGTAGTATAAACAAATAACGAAGTCGAAACATAAGGGCGTTTCTCCATCATCAACAATTATTCAAGCCTGATTGACACTCGGTCTGTTCGAATACTCCACATGAATAAATTTTTATAAAATTTCAAGCTGAAGTTTTGATTGAAAACTCGAAAAATACAACCTACTTCGAAGTAGGATTTCCATCGCTAGAGATGACTTTTTTTCGTATTTTTCCAATTTTCCTAAAATGGCAGCATCCTTTCTCTCTTTCGTATATGATATGAACTGTAAATGATAATCACAATAATAATTAATATTGATCAGTAGGCGCACGATCTTGGCATCCGACACTGGATCAGTTTACTCTTAGGTCAACAAAGTCATCCATGAATCCAGAGGCGACTGATTGGTGTAGATCTGTCTGGGAGAATGAATGTACCGATTTGTACACCAACTAGCTACTGCAATCATTGCAAAAGCTGTATACGCATTAAATTGCCAGTACGATCCTGAAAAGAAGTCAACTCTGCGCGTGTCCCAAAAACGGGATTAAATAGTGCCAAAAGTTTATGACCAGTAATACATGGCTCTCACGTCTCACTCTCACTGAGCGGCCCTAATGAAAGCTCCTCAAACTCTGTATTACCAAAAAAAAAACAGCTTTTAGTGTTGTTTCGTGTGGAACAAGAAGGAGTGAACAACAACAGCTTTCATGCGGAAATTTCATGACATTCTGTTTGGTCAGTGTTGTGAGCCGGAAAAATAATTGGAGGAAAGAAATCAGAAAGTTGTTCAAGGAAGTGGTTATCACTTGTTTTTTCATAGGAACTGCACCCCCACGGTCTCTTCACGAATTGAAGACCAGTTGTAAGACGAAAAGCCTGAGTCCTGAGTAGAAGCTAGCACTGCCCTCCTGATCAGCTGCTTTTCCTGAGCTTTCGTCTATCATCGAACTCGATAAAATTTAATAATGGTCAAACAGCGGTAAAAATCCCTCGGAAGCTATGCTCCCTCTAAATGACCCTGCTGAGCTCAGATATAGCCTTAACCATCCTTTTATGATTTTTTTATCACCACTTTATTTATGCTTGCTTATCATTTTCGATCATACATTGCCAGCTGTAACCTCAAATCTTGTGTATAACCTGCATTTTAAGGTTCCTATGGATGTCAGCCGCTCAAATCAAGCAGAGCTGCCCTTTCCTATCATCCTTCCAACAAACGACGCATTGACTGGAACTTCATTTTTATACATCAGTTATTCACTTGAATGTCTCAGTGTCATTTTTGCCACTCCAGCCCTTGTGATATTCTACCGTACTCTCGACAGATCATCTCTGTTCCACCGTAATCTGATCATAATCACTAAGGTATGTGTTACTGCAAAGCAAGTTTTGGCTAATTCTAAGGACACTGAGGTGATGAAAAGAATGTGATGATCATTGGTAACGACTACCCTTCGCCACGGACCCCACAAATTGTTATGTAGCAGGATAATCAATGCTTATGTCGCACATGTTTTTTGATGGCGCATATTTATTACGTCAGACAATTCAACCAATTCGTCGTTATCAAGGCCTGAAAATGTTCCGGAACTTTAGATTGATCCTATTGCCCTTGGCGGAAATGAACTCTTAACTAGTTGCAACCCAGACCAATGAACTTCTAACTAAATAAAATTTCCAACTAGTTACGTCAACTCCATCAACACCGAACAGTTGCTCAACTTCGAAGACGTCTTACATTAGTGGAAATGAAGTCAGTAACTCGTTGGAATTCCTATTTAGCTGAACGTCCAACGGTCTGAGCTGCAACTGGTTAAGAGTTGGTCGCTTCAAGCGTGTTTCAAGCTCTTCTACATTACCCAATATAACATACATTGATCAGGCGGGTACGACCTTGAACTTCTTACATATTTAAGAAGAGCGGCTCATTCACATATTGCCGAATACATTGATAGTATTGCAATACTTTCCGAAAAAATAGCTCCAACTTGTTAGAAGGACATTGAAGAAGTAGGGGAGCTCTTCAAGTTTTTTTCGAGCTGAGTTTTGATGACTAAGAGTCTTTTTTCAGTACCATTATTGTATACTTTACATGTCTTTGCCTCCTCGCATTATTATCATACTTTATGCACTGAAAATCATTGACGTTCCAGGTGATTTTAAACTTTTGGTGATTTTTTTATAATGTCAATTATTATTTTTAAAATTAAAGAGTCGTCATCGTTTTTAAATATAGCCTGCAGGTTTTACGGAAACCAGTAGGCCTTGGTAGGTGTCAAAAATCAGGAGAATATTCATTTTCAAATAGCGTTATACAAAGTTGGACATGTTATTTATGCTTCTATTTTCAGCAGAAAACCTTCACTCTACACCGTTTTTCCTAATCGTCGGTTTTGTGAATGTATTTTGTAAGCTCGTTCCTTCTATAGCAATTTTCTCGACTCTAATGGAACGGTTCATCGCTTCCCACTACATCAGCGATAATGAGACTAAATCTCGTGTTTGGATTGCCGCCACTATCATCATCAGCTCCTGGATAGCATGCTTACTTTGTACAGCGGCAATGATATCCGGTAAGGGAGGGTTTGAGTTCAATACATTATTAGCGACTTCTGTTGGAATATCTCAGCCTTTCAGTTGTTTCCCGCGAAAGATTTACATCATTTGAGTCAAAAGCAACCGCTAATAATGAAAATCTACAAATATGACAGTTTAACTGCTTGTTCATATATTTTCTTATTTTTACTCAACGCTCGTCGAATGACAGTTTCCCAAATCTCAACCCAGCTTCTCCCCCCCCCTCCCCCCCCCCCCCCCCCTAGGTTCACGTCGTTTGCCAGGAATCTACTAGACCACGTTATCCACGTTCATCTCTACCTTGAGCAATCGTCCAAAGTGCGGACGAACTAATATTTCATCTCGTCTGCCGTCAAATTTGCGTGGAACACCTTTATGGGTGATGAAAACCATGATGATCTCAACTTAAACTTAGTTGAAGAAAAGGGTTGTGGGAAACTGAGCACAAGCCTATGTGATGGGAGAAGCCAGTTCTTCATCGTAGTATGATTTATCTAACAGTGCTTGCCGGCACCTCAAGCAAGGAACCACACACCTAAAAACACTCAAAATCCACAAGTGGTTTTTGAATCGACTGAAATCCAAGGAAAAGGTGCGAACATGTTGATGTAGGCAGTCATTTCTGTCTGCTGCACCTATGGCAGTAACAGGGAACTCATGAAAGAGGTGTGACATCGGTGGGGTTCACTCGCGACACCACAAAAGTCGTGATTGTTGCTGTGAACTGTGGTTCTTCCTTCCTTCGAATCACCCATTCACCATTGTTCAGCACGATTCTAGCACTCATATTAAGAGCAGGTAGAAATAGAGCATTTGTCATGGGTCACCTAAAACATGGCGTGAAATTGAGCATTTTTCTCAAATAACTGGCGGGAAACTCTGAGATCAATACTAGTTCCGCCGAATGGACATTTTCTGTTTTCATTTTATTACGCCGCCCCGACTTCATATGGTAAATAATCAAAGAATCCGTAACAAAATAAAGAAATCACATGTAAACCTCAGAATACCGTTGAGATACTGATGCGGCTGCAAGAATTATCTTCCTGACCCTTTAGGTCTGCTAGGAGCCGATAAAGTGATTATCACTGCTCTCGTAATATGTGCCGTTACCTCGACCACTCATGTGACACTGTTTCGACGAGAACGACGGCGGCTCGCAGACTTCATTGTGGGCCCTCAAACTAGTCGTTATCTCAGCACGAGATTTCAGATTATCGAGAATCTACGAGTTCTCAAGGTTAGCCATACATCCTTATCGAAATTGCAAAAAAAATGCAAAGAAAAAATTTAAAAAAGTGCAAGCAATTTTGCAGATTGTGATGTTTGCATGTGTGATCATCAGTGTTTGGGTTTTATTGCCTAGCATGCTGATGGTTATGGTATTCTACTATTTTCTACCAACGACATTGACTGGTCAAAAACTTGTTGCATTTGTTGAACTATTTTTTTCATCGTGAGTATGACTTTTCATCGAATAGTAGCTGTAATTCATTGACACATAACGCAATCAAATGGTAGAGTCAATCAAGACCTTCCATATGCATTAAGAGTAGCAAAATTTTGAATTCCTGGCGATGGAAATATGTGCAGAGAAAGTCCGAGTTTCCAAACACATTTGTAACAGAATAACGAGCTTCGAAAAAGTTGATCAACAAAAAACATCCTTACAAACCACCTGACAATAGACTTGACTGGTGATAATAAAGTTTTATCATAAATATTCAAATCATAGAAACGTAATGATCAATTTAGAATATTTTCAGATTTGTTGCAATTCTGTTGGTTGGTTCAGCGGCGTTGCTTAAAAGGTATACGAAACGTGCTCACCATCACGATCGCTTCCAACACGAGAACAGACTTCACTACGAGAATCAAGATTTTCGCCTCGTCACTGAAAAGCATTTTAGTCATCTGAAGTTCGCTTGGGGATAGCCTGGGATTACTTTGGATAGCTAACAATTAGTCATATGCTCAGGCCATTTAGTGACTGCTGATCATTGTGTGTCACTGACCACGTGGTCCCTGTTCAATATCAGCAAAAAGGTCAGCCTTTCCTTAGTTGAGATAAGGCTGAGCACTTTCTCGCAACACACCTCTATTTTACTATCTTCGCATTGCGAATGGTCGCAGAAACTCGCTACTAGAATGTACTGTCTTGGGCGAAGATGAGGAGTGTTCTCACACACCACAGTGATCTGGATTGGATTAGAGGCACAGTTCTTTTATGTCGGCTTCCTCAGAAGACTGGCCAAGCATTCCATTGTTCCGTAAATGAAAAAAGCTTCTACATAGGTGAATCTCTTTGATGAAGACCGTCCTCGAATGCATGGTGAAAGTAGGAGGGATGGCTTCTCCAATCCCTGTAGATTCGATCGATCTAGACAAAAGTTGCAAGTCATGTACAGAGTGATATGCAGAACCAAACTATGCATGCGAAGTTTCATGGCCTCCAAAAGAGATACTATGCAATGGTCAATGCTGTCCATGGATGGGTGCCATGGCAATCACCAGCGAATTCAATGAGAATCCTTTAATTTGCCCTCGCCTACAACCCTATAATCTTTTCTTACTAATGTTTAAAACATAGTATTCCGCAATAATGATGTGCTCCTATGTCCAGGATGAATGAAGATGTTGAAAATACTTTTCCGTGATAACGTTACGATACTGTTGATATTCATCGTTGACTTTCGTTCGGAGCATGCTCCCACAATTCCACATTCGAAACATTTTCGGCGTTGCACCAAGAGCCACAATAGAAAACACGAAGAGTGCTGCGATGGATCTGAAAAAGACATCAACTGTCGAGTGAGGAAAGCAAAACTGAATTGAGAGTGACTCTATAATATCACAAAGATGCCTCAAACTGATGCTCTTCTGTCCTATGGAGGGGTTAGTGCTCTACCGCCTACACACCCCTTGTCGTGAAGAATGGTGTACAACTGCTTCATATACTCCATATAAATACGGATCTTCTTCCTATCTCGTCCTGCTCAAACTCTCTGTGGGAGAGCACGACACAAACAGCACTCTACGCCTCACTCTGAGTAGCACTCTACGCCTCCTTGGCCTTTCATTGGTTCTTACCCAGCGGCTTTTCTTGCGTTGAATTCTCTGCTTTCTATGGCTACACATCTCTGTGCGGAATCTATTACAAAATCCAAACCATTATTGAATATCGCACTTGGGATTGCTTTTACAGCGATAAATACTATAAAGTCGGGAGATTCCAGAGTCATCGTCCAGTGCTAACAGGAAGGAGTGGAAGTTCGACGCTAACTTATTCCTGATGCCATTAAACTCTAAGGAACCGTGACCATGTTTTTTGAAGCAGTATATGATCGAACTCACAGTGACATCACTAGTTCAAAGGAAGCGAAGACGATCTGACCCGAATCGGTGTATGCTAGAAAATAGAGATGCGCTAAGACGATCATTACACAGGGCAATGGCAGCCAAACAGTGAAGGCTACAGATGCATTTCTGATTATCTGCAAAAAACGTTTTCAGTAGTCTGATTGAAATAACGATAGAGAGCCACTTTGACTGTGACATTAAAGTTGGTTTTACTACGATAAAATATTTTGGAAATATTCTACTTATACTTGTTCTGGAAATGATACGTATCCCTATGAACATGGAACCAATAACAAGGCTGGGGCTGAGTCTTAGATGCGACAGTGGCTACCTGGCTGTCGGTACAGCTGAGATTGTCCGAAGACGGATCAGAACGTTTCCGTCTGAGCCCGATCACGACGGCAAGCCAACTGCATACCAATCAGCGTCTAATTCCGGCTTCTTAGCCAGGAGTGGTTACGTCAACACCGTCCTCCGGATACCGTAACCAAATAAGATGAAGAAAATAGTCGAGCCTAATGGGGGCTTGTCTAATGCTATCTCACACAAAGAAAGCTCCACCCTGCCAAAGTAGCTCTTAGGTATCAAAAGCGGGGGAGGTTATGATTCTATCTCAAGCGTTTTTGTAGATAGATATACATGTTTCTGTTGTTGCCGTATTCCCTCCTGTTCCCATGCTAAGCTAATGTTTATTCTTTTCAGTAGCAAGATGTAATACCCATAATAAACTATAGAATTGACTGTGATGTCCACCTTAGGAGGGAGCTAGTGCTTCAAATAAGGCACCCTGATAGCGACGCGGAAGTAGACAATGGTCCTGTGAGGTGCAAGACGGCTGTTGCAGTGCTGGTGAGGCAGAAGTTTGAGGGCTTGACAACTGATGGTGATCACATCCTAGGATCGCTCAGTCCTGGGCGAGGTCAGACTTTCGCAGCCAATACGTAGGAAGCGGAAATAATTCGTAACACTTATAGACGAACTCAAAACTGAGTTTTATACTGACCTCCAAAAACTTAGTGAACTAGTATATGCCCTTCTTACTTTCTTGACCAACTAAGACCGAGCATACCTTGAGAGCTCGAAGATTTTCGACAAGTTGAAATCTGGCGCTTAGCTCATAACAGCTTGGGTTTTTCGTAATAAATTCGTTGAGACGTCGGCTATTGCGTCGATACAACATGACGAACACTATGGAGAATACAATGCACACGGCAGTTGAAAGCATTATCACTTTGTCAACACCCAAAAAACCTGAACAGATGAAAAAATTGAGTGAGTCGGGGAGAGAGGGACTTAAAATCATAAATCTGAATGCTGCTAAACCCGATTAAATACAAAGCCTCTTACCAAAAACTAGCGCAGTTGTGTAAGCTGCAGAGAGAACAAATGACAAAGCCAATGCCAAAATGGCCACCCATGGACGTGACTTTTTCTCGTAATCATCGATGTAGTTGGATGCGACGAAACGTTCAAAGAGTATAGATGGGAATAGGGTCACGCACGATGTTTTGAGGAGGATGTTCGTATAACAAACGGAAATGAACACTGAGGGAAAGTCGATAACTTCTGAAACGAAAAAGAATGAACGATATTCTATATCAAATCAGCCCAGGTACTTCTTCTTCTTCCTATCCTACTACACAAGTATCCATTAGTCCTACTACGATACCCGCCAGTCCTCTTATTACTGCCGGAAGATCTAGCCATTCGAAATACAAAAGAAAAACGAAAAAACAATAAGAACGTACCATCAATGGCAATGATTCCTACTTCGTAAAAAATAGTAACTAGGCGAACAAGCTGCAACATATAGAAAGCACAATAGTGACACTGAATAGTAATCATGTACAGTGCAAACTTGGAAGAGAAAGGGATTGCATAAGAATGCTTAGTTATTGAGACGGCTGTACGACTTTTCTTCTAATTTTGAATCATTCAACAAAGTCACGGCTATAGAAAAGATCTGAATGTGTCTGTCTCTGTGAAAATCCTGGCCCTTGTTGGTCTGGCTTTTGATGTGTTCCTCTAATGTTTGATTGGGGTAGCGGTACTTCTTCCCGAAACCAAATGGCAAGCGGCAATGGTTCTGCGGCGGCTACGGTATCCTTCCGCTGAAAATTTCTGGCTTGTCCTTTGCAGGGCGTGATCGGATGAGCCACGCGATTTTCGGGGAGAATTTCCGACACTCGTTTGCTTGTCAATATGGAACAGGCAAAGCTATCCGGTGTTAGTTTCAGCATTTTGGCACTTTCGACAAATATCCTGACATCAATAGAGTCTAAGGTAGATGTATGTCTACTTCCGCACCCTACGCTACAACTCACTAACAATGTTATGAGATACAGCTTGAGTCGGGCTTTCGAGCCAGGTTGAAAGTAACCAAGGGTTAAACTCCGTATAAGCCGTACAGCCGCTGTTATGCACTTACCCCCACTTGAGATCCCATGCGCTTAAGTTTGATACTGATTCCCAGTCAAATAATATATCAAACCCTTACCTTTGTGATAATAATCAGATTCCTATGAAATATAGCAGATTTATCGATAATAAAACAAAATTTAATGATCAAGGGAGTAGTTAGGATCATTATTAAACATTCGATACAGTAATATACATAGAAAATAGGGGTAGTCGCCATTGTCTGATCGGATGGGAAAACGAGAGGGAACAGTGGATTGTCCAAGATTGGAAATGCAACCTTCATAACTTTATGAACAGATAGGGCTGAATCCTGGCAACCCACAGCAGAGTGGACTGCGACACAGACAGACGGCCAACTTGATGTAACAGCAGGAGATAAATAGACAAATGAACCCTATTCAAAGACTTGTTTGCCAAAATTAGTCCTACAGCAGAGGTATACGGTCAACAAAATTCACGAATAATAAAAATGAAATTCAAGGAAATCCGTACGAAAGTTTCGTCATAGAGCACGAAAACAGAAAGCAGTTAAATGGACAGGAAATCAGGCGCGTTTGTTGATAGCGTTAGTGTTCTTCCTCCAGGGACTTGCGTAATCAGAAATCGTCTTTCGTGTTTTTCGACATTTCAGAGTGACGTGAAAAGGTTGAGGTATTGTATAGTAAATGAGCCTTTTCATGTTTCTCACACTGTTTTCACATCTGAACGATGTGGGGAATAGCACACAGTGCGAGATTAGAATCTGATGTCGTAAGGAAGACTACAAACTGAGATGCATTCACAAGGTCTCCCTATCTCCAACGAGAATGAAACACCAGAAAAAGCTAATGCCTTTCACTCCCTACAGTGCCCTTCAACATTGCCGGTATGCTCCCTCTTCTCTGGCTCAGTCACGTTACCTCAATGATAGTACTTGCAAAGAAGTCGGCCTACCAACAACGTAATGAGCAATCGTGCCAATTTATATACCGGGCTCTTTATTGTAAGCTCATTTGTCTTACCCTACTTTGTTCCCTGGTGCAACGAAGCTGCTCTCATCGAAGAGGGGACGGATATCGTCATCCAACAGTAACTATTTTCCGTTGCCATCCCGCGCTCGGTGGCATCTAACTTTTCCTTATCTTGACTATTCTATACAAGTGATAATGAATTGTTGAGCTATGAAGTGCATCGTATTGTACGCGGCTTCAGAAAGCGAGAAAGGAGCTTACAATGTGGCCTCTGACTGAATGCGCAAAACTCAATGATATAAATTCAAGGAGCTCTCAGACATCCAACTGCCAGTTTAAACGGTAGTGACTTTCGTATAGGTATTATACACTCATGAAAACAATGACTTGCTGCAGTCAGTAGATTTGCAGATTGGCTAGGACTCCAACTAACCCGAACCCGATCAGCTTACATCGAAGGATTGAAGGTTTGGGTATCTGTTGCTCAATCGAATATCGGTTTATACGGCCTCGTCTTCTTATCACTATTCCACCTCTCCCTGTTTAACGAAATAAAGTGCATTATACATACACGTATACATATGTATAACGATCTATCACGTCAGAGACTATCGCGGTGGTATGGACAATTTTCTTTCGAGACTATGATGGAGCACCGAACTGTGCTAATAAGAACTCTAGAAGTTTTCTGAGTGGACTTTATGCAGCAAATATATCTAAGAAAACTGCAACTGTATCACATTCTACCCTTTCCTGCATGATCACAGACCAAGTACAACTGGAGCAGGAGTCAGCCATAAATAGATTCTGTGTTGAATTTCTCTCAGGGGAAATAGTGAACCATAATCAAAGGTCGAAAAACTTCGGAACGAGCGTCATTGGACATTGTGACTCATTCCGAGCATAGTTCAACACTGCCTCCTAGTGTCTCATCAATTTAGGCCCTCGTAGATTGCATGGAACATTTCGAGTTCTTCAATTAATGGCAATTACTTCAATCCTTCGGAATCATCTAAAAATTCCGCATAAGAAGAACGACGGCTATTGCCTAATATGTCTCCAGGGGCGCTCTAGTAAGCCGAGAAGCGGATCTGATTCATCCAAATTGGATTCAGTTCTTAACAGCTTTAATAGGGCTTCCCCATTTGAATGGGTTCCCCAGGCTCTCATCTTCACTTAACGTAAGTTTTGTTGACTGCATACCTCGACTGTTTCGACGAAACGAGCTGTTGATTACGGTTCAATTATTTTTTCCATCCTTTCAGTTGTTGTCACCATCATCAGGCGTCTACCGATCTAGAACGGCTTCTCTACGGCACAATGAAGTTCGTACATCCAATTTTTGGGAATCCAGAATTTCCTCTCGTTTTCCCGTCAGACCAATTACTCAAGAAAACACCTGTTTTCTATATTTACTACTGTATCGAATGCTTCATAATGGTTTTTACTGCTCCTCTAATGATCAAGTTTTGTTATGCTATCGACAAATCTGCTCTATTTCATAGAAATCTGATCATCATCCTAAAGGTAAGAATCTGCTCTCTTCTCTTCTTATAATGAGAATCTTCGTTGCAACTTGAGGGCTCGACAAAGAGGGTGTTGTAGGGCTGCAGAGCCGGAACAGGGTAGCCGGTATGTGGAAACCTAAAATATTCACGAACCTCTACGGCTTGAAACTATCAAAGCGTGCTGATAAGCTGTAGTGATGGGAGAAATGAAAGGGTCAACAAGAGCTCTACCGCTTTCCGGGTATCCATGCCTCATATTCATTACAAAGATGCTTTTGGCGATCAGAATGGTTGCTTCTGCATTTCTTTTTGTACGAGTCTCAACATTGGGTAATGGGTTATGATACTATTGCGATCTTCATTGTTCTGATTGGGCGTAAATAAGGCTAGAAAGCAAACAGCACGGGAAAGAGCGACTTTTCACTGGTGGTATTTTTTTGAAACTTTGCAGAGTGAATATTCATTGTTTAGTGCCATTACTGTGGTTTCTATATGCTACAACTTGTTCGTCTAATTATTATTTTCTACGAAATTGGATGGTTGAGCGTCAGAGGTGAGCTTGTGACTCCTTTGTTTTCGATCTTTTTTGTTTCAAAGCCTAATTTTTAGACATTAATTATATATAAGCTACGTCTTACTCTTACTCTCACTTAAGCTGAGCAGATCATTCCTTAGATGGCTGTGAGTCACGAGTCTACACCCTGGGGAGGCTTGAATAGGTGGCTTTGGGTAAAAGCATGAGAGAAATGAAAACGATTTTCTGCTTTGTCTGGAAACTGAGAACACTTTCCGAAATACATAAACGCTAGTTATCGGCTAGCTATCTCGTAAATTTTTAAGGTCAGCTTCATTTAAATGGCTCAATCCTCCTTTCCATTCCAGACACAATCGAGATCCCATCGGTTTTCTTGGTTGTCTGCTATGCGAGTCTATTCTTCAAAACTTCCAGCGTTGCTATATTCGTTTCTATGCTTGTTGAACGTTTCATCGCCTCTCACTACATCGATGACTACGAGAAGAAATCACGCATATGGGTAGCCATTGTAGCGCTGCTCTCGTCATGCCTTATATCTACTTGCTACACATCTCCACTTATTTTTGGTACGAGAATTTTCATCCAATTGACTATGGGAGAAGAAATCTGGGGAAAAGTCGTTTTCCTACAAACAGATTAAGGGGATTTCCTATTTATGAACTCAAGCCTTTATTTCGCTTTAAAAGTTTTTTTTTTATGAGGATTATGGCTAGGAGAGTAGAGGTAGTGACATGGGAGGGAGCGTACTTCAGTGGAGCCAGGTTGAGGAATGTTTTTTGATTCTGACCAGCCTCGCCTTTGGGACGCTACCGAATCCCTTTGGGAATCGTAGGAGCGGTTCGCATGCGTATTTGGCTTATACAATGATTTGCGGTATCCAGCCAAAGTGCAAATCGATGCTTCAGCCTCTCAGACGGATCTGTCGCCGATTAGCCAGTCTCGAAGGGATGGAAAGCTTGGTTGTCCTGGGCGAGTATCGATAAGTCCGGGGATCGAATTAGGACTATGCATGTATTATAGTGCGCCCCTTGCCACCACACCACCAAGAAGAGAGTACCATTTCCCAGGAATTATTCTCTGCCACGACTGAGATAATCAAGCTCCGAAGGAGACTCATACCAGCTAGTTAATTCATTTCATGAGCAATAGTGGCCTCACAGTCTAACTGAATATAGTAAAGAACTACTCAAAATTGCAATGCTGGAAGGTACCAACCTTGAATTCATTCGCTTTTTCAATATTTCCTCTTTTTTCAGGGTTTGTGGGACTTGATAAAGTGGCGATGCTTTCAATTGGAGTCTGTTTTGTATTCTCCATAGTGTTCGTATCGGCGCGATCGCCGACGTCTCAACGACTTTGTTATGAAGAACTCCTTTCGTTACGAACTTAGTACCAGATTTCAGCTTGTAGAAAATCTACGTGTTCTGAAGGTATGCATGGTTTGGTGGATCCGGTATCTTCTTCCCGAACACAGCCTCGCGCTTGTCACACCCGCCGCGTATCGCAGCAAATACGATAGAAGATTGGAGCGCGCATTCTATGAGTTAGGGAGCAATTTGCTTATTCGCATTGGCTGGCCACTTTATTCAATCCCAGTGCGGTCTTGATCGTCGACAATAGAGGAGGAGTCATTCCGAACAATCTAGTCTAATAACTATAAAAACAAAAAATAAGCAGGGAACACAATCAGAATTGATCAGAAGAGGAAGACAGTCAATGAAAAATATTGTTTCCCGTGGCCATTAGGCGGGCTAAGGACGGTAATTGCAGTTGGGACAACTAAAATAGATTTGTGCCTCATAGCTGCACAGCGAACGTGGGAAATCGAAGAAAAGTCCCGCCACCCGGTCTTACAAATAGTCGGCCAAATTTGGACTGCTCTCTCCATGTTTTTATGTTCGGAAATGAAAAAATTACCTGATTTATAATTTCTCGAAAAGTGAAGGTAGGTTGCGCAAACGTGCTCTTTACAGATAATTAGGAACGCTTCTATAGCCTACAGTATTTGGCTTCTACCACCATGTACAATCTTAGTATTAGTGTATCGCTATTTTTTACCGCATACTGAAATTGGTCAAATCGTCTTTGCATCGTTCGAACTGCTAATGTCACTGTGAGTTTGGTTGTTACAGTAAATCCAATGAAAACCTTTTATAAGTGCTCTATACGAATTCTCTAACCTAAGCTGGGAGGTGGGTACTGTGACAAGGTTCAGTCATTTCGAATAGAAAGCTAAAAGTTTTCAGTTTTTTTTTCTTTGTAACATCCTTGCACTTCAAGACCCCCTTTCCAACGCTTCCAATTTCTGATTTCAAAGTTCCGTTCGAGAAAGTTTCTTTCGGAAAGAAAAATTCGCATTTTTTAGAATTTGCACCGCGGGAGCGGCATTTTCATCTGTTGCGGATCTTCCTTCTCGTTTCACTTCATGTACAAGTTGACGTCTTTCAGATCCATCGCTGGGCTCTTCACATTTTCTGTAGTGGCACTTTGTTCAGCATCAAAAGTGGGTCAGACGTTGAACTACGGGAAGGGTCTGCAAGCGAAGGTCAGCGACCAACATCAAGATATCCATGGTGTTGTCACAGAGAAGTATTTTCAACTTCTGCAGTCAGCTTGGACTTAGAGTATAAGTTCATTACTCGATTAACATTGCTTTCTAGTCTTACTAGCTTAGTCCCCTCCCAAGTTTCTTCCCTATTTTTCGCAACCATATTACCTTTCATAGCTTACTTGTCTTAACTTCTTTCCTTGTAACCTTTAATGATGGGTATGGCCACTGCCATAGCCAGTATTCTCCTGTACATCCATATATATATCCAACACTTCTTAACTTATTTATTAATTAAAGTTATCATATGTCTCTGTTCTCCCTTATCCTAGTGAAGAGCACTGAACGAGAGTATTGTGAAGTTCGACTCCCGTCTAGGGCACGTGCGAAACGGAAGTTGAACTACTTCTCCGATTTGTTCTCGCCCTATAATTTTTAATAATTTGTCGTATTATTATCGTTCGTGATAATTTACTAGAGAGCATTGGTAGTGCGTAGTAATCGATTGTTGGTGAATAAATTTTTACTATTTGTCTAGACGGACCTTGCCTGGAAGTATGTTCACTATATCCTCCCTAAATTTACTGTGTGTTTTAATTTCCAGATTTTTGAACAGAAATCACTTGTACGTGACATTTCACTAGGTACTGAGCGAAGGTGGGTGGTTCAGTGACATATGGCACACACATGCAAGGTATAAGAATTGAGTACTGATTGTGAGTACAGCTTCGAGTTTGGTCCAATAAATATAAAAGGTAGTAACTCGATACGATCCATCGGAAATGACTGGACTGGAGTACGGTCTCTCGTAAAGCGAGTTTTGCTTCTGTCAGCAGTATCCTTGCGCCGTATACAGGCAATCCATTATCCGAGGAGAACGTTACTGATCCAGGGTCAGAAGACATCCGCGAATACAGAGGGTCTCTAGGCTTATCCACTTGTTGAGAAACCTGATGAGGCAAATTCTGGGTTCAACGGCTCCTCACAAGAGAGCCTGAAAGTCTGCCAAAAACTCAACTGAACTGTTGATCACTGAAGTGACTTTATGGATCTAAGGGCTGAATAACGCAGGCCAAAATACTACACCACTTACGTGGCTTGTGGCACCTCCTGACCACGAAAGTAGGAAACATTTCAAAGACTGGTTTCTCTCCGAACGAGGTTTTCTCAAAGTGTACAAATTAGTACAGCACTATGTAGTTTCGAAGACAACAGCGATGTTTTGGCAACAAAAGGCAGAATCTGCATTATGTATTTATACTTTATTCGTGCAATGGATGGCGCGTGGTATTGACAGGAGTACATGAAAAACGTATTTTAAAGTACAAACAAGAGTGCAATCAAACCAAATGCTCAGTTCTTTTTGATACGAAGAAAATCCACTTGCGTAACTTTACTCGAGCACACAACAATAATTTGTCTTGAATCATTGAAAATTTGAAGTGCTCAGTTACTTACCATGTTCATTACTTTCTTCTTACCATGTTCACGACCGGTGACTAAAACGGGACAAAAAATCATCTTCTCAATTAGGGGATCATGAGTACACGCACGACAAGTGCATGTGGGGTTCCATTTCTGTCTATATCTAGAAAGAAAGGAAATGGAACCCCGCATGCACTTGTCGTGCATGTACTCCTGATCCTTTGAATTACCCCACACAGTCAGTTGTTGGGGCACAAACTTGAAGTAGAATAATTGGGTATGGTCAGCTGATCCTAGCAATCTGTTCTACTTCAAGTTTGTGCTCCAAAAGTAGGCGTCAGAGTCGTTCGAATCATCACGAATTCCGCCGCGCAATTTGCCGCGCGCACCCAGAATCGCACGAATCGTGCGTCCCCCTCTCCACCCTGATCTGCCAGCCAGTTTCATATTTCCTCGTCGAGGCAGGGAAAAATAGAGTCGTCTTGTCCTGACCTTGTGAAGAAATATGTTTTAACAGAGAGCTATCTCCATTTGAGAACAATATGGGATCAAGCTGGTCGTCCCGGCTTTGTAGACACTTTCCATGATCGGGTAAGCTGAGTAAAGTAGGCATCCGACGTTTCACGATGATCACTGAGAGTTCTGCTCTCAATGCCTGTTGCGATGCTTGATTTTTTCCGGAAAAACGAGCCAATGTTGGCAGCGACTCCAAGATTGACAGCGAATACCGATGTGATAATGACGAAGGATCTTAATATGTAGTTCTAGGGCAGTCAGTAACGCACAACAACTGTAGAAAGGTGTATTATGTGCATATGTATGGGTGTATATATGTATCGTGACTAGTGTTTGTAATATAAAGATGTCGTGTCACTTACATAGCAACGGAGTCATCTACTATCTGATGGCTCATCTGATTCCAGTACAACGAGTGAGCCAGAACCATTTTGGCGAGAGTGAAGGAGCAGCAGGAAATCACAACAGTTGTAGCCCACATAAGTGATAGCTGAGTCAGCACCTTAAAGAATCGTTTTGACAAAAAACTCATATAAACATATACGTATGCATATATGTTGATTCATAAAATAGTAAATATATAGTTGGAAGTGTATATCAGTTGGATAGCTCAGACGATAGCATAACCTGGTGGTTACGCCAGCTCCTTCATAGAAACTGAAAAAACCTATGAGACGGCCGTTTAACTCTTAAATTCGTGCACTCTGTTAAAGGCACAGTTCACGATAATTCCTCCCTTTTTCATCATAATCTGGATTACCCAAAATTATCGTGAACTGTGCCTTTAACTGTTTCACCCTTCAGTGGAAGATCTCTACAAAAGTGTTCGATTTTCTGGATTGATGCATATTCGTGCTAGCGATTTCTGAAAGAAATCCTACTGAAGTCTGAAAAAAACTTGCCTTCATCATTCTGAGATTTTCTTTTAGTTGGAATTTTGTACTCAGAGTGTAAGTAGTATCTTTATGGTATAAACCCTTGTCCAGAGCTCGCATTCGTCTAAAATCTCGAAGAAAAAGTGTTATATAGGTCACGCAATAGGCCACAAAAAACAAGGTAGCTGCAGTCGGGATGATGACCGAGTTAATTCGACCTGAAATGTAACCAAGTCACTTTGAAAGAGAGCTATTCACCCTAAGGTATTCGGGCCTGGGAACAGCTAGTGTGCCTGAAGTGTTTTTAGTCATGTTTTGGCTTTATGGGGGTCTGCAGTTCAGAGAGAGAACTCACTCTCCAATAAACTAGCCTGTATCGTTCTTAGAAGCGGAATTCACGATTGTTTTTGGGTATCTAGTTTCAGTTCAATATGAACGTGATTGTTTAGAATTGTTTGAAATTTACGAAGAAAACGTGAAAATCGACGATATAAAAAAGTGTGAAGCGCCAGAGAAGCAATGAAATTAGGAGCTGGACGACAAGAAGACGACAAAATTGCATGGAAGGGCATTTGGACGAGCTGCGTGCCATTGCGTGCTCCTGGGTGCAGTGAGCTGTTGGTCTCGGTGCTAATGCTGCAACCCTTACGCTCTAAAAACTTGTCCACCTTTTGGAGTGTACGTCGGCTATTTCGATATTATGATCCTTCTTACGTCCCATCTAGGCTGTTTTTCGACTCGACAGCGTCCCTTATGCTATTCTTGGAGTTAATAGGTTCACGTCCGGTCAAAATGTCAGGAACCATTTTTATCGTGAAGTGTGCTAGCATTATCGAGAATAGGTACAGATCTATTGCAGAAAAATTACTTCGAAGTTGAAATGTGTAGGGTGTGTATGACAAGGAGAGCTTTTGAAGAAGTCTATTTTGAACTTAACAATTTTTTTTTTGCAAAATCTTACCAAGAATGTCGTTGAGAGCAGCAATCGCCGATATGATTACGACGAGGGGAACGATAATTCTGTGTATCCATGGTCGTGGATATCGCTCATAATTATTGATGCACTTGGAGGCAAAGATACGTTCAACAATAACAGCTGGTAAGTACAATATCATGATATTCAAGCACCATAAACGAACAAACTACTAGGAGGATGCCATGAAAAGGTTTTTCTGAACAGTACCGAACTCTCTCACATCAAAAACTCAAACTCAGCACTCCAAAAGTCAAACAAGTCACAAATTTTCAGTGAGACTCTTAAAAACTCTCTGGAGTTTTTTTCTGGGTTGTTTTCTTTAACTTTTCACGAGGTTTGTATTCAAGCTTCATTAGGCTGACGTTTCAGCGGAGTCGCCTTCTTTGGAGTTTATTTCTGAAACGCTTAAGGATAGAGCTTCTCGCTAGATATGATGTTGCATTCTACCCCAGATGCATTCCCCCCGAGATCCGATCACTCATTCTTGTCTCTCTCATTCATAAAAGCAGAAACTTGGTGTGTCTGTTTGTGATTTGTCGGTGTGTCGCTGTGACGATTTGTCGGTTGTCCGTCCGCAAAACTTATGATTACGATAAAGGTAGTGATATGAAAAACTTAGCTCTATTCTACCCTTCCTTCTATACAGGGTGCGCCATAAATATGGTGACAAAAAAATTGAGCTACAGAAACAGCAGTTCTCACTGATGCATGGTGAATTCATGAGAGTGTATCGTATCTACAAAATGAACTTACAGTGATTTTATATAATCGTCTCCTGTACTAATTATAGCTATAAGACCCTTCGGGTATTCAATGACGGTGGCACGTAGAGTTTCTTGAGAAGCTTCAGCCCGAGCTTTTTTCGATAACTCTTTAGCCGCAGCAACAGTGATGCGTTTGGAAGCGCAGGCTTTCCTCTCCAGTATAGACTATATCTATCTACCCATAACATTGTGGTCCGGGAAATTCGTAGGAGGATTGGAAGCTGGGATAAAATCGCAAACATCCACTCAGCACCACTCTTGATCCTTTCCCTTTCGTGAGGAGTGCGCCGTGGTTTTCAAAAGGTATCCTCGGAAAAATTGCTGAACCCCGGCTGCCTCCTTTGAGAAGAACTCTTCTCAAAGTGGATCGGGTTTAATTTTGCTTTTTTCCCGAACAAAAATTGCGACATCACTCTGATGGTAGAGTTTCTAGCCCAAAACATCGTCAAAGATGGAAAATGGCAACGAGAGCGAACTGACTCTTCTCAGTAGCATGAGCACCCAAAGTGTGGAATATACGCATACTCTGGGATCTCGACATTGCTTCCACGCTGAACAACCTTTAGTCAGAAAAAAGTGTGTCGAAGCGCGTGCCGAGAAGAGCACGGCATTTGTTTTTCTCTCCAACCTCTTCACGTCGAAGCTTATGAAGCCTCCGAATCCTATTCGAATGGATACAATTTTTTTTAGTGGAAGTAGACCCTTTCCAGCGGAGTAAAACATACAAACAAATCAGCGGTCATTTTCCTCGTGTTTCTGAAGGTTCTGCAGCGTACTTCTCCCCCGAGCTATTGTATTCGGAAAAGGGGTAGTGTGCAAGATAAAACGACCACTTTGAGGTTTGTCGTGGGCCTGCCTACGCATCGCGATTCACTGCCATGTGAAAAATGGTGAAACGAGAGGCGATCTCGGAAAAGGATTCACCAAATGTGCGCAAAAAAGTAAAGGTTGGTGGATGTCTGCGGGGCTTAACCATTCTTCGAAATCTGACCACTTGAGAGCATAAAAGTAGATATGTGGTCTAGGGTATATCAGGAACATAAAGGGTGGTGCTGATTTGCAGAAAGCCTCCGAACAAGGAAATTACGGAGGTTCAAAAAGTTGTTACCATATTTATGGCGCACCCCGATACAAAGCAGTAACTTGGTGTATAGGTTGATGGAGTAGAGTGGGTACTGCGGAGTTAAGTGATGTGGAGAGAAGTAGGTACTTCAGAACTGGGATTTCGATCTGTACCAGCATCGTGCTATGTATGTCCTTACAAAAATCGGAGGTCATAATGTGGATGGGAGATTTCTGCTTTTTTTCAACATAAGTTTAGGTGAGCTGAGTCAATTGAATGTGTAGCTCATACCCCATCCTGACCTTTTGCACGAGGTAATCTTCTCACCCCTGAACCGCCGCTCCTCCCCTACTGAAGTTCAGCTTGAAACCATATTCTTTTGCCTAGAACCGTTTCTAAGTGCAGGTCAGGTCGTCTACCCCTCCTCTGCACCCTAGCCCTCAGTGTTGGATAAAATCAGTGCCCTTCCCCCTACGTTCCTGCGTAAGATGCTAGCTCTTCTACAATTTACTGATTTATTTGAAGATTAGGGATTTTTAGTCGGCCTTTTCGTTGGTGCACCTTGGCGACAATTCGATGTTTGATTTTATCTCTGAAGGAAAATTCTTAGCAAGGACCTGTCCTGCTTATTACAGAACTTGCCTTTACTCATGACATTTGATGTTCGGCAGAATAGTCCTCGTTCCTCTAAATATAGATCAGCCAGGCCTCTTTACAATGTGACTTCTGTAAAAGGGCCTGACTGTATGGCCAGTTTACAGTATGACTGCGTAGGAAGAGTTGATCTGTCAGAGAGTTTCCACAAAGCAATCTGAAGCTTTGCTGCCGACTGGCATGGCTATACTACAGGCTTTAAACTTACATTTGGACTTATCAGTGATTATCGGAAAGTTACTGATCATCATGATCATGATGTATCATGATTTTCGTAAAGTATAGCAATACCTTCAGGAGATAGGACTTGAACGTCATAGAGAAATAACATCATACGAGACATTATATTCGGATAAGAGCAAACCAGTAGAGCCTGTAATAACGGCAACACTTAATGAGTGGTTAATTTCGAATGAACCTATCACTTATTTCGAAATGTCATTTTCATTTCGCTCTCTTCTGAACGTTGTTATCATCAGATTATATCAGATGAAAGATGATCACTATCACCAAAAAGTGCTGACCGATCCAACGGTCAACCAGGATAGTTGTAGATACAGGACGCTTTTCTTCGAAAATTTTCCCTGTTGAATCGGTATCATAAAACGAACGTGCTGATTCTTTCACTCACTTTAAGCACTATGTACCTCTACTCAAGAGACTGAATTTTCGATTTCAACCAAACTTTAATTGTTTTGGGGCTGCTTTCCAGGAGTACTTCACTTGCCTAATTTATACCTGAATAAAATATTATGAAATTCGCTTCCGATAGCTTTTTTCTTCGATTGTTTTGTGCTTTATATTTTGGATCTTGTTATGCAGAATAGCATAATCAAGACATTTGAAAAAACATCGCGTCATCTTTAAAAATCTACATTTTCCCTATGCCGCCGCCAAATCGTAGACGTCGCTTTTATACGTATCCTGAAATTTCCATGCGAGAACTCGCTAGGCAACTTCATTGTTGCTTCCGGTTAGTGAACTCCTTATCTTACAAAAAAGATGTGACAGCCCAAAAGCATAAGGTATCCTACTAAGGCTAGGTTCGGTAAATACTGTGACTGAGTCATAAGATGAACTCTGAAGTTTGGGTCTCCCTCGCACAATGTAGACGAGCATTGTCATGAAGGAAGAAGATGTTCCCCTATCACGGCACTAACGACGCCATCCATTTGAGTGCAGTAGGCCTGCCTCTTATCGAAAGAGTACTTCAGTGACAGTTTCGAGTCAATGATCTACTTGCAGTTTCACCGAACGTTGAACGCTCTCCTTTCAAGATGAAATTCGAAACGACGTCGTAAAGTACCGTTCGACAAGTTCAGGTTTCCGCTGTACCGTAGGAAGCAGTCGAAGACCCTATTCGTCCACAAATGCTTCTTATAGCATCAACAGCGTTTTGTGGAATTGAGAAGAAGGGTAGCGGAACTCGACTTAAGTCAAGAACCATTTCCAGGGTCATAATGTCAGAGAAATGATGAGACAACTTGTTATAGGTTGTGTAGTAAGTATCGGCCGAAAATTCCGCTTTCGTCCAGATTTCCTCCCAACTCCATGGGGTTCCTATTTAAGGACAATAGACACGCTTATACGCATAACATATGCGGCTCGCTCTTCCGTGCTTAGTTCCACAACTTGAGAAAAAGAGGCCGAAATTTGATCTCGACCAGATCGTCTCTGTAAGTTCACAAAGACCTAGCAAAAATCTGAACCACTGTGAATTTTTCGGCAAATACGTGTATTTTCTGAAAGCTTCAATACGTCGCAATACATGTTTTGGAAGATCAGCACAATTTTTGTCAACCAGAAACTCGCGAGACAACTAGCAAACACCGGTTGGTCAATAGACCGGCTCCTCGTAAGTGCACCCGTTCAGCTTTGGTAATCGCGTAAAAAGCGTAAATACCTACAAACTTAATGTAGATGCTAGGTGGAATGAAGTGGAGCGCATTCTCAATATAAATAAGATCATGTTAACCTCGATCTTTTTCAAAAAAAAAACTCACCTGTGTTATCCGTACGAGATTTTTGTGAAATAGTGATGTTTTGTTGAAAACGCGTATTAGAGTAGGAAGAAATGCAAGTGAAAAGCAGATAGCCAGAACTTCAATGGCGACCAGAGTCCAGAATATTGGGCTTCCGAGGGGCTTTGAACTGACGAGAGACAAGGTGAAATTGTTCTTCCCAATCGTTACTTTGATCATATTCACCTAGAGGAACGAGTTAAAGGATAGCACCACTATTCAAACACTGTTACTATTACAATTTAATCTCTAGAAAAAACAATGAAAAGTTGCAATGCTTCTGTAGTGCTTCTTTTTGGGATGACGTTATACTAGGGTAAAAAGCCAGAGGAGCAGGTGGCTTCAACGGCGGTACAGGCGAAAGCGCGATTCTATAAAATACAGGAAAATATAATAATTAAAAAGCAATTTCCGCAGAAACTCCGCAGTTCATTACGCCAATTCCCAAAAATCCTTGTGCTGAAAAACAACTATGTTTTCTCACTATGTTTATTGGTTCACTAATAATTTCTGATAATGAAGAGCTTTACAAGGTCATGTTTTAAGAAAATCACGGCGGACAACTGGTCGAAAAATCCTTGGAAATTGGGGCCCCAGCTGGTGTCACTGCACTTCCCTACTCTCATGTCAGCATATCCAGCAGATACAGCTCTGTTTTCTTACAAAGAACAAGATTATTCGGTACGAGCTCATCGAGCCATCACCACTTTGCGTCAATGTTCGTTTCCAACATAAAAATTCTTCAAGTTGGTGACCCTCGGGATGAGGATGTACAGACCAGGTTTATTTATTTATTTATTTATTTAATACACCCGAGGGTGTGCCATACAATACAAAAGCAAAAACTGTGAGGCGATGGTCCTTTGAAAACAGGAAAAAAAAGTGTATACATTAGTCTAAGAAGAATTGAGGATAACGCCGGAGACGGAAGCAAGAAGCTAGTAAGGGAGCATTTATGAAGTAATGCTGGGACCTTTCTCATATGAATCAGGAAAGCTGTTTTCCCCTGTGAAAAAAGGCTTCTTCGTATTACACTGGCCCATTATGCCAAGGGAGGCGAGAGTAACTATTGCTTGATGACAACAAAGCTCAAATACAGAACTCGTTCGATACGGAGCCACAGGCGAGTAGAAGAAAGACTTCAGGCGGAAGGGCTGATGATCTCACAGGATCCTCAAACAGCCAGCACAAATAAAAAATGAAGGCCTCAACATCATCGAAGGCATACTCCACCAAGCCGGCTTCTGGCCTCAGAGAAAGAGAAGGAACAGCACTAAAGCATAAGTGAAATAAGGAAATAAACAAGTCACCCGAAACAATCTAGAAGAAATAAGGCTACTACAAACGGCAAATACTGCTGAGAGTAAGAAAAGATACTGGAGAAAATATGGACGATGAACGCTCTACGAAATAATGTAAAAAACGAGGAATTTATCGACGGAGGCAAACTGAGAATGGCTATTAATAATCTAGCTTCAGGACTGGACGGACATGAAAATGTCGGAGCATGTATCTCAAAGAAGGCAGCTGCAAGAAGAAACTGAAATACCGGAATGTTATAACAATCGTCAAGTATGTTCTGGAATGCCTAAGGTGCACAAGAGATCGAGCTTGCTCAGTCTGCTTTTGAATATCTTACTGTTTGGTGCTTGAACACCATGGGGCGGAAGAAGCTCGAACCACCTCGCACAACGATTGAAAAGATTATTGAACATCAAAGAATAGCACTTGGATTGAATAGCAGGATAGTGAATATTAAACCCACATAATCTTTCACTGGTTGGTCTAAAAATCCTGTATCTCTCAGACAATCTCACCTCCTTCCGAAGGACGCGGAAACAGAACACTAAGTCAGATATTACTCGTCGATACTGCAAGGAATGAAGAGATAGTGATTTCAGTCGATCACGGTACGAGAGAATGGTTGCAGAGGGCCTGGTTCTGTACCACAGCAGTCGAGTAAACACGTGTTGAACTCTTTCAAGCTTATGAATATCTTTTTTGAGAGAAGGACCTCATACTTGCGAGCAATACTCTAGGTGGGGCAGCACATATGCTTTGTAGAGACGCACCAGTATAGATGGATTAGTACATCTCGTATTTCTCATTACCAGGAAAAGGGCAGCAAAAGCTCTCTTAACGGCACTATCAATGTGGCAAGAAAACATCAAGCTAGTATCGAAAATAACCCCTAAATCTTTAGTAGACCTCGTACTTGGGAGAGATACGCCGTTCAGAACGTCATCATTTCGAACAGAATTGCCGAAATGCTTCACTAAATATTTATCAAGGTCCAACGGAATATCCCACGAGGAAGCCCACTCATTCATTTTCTCCACAGACAGTCTAAGTGCTTGCTGCACTACTCCACCGTTCCTCTCATCAAAGGCAGCGTAAACTTTGATATCATCGGCATAAATTTGCAAGTGAACTTCCCCGCAAGTTCTGAGAAGCTGAGGCACTTCAATTGTGTAAACCAAAAAGAGTAGCAGAGACAGAACCCCGCCTTGCGGAACGCCACTGGTACAGGCGTAGCTATCAGAGAAACTACTGCCGACACGAACAGTAAAACTTCTATCAGAGAGATATGACGTTATCCACTTAAGCGTGTTACCTCGAATACCGTAGCGCTCCAACTTACTGATGAGCTTGGGATGACAAACTTTATCGAAAGCCTTCGAAAGGTCAAGGTGGATAACACCTACGGATTTTCCGTTGTTGATAGCCCGGCAAATGTCATAAAATGTATCGAGGAGGTTAGTACAGGTAGAGGCCCCAGGAAGGAAACCATGCTGCTCTCCGGGAATGAGGTGAAATTTTTTAAACCAGGATAGAAGCTTATTAAACATCATCTTCTCCATCACCTTAGCAGCTGTGGGAGTGAGGCTGATAGGCCTATAATCGTTAACTCTAGTTGCTCCTGCTTGCTTAGGGATGGCAGTCACAATTGCTCTTTTCCAAAGCCTGGGAACCTCCCCTAGAAGAAACGATATGTTGAACATGTGAGCCAGTGGTTTGCATAGAGAATTGTAGCACTTCCTGAAAAGAATTTGAGGTATACCATCGAAAGGCTCACTAACGGAAGGTTTCAGTTTTTTTTATACAGTACGAACATCAGATGGGTAGAAAATGATGTCGGGAATGTTGATTTCTTCTTGCCTTTTATGAGCGAAATCTTTCATCTCCCTTATAAATTACAAGACACAAATAATAGTATACCTCCAAGAATGTACAGTATGAGCTGTAGCCATATCGTAACTTCCTGTTATTGGATAGTTTCAGGCGCTTTAGGAAATTAATGTGGGGTACCTCATATTTTCCCCCACCATTCTCAGAATGCAAAAAGCAGTTGCCTTTTCATTTCCTTATACTGAATTTGAAGAAAATTTACCCTGTTCTTTCAATGAGACTTTCTACGGGGTAAGAATTTTAGTTCTTGCCACAACAAGTTTCTTTCATTAGCTTGAGCTTCTCTGCATTCAGCCGGCCCAAAGGAATGAAAAGCTTGGTTTTCTGCGAGAGTATCGATCCGGGGCCCAGGACTTGAACTTGGACCATGCGTGTGTTATAGTGCGCCCCTTGCCACTGCACCGCAAGACGGTATCATTTCCAAATAATTGAACTCTGTCACGTCCGAGGTAAGCAAGATTCGGAGTAGACCCAGTATCAGCTATTTTATTCATTTCATGAGTGAAGCGGTCTACAGTTTACCTAAGTATGTATAGTAGAGAAATACTCGAAATGGCAAGACTGGTAGTTACCAGCCTTGAGTTTATCCGCTTTTTTCAATATCTCCCATTATTTCAGGGTTTATGGGACTTGATAAGATGGCGCTGTTTTTAATTGGAATCTGTATTATATTCTCCGTAGTAATAGAAATGGGCCTCATTCCCCTGAACTTGAGGGAGCCCCCAATACGGCAGCGTTGGGTAGGACCGCTCGGGAGAGGCTGCTAAAATCTCAGGGCCAAAACAGGCTGCCCAAAAGGAGAAGGACTAGGATGGCGATCTGTACTTTCAACGCACGGACGCTTGCATCGGAAGCGTGTATAGAAGACCTGATGATGCAAGCCAGGAAGATCAAATACGACGTCATCGGACTGACCGAGACGAGAAGGCATCGCCCGCTGCACGCTGTATTTGAGACTGGAGAAGAACTGTTCCTTGGAACATGCGACAGTAGAGGCGTCGGCGGTGTAGGTGTCCTCGTCAACACGCACTTGGCCATGAACATCGATTCGTACGAAAGCTTAACAACCCGAATAGGACGTTTGCGATTAAGAAGATGTGGCTCAATCCCAGCTCTAACCATCTTCGTTGCTTACGCACCAACATCGAGCTACGAAGAAGAGGAGTTGGAAGCGTTTTATATGGATTTGGAGAGGCTCTACAGAGAAGACCACACTTTCTTCAAGGTCATCGTCGGTGATTTCAACGCCAAGATTGGCCCCAGAAGAACGGCTGAATAGCTTCACATCGGGACTCACGGAGTGGAATGGAATGAGCAGGGTGAAAGGCTGTCCGAGTTTATCATGACGACCCACACCATCCATGGTAACTCGCAGTTCCAGAAGCCCTCCCATTTGAGATGGACATGGGAGTCACCTGGTGGACAGTTCCATAATGAAATAGACCACATCATCTTCAATCGTAGATTTTGCCTGACCGACGTCGCTGTTGTTCCAAAGTTCTACACGGGATCGGACCATCGTCTCCTCCGCGCTAGATTCTGCTTCTCAGTGCGTGGGGAGAGAGCTATGAAGTTTCGGAAACGAAGCCCCAAGACCACCATCAACTGGAACAACATTGCTTCTCTTGCGAGTAAATGGGAGGATTCCGTTATCGACAACATCGACGAAGAATACAACCGGCTCGTCGAGCATCTTCACGATAGTGCTACGAAAGCAGAGAGTCTACAAGTAGCCAAGAGACGACTCTCTTTGGAGACTCTCGAGCTGATACGCCAGCGTGGAGTCGCGCGAGCTGCAGGCAATTATCAACGAACGTCCGAACTTGCGAAGCTATGCAGAGAAGCGATAAGGAAGATCTGAAAGAGAGAAGAGCAGCAGTCATGGACGAAGCCGCCGAGGCCGGAAAGAGCATTCGCAAAGCCCGACGGAGCTTCGCCAATTACAAGACCAAGATGACCTCCCTTCGTCGTCCGGACGGAACCGTTACTGCATCCCGGAGGGCAATGGAGAAGGTCATCTACGACTTCTACTCGGATCTCTTCGACAGCCACGTCTACCTGCCTACTCATCATCTTAGGCAAGACGAATATATCGCTCCTTCGGTTCTCCCTTCCGAAATACGACATGCCATCACGTCGATGAAGAACTGTACAGCGCCCGGTCCCGATAGGATCAAACCAGAACATCTGAAGAGTATACCACCAGTCATCATCAAAACTCTGGCTAGGCTCTTCACACGGTACCTGTCGGAATGCAAAGTGCCCACGTCGTGGAAAACGAGCAAGACTTTCTTGCTGTACAAAAAGGGAGATCCAGCCGATATTGGCAATTATCGCCCAATCTGCCTGCTGTCCGTAGTCTACAAGCTCTTCATACGTGTCATCCTAAACAGGATTGGCAGAATATTAGATGAAGGACAGCCATGCGAGCAAGCAGGGTTTCGGAGAGGGTTCAGTACAATCGATCATATCCACACCCTAACAAGGCTCATTGAAGTATCGCGAGAGTACAAAATGCCGCTATGTCTTACGTTTATCGACTTCAAGAAAGCCTTTGACACCGTTAAGACAGAAGCGGTAATTGAAGCCTGGGCAACCAGGGTGTTCCTACGCAATATATAAGGATGATTCGTGAGCTCTACGACAGCTTCACGACCAGGATTTCACCATTCTATAAGGAAGTCATTGTCAACGTGAAGAGAGGTGTTCGGCAAGGCGATACTATTTCTCCCAAACTTTTCAGTGCCGCCCTTGAGAATATCATGCGTCATTTGGAATGGGAAGACTTGGGAGTGAAGGTCGACGGCCGCTACCTACATCACCTCCGCTTTGCAGACGACATCGTTCTTATAACACCGAACATCGAGCAGAGGGAACGAATGCTGGCCGAGTTTGATAGTGCTTGTGGAAAGATCGGCTTGAGGCTGAACCTAACGAAGACGATGTTCATGAGAAACGGATTGGTACCTGATGCTCCTTTCACGTTAAACGGAACGAACATCTCCGAATGCTCCAGCTATGTGTATCTAGGTCGGGAAGTCAACATGATGAACGACCTAGCTCCAGAGCTGTGCAGAAGGAAACGCGCCGCGTGGGGAGCATTTAAGAATATCGAGGGAGTAGTGAAGAAGACAAAGAACATCCGGCTCCGCGCTCACCTTTTCGACACTGCTGTCCTTCCTGCTTTGACGTACGCCTCGGAGACCTGGACTCTACGAAAGCAGGATGAGCATGCTGTCAGCGTTATTCAACGCGCTTTGGAAAGGACGATGCTCGGAATTTCCCTATACACGCAAGTGCAGAAGGGAATCCGGAGTTCCGAGCTCCGTCACCGAACGAAGATCAGGGATGCCGTTGATTACGCCAAGAAATCGAAGATCAGGTGGGCCGGGCACGTTATGCGATATAGTGATGACCGTTGGACCAGGGCGGTTACTGACTGGATCCCTCGGGACATCAAACGAACTCCAGGAAGGCCGCCAACGAGATGGTCAGACTTCTTCACGAAAGCTCTGAACGAAAGGAATGTTGAACCTCGTGTCCCTGAAGCGAGAACGATTCACTGGACCACTCTGGCTCGTGACAGGTACGAATGGAGACGTTACTGGCGCCCGCTCGAGGAAGTCGATGATCAACGGGACGACAGGTGATACAGGTGATTCTCCGTAGTGTTCGCCGCTTTATATCGACGCGATCGTCGAGGTTTCAACGACTTTGTTAATGAAGAATTCTGTTTGCTAAGAATTAAGATTAGATTCACGAACTCAGTGCCAGGTTTCAACTTGTCGAAAATCTACGTGTTCTGTAAGTATGCATGGTCTCAGTCGATCCAATTTGGGCTGCTCTTTCTACGCTTTACTTCGGAATGGAGAATTACCTGATTTATTATTTATCAAAAATCAAAGATAGGTTGCTCAAATGTGTCCTTTACAGATAATCAGGAACGCATCAATAGCCTACAGTGTTTGGCTTCTACTTCCATGTACAATCTTAGTATTAGTGTATCGCTATTTCCTACCGCATACTGAAATTGGTCAAATCGTCTTTGCATCGTTCGAACTGTTAATGTCACTGCTAGTGTGACGTTTTTGGTTGTTACAAGGTATTGTCCAGATCAGCTGCTCTTTTCCAAGTCCGAGCCTACAAATTTAATGAATGCGCATTTTGTTGATGTCCATCCTTCTAATGGTTCACGATTTTTTGAAGATCTTCTGGCGTTACTACAGTCGACTGCTTTAAATTTCAAAGTTCCGTCCAGAAAAGTTTCTGTTGGAAAGGCAAATGTCGGAGCTCTCAACAATTCGCACCATAGAAACGTCGGTTGCGGATCTTGTTTTTCTTTTTACTTCATGTACCAGTTGACGTCTTTCAGATCCATCGCTGGGCTCTTCACATTTTCTGTAGTGGCACTTTGTTCAGCATCAAAAGTGGGTCAGACCGTGAACTACGGGAAGGGTTTGCAAGCGAAGGTCAGCGACCAATATCAAGATATCCATAGTGTTGTCACAGAGAAGTATTTTCAACTTCTGCATTCAGCTTGGACTTAGAGACCATTGTTGGTGCTTAGTAATCGATTATCGATGAATAAATTTTTAACATTTGTCCAGACAGACCTTGCACACAGTATGTTCTCTGGATCCTTCCTGAATTTACTGTGTCTTCTACATTCTCCGAAATTTTGATTAAAAATTACTTGTACGTGACATCATACTGAGTTCTGGGCGGAGGCGGTGCAGTGGCGGGCGGCGCACCAAAGTCAGAGATCGAACACTCTACGACTTGAGTTTGTGATCCATTATCAAAGTAAAAATTTCAATCCATATGACTGGGTATGTCCTAAAATAGCTTATACAGAGGTCTTCTAGGCCCAGCCACAGTTCAGCATAAGTAATGTGGTAAATTCTGAGCCCAACGACAATATTTGCAAGCGGGTCTGTTGAATTGAAGAATTAAAATTATTTGTTGTTCACTAATAAACTTTATGGAGATAAAGGCTGATTAACGTGACCCAGACTATTATAGCATTCATTCGACATGTAGCACCTCCTGACCATGAAAGTAGGAAACACTTTGAAGGCACGTTTTCTGAGATACCGTCACGATATGTCATACACTTGGGTTACAGTTCTGAAATACAGCAGATTTATCAATAATATAACAAAAAAAGCTCAATGAGTAAGGAAATAGTCAGGATAATTATTAAACATTCGATACAGTGATATGGTTTTGCTTTGGGTTCGCACGAGGTTGTTATAAAAATTTATTAGCTGACGTTTCGGCGATATCGCCCTCTTCAGAGCCTCAAAATCAATCAAAAACAATTCTTATCATCCAAGCAGCCCGCACGATAGACACGACGAACGAAATGAAGTCGTAGAAGGGGATAAATAGATAAATAAGCCCTATTCAACCACTTGTTTTTCAGAATTAGCCCATTACCTGAGGTATACAGTCAACAAAACTTATGAAGATTAGAAATGAAAGTCAAGGGAAAGTGACGTGCAAGTGATTAGTCATTGAGCACGAAAACAAAAATAGAAGTTGAATGGGCAAAAAATTAGGCTCGTTTGTTCATAGCAATGAGTCTGCCTCTAGGGACGTATGTTATCAAAAATCGACTTTCTTGTTATGCGACTGCTCAAAAAAAGTTCAAAAAGACATGGTGTTTCTCGATTGAAAAGACTGTGGAAGTCAGAGTTGTATGAAAAATTGTACCTTAGAAGGCGAGATCGGGTCCACATGCCGTAAAGAAGAGAAGAAACCGAACTGTACCAACAACTGCTTTTTTTGAAGGCCTAGTTCATGATAATTTTGCGTTATCTAGTTTTAGACGAATAACGGAAGTGATATTCCAGAAAAGTGCAAAAGTGACAAAGAAAACGCGAACACCGGCGTATCAGAAAAATATAAGTAAAAAAATAAAGAATATAAGTTGAATAAGTAGAAATTAGGCTCGGAGCGACAAAAGTTGGATGGAAGTGGTTTCTGGATGGGCTGTTCAAATGCGTGCGCCATTGCTGCAGCTGGCTGCAGCACGCTGTCTGATGCAGGGTGAGGGTCCTAGTGCGAATGATGCAACGTCTACAGCTTTTACAACGCCTACGGACTGCTTAAACTCGGGTCCTTTAAATTTGCCCGCGTGCGTCCTTAGGGGCTGCTTTCATAGTCCACGACCAGTCGCGCGACTGGTGGCGCGACTGGTCAACCGGACAGCGCTCCTCGGCTATCGTTGGGGGGGGGGGGGGGGGTAGCAGGCTCATCCTAATGAGTAATCTCAGAAACCGATTCTTACGTGATGTATGTTTTGAATGTACTCATATACTTATAAGGATTCCCTCACTCCGTTCAGAAATAGAGTATCAGAAAATGTCATCAGGGGTTTTTTCTTTGAATTTTTGTTTCTTCTGGTCCAGTATTCTATTTTACTGTATTTATTGTTGTTGTTGTTAATCTACCACAAGAGGACTCTGCACTCTATTTACGCTGAAAAGGCTTTAGGGAATCCCCTCTAGGTAATCAATCCAGGCTCTAATGATTTACATAATTTGGTAATGCACAGCTGCAGTTGAAGTCGTCTTGGAAAGTGAATCCAGAACAAGATTACAACTAACACTTCCTCACTTCAGAAAGTAATGGGTTGCTGCTCCACTCATAGCCTTCAATCTTTGTCTGTATATTCAACTGGCCTCTATCTGGCCACGCTGCTTTGATGGTAGTACTGGAGAATGTAATGTAATGTAACATAGTGAATCTCAACAATGCAATGGGCTCATCGTGGCAAATAATATGGCAAGCTCCTCATTACACCCCTATTATACAATATTTCGAAGTGCAACAATGCTGTTATTGTCAACGAGAGATCGGGTATCCTCAGAAACCAACACGAATTACGAGAAGGCACCTCCCGGGAGACATTACTGTCAAACCCGTAGTTATTAAAACGTAAACAGAAAATTCAACCTCACTTTTCAACGGCTTTAATTGCCGTCTATACCGTCATTTAGAGGTAACTGTAATAATTCCATTTTACAATACAGCGGTGGGTTTAAGTGAACTCTCAATCAGTTTTACATGGGGGTCCAACTCCACTTTTTCTTGGATATTTTATACAAATGATAATAAATTAGTTAACTACAATGTTTGAAAATGTGGTCAGTCCCGTTTTGAGATGTGCTCACTCATTCGGCTTCAGAATCGTACCTTTGAATAGGTATTGAATAGTTATATATACAAAGCTGATACAAGGGCAAGCTAAAGCTTTTATACTTCCTATAAATCTGGATATCATCGGGGGTGAGAACAGTTTTCTTTCGAGACCATGATAATGAAGCATGGCGCAGTGCTAGCTTGAGCTTAACATAAATCTCTTTTATGCTCTGCTTAATCTGATCATTCGTATGCTCCCAAACCGATAGAAGAAATGGGTAAAGAAGTGAGAAGTTGACAGCGTTCTCCCTTCTGGTGATTCGCGGCTGTCTAGGCAGATAAGAAGTTTATGAATGCAGCAGCGAATCTGTCAAAGAAAGCTACAATTATGTTACTTCCTACCTCTTCCTACATAATCAGGGATCAAGTGCAGTGGAAGTGGGAGTCCAACCATGTATTGGTTCCAGATTAAATCTTGGGCTGAGCAATTAATGAACTCTATCAAACGTGGTTTGAAGATTCCGAATCGAACACCACTTGGCTCTGTTCATCGAGCGGAGCTCAACACTGATTCACCCGGCCTTATTGAATCAGGCGCTAGTAGACTACATGGGACATTGCGAGTACTTCATTTATGCAGAATATTTCTATCCTTCCATATCACCTTGGAATTTCACATAACAAGTAAGAGACTCTTGTTCAACTTCCCTACCCGTTTGAAGGAATTCCCTAGGCACCCATCTCCACTTCACGTAATTTTTGTTGACTGAACGCCTCGACTGTTTCTACGAAACAATCCTTAATTGGGGCTCAATTATCTTTTCTCCCTCATTTCAGTAATTGTGATCTTTGCCTGTTAGGCCCCAACATACCTAGTTCGGTTTCTCATTCGGCGCAATGGAGATCCCACATCGTATCTTCGGGAATCCAGAGTTTCCTCTCGTTTTTCCGTCAGTCCGATTACTGAAGGCTACACCTATTTTTTATATTTATTACTGTATCGAGTGCTTCATAATGGTCCTTACTGCTCCTTTACTGGTCAAATTTTGTTGTACTATCAATAAATCTGTTCTATTTCATCGAAACATGATCATTATCCTAAAGGTAAGAATCTCTTCTCTTCTGTGATATGAGGGTCGTTGTTGTAATCAGAGGGTTCGACAGAGAGGGCATCCCAGAGCTGTCAACCTGAAGCAGAACACCCCTTTCGTAGCAACCTCAGGTTGGTTGCGAATGCAAACTGGGTTGAAAGATCACTTCAAGAGGTCTTTCGAAGAAGTGCTGGTAAGCTGAAGTAATAGGGGAATTGAGGCAATCCGACGAAGCTCCATCGCTTTTCAGGAGTTTCCCAATTTTCCACGTCACATTCACTACAAAAATACCTCTGTTAATTGGACTGGGGTTGGTCGAAATTAAGAAAATGGTTGTATAGACGTTGAAGTTCCTAGAGCTTTTTTGTATAAGGCAATTGGCCATTAGCATGTTCTTAGAAATATTTTTCGACAAAGATTTGCTATGAAGGATTCCTTGATAACCGCTATATTATAGGTTACCCACCCAAGAGCCTCTAGAGTGCGGGGATATCGCGTTTTTGGAAGTTTTACAGGAAGAATTTATACGAGCTCTAAATCAGGAACTCTCCCTATAGGCGAAAATTTCTGTCTTATTTCTTTTTGCATAAGTCTCAATCTACAGTATAACATACTAGGTTGCAGTACCTTGGGACCTTGTCTTTTTCAAGATTTTAAATAGGATCAGAAGTTGCGTCACCCGAGGAAAAAACGACTTCTCCCTTCGACTTTGTTGTTGCAAAATTGCAGAGTGATCCTTACTGTTTAGTGCCACTACTGTGCTTTCTATGGGCTACAATTTTTTCGTCTAATTATTATTTTCGTCGAGACAGGGATGTTAAATGTCAGAGGTATGCTTTTGACTCTCTTACTTCCTCTTTTTATTGCTTTAAGGCTTTGCTCTCTAGACACCAATTACTGCAGGTTGCAATCTGCGAAACCCAGCATTCCTGAGACTGTTGAAAGGTGACAAACTAGTCTGGGAAAAGCCCAATTAGATTACCTTGGAGAAAAACACGAGAAGGAGCAAAAAAGAAACTGTTCAATGTCTTTAAGATAAGAACGCCTCTAGGAATCTATAGGGGTTAGCGACCAACTGTCTTCTTGACTCTTTAGGTCAGTTTTCTCGCATTGTTCAATATTCCCCACTTCTAGAAAGAATCGAGTTCACATCACTTTTCATAGCTGTCTGCTATGCAAGCTTATTTCTCAAAACTACAAGCATTACTATATTTGTATCTATGCTCGTTGAGCGTTTTATCGCTTCTTACTACATCGATGATTACGAGAAGAAATCACGCGTATGGGTAGCCATTTTGGCGCTGCTTTCATCATGTCTTATATCTGTTTGCTTCACAACTCCACTTATCTTTGGTGAGAAGATTTTCAAGTACCTGGGTTCTGGAAGAAAAACTGGGTTATGATCGCAAAACTCAAGGTTGTGTTTGTCCGTTTTTACAGACGGAAAACATGTATAAATTCAAGCCTCCATAACGTTCTCAACGTTTTTTTGCAAAATATTTAGAGAGCATGTTAGAGGCATGGCGTAGAAGGGGTCGTATTTCAGCGATAAACACAATGAGTCTTATCCACGGTGCGTTTTCACTTCGAAAACCGCCCCCTTATTCAACGTCCGTTCGAAATCGCAGTGGAGTACCCTCGCTTACTCCCATTCAATGACTTGCGGTGGCTAGCTGATGTGTAAATCGTTGTTTCTATCTTCCCAGACGGGTCCGGCACTGATAGCCGATCCCGAAGGGATGGAAGGCTTGGTTGGCTCAGACGAACATCTATCCGGGATTCGAAGCAGGACCATGAGCGTGTGACAGTGAGACATTTGACACCACCTAGATGGTACCATTACTGAATAACTGTACTCGGCCTCGATTGAGCTAGACAAGCTCTGAAGGAGACCGAGTAGTACTAGCTACTTCAAAAGCAAAGTTGGCCTCAGAATTTACCCAAGTACAATTGTACAGTAAAGAAATAGAGAATTAGAAATGCAAGACTGAAGATTACTAGCCTTTCTTTCACTCTCTTTCTCAGTAACTCTTTTTATTTCAGGGTTTGTGGGAATTGACAAAGTGGCGCTGTTTTCGATTGGAGTTTGTATGATATTCTCTATAGTGTTCGTCACTTTGTATCGACGCGATCGTCGACGTCTCAACGATTTTGTTATGAGAGATCCTCTTTGTTATGAACTTAGCACCAGATTTCAACTTGTCGAAAATCTTCGTGTTTTAAAGGTATGCATGGTCTCGGCCAGTATAGTCTGAGATGCTTTTTCGATGTTATTATGTTCAGAAGTGAAAAAAAAGTCCTCCTGGAAATCAGTTACTTGAAAGCCTAACATAGGTGCCCAAACATGCCCTTGCAGATAATGAGGAACGCATCGTTAGCCTTCAGTGTCTGGGTCTCACCACCATGTGTTCTGTTAGTATTGGTATATCGCTATTTCCTACCGTATACTGAGATTGGTCAAATCGTTTTCGCAACGTTTGAACTGATATTGTCACTGTGAGTTTGATTATATTCTTGTGTGCCGTGATGAGGAATTTTCTGAAACAACTGTTTTCCTGTGAACCTTCAAATGCAATGAAAGCGCCTTTTATTCTTTCTCTTCCTTCTGATGACCGACGATTTTTCAAAGATCTTTAACGTTACCGCCGCTTTCCACTGTAGGGATGTGTACAAAACTGATTTTACTAGCGTGAACCCTCCTATAATTGCTCTACACGAGTTGATTTTGCAGAGTTTGAAGGTTTCGTAGAATGGTGTATTCATTTTGTTCACAGAAGGCTACAACTCCTCGTATTTTCTCATGATATCACAGAATTTCCAAACCACTTCCAAAACGATCCACAGATTTTTAATTTCGTGCGAAAAAAGTTCCTTCTGGGAAGAAAAAAGTGGCAGCCGCGACCAACTTATACCCTAGCTAACTATGGCCTCAATGGTTACGGATCTTCTCCCCCGATGTGCTTCTTTTATCAGTTGACGTCTTTTAGATCCGTCGCTACTCTCTTCTCATTTTCTGTAGTGGCGCTTTGTTCCACATCAAAAGCGAGTCGGATGTTAAGCTGCGGGAACAGCCTGCAAAGGAAAGTCAGCGACCAACACGAAGAAATCCACAGAGTCGTGACAGAAAAGTATTTTCAACTTCTTCAATCTGCTTGGACCTAGAGAATTGTCAGTGCGTAGCAATAGATTATTGGTGAATAAAGTCATATTTGTGTAGACAGATGCTGCGCACGTTTTATTCAATCCTGTCTAAAGTTAGTGTGTGTTTAACACTATCTAGGTTTTTTAATGGATATTTCTTGTACCTAACATTATACTAGGTACTGGGCGGAGGTAGTACAGCGATAAGTGGCTCACTATCACTCATGAAAGGTTCAGGGATCGAACACGTTACGACTAGAAGTTTGATTAGCTAATTCGCATTTCATTGACAGAAGGTAGTCACTTCAACATAATAACTGGACTGGAGGGCAGTCTGTCGTAGAGCGAAGTTCATGGTAAATTCTAAGCCAAATGACAAATTTCACAAACGGGTCTGTCTGAATTGAAAAAATTAAATGATTTGTTGTTTACTGAAGTGACTTCATGGAAATAAAAGCTGAATAACGTGGACCACAATGTTACACTATTTCTGTGGCATGTGGCACATCCTGACCATGGAGGTAGGAAACACTTCAGAACACTTCGAAGACTCGTTTTTCTTCAGGTGTAACTCTGCCACAATGTTTTAATGCAGCACCGGTTCTGAGAACAATAGAACCAATTCGGCAAGAAAAGCAGAATCTGTATTGTGCGTTTAGGCTTAATTCTGGCCGGCCCACTGTTGACAGGGGGACACCAAACGTTAGGAATTTGAAGCAAAAGTACAGTCAAACCAAATGCACTATCCTTGGTTGATGAAAAGAAATTCTACTTGCATAACTTTACTTGAGCACATGCTAATGATTTGCTTTGAATCATTGAAATTCTGAAATGCTTAGTTGTGCACAAAGATCAACAGTCGCGATATAGGTAGTGGTGGAATGCACCACTGAATAACACGTACGAGAAGAATGAACACAAATTTATTATAAAAAACAACAGAACAATAAACGCGGTGCAAGAGCAAAAACAAATTACAAACAAAGGACAGATGAAACTCTGCAGATCACATGGCTTCGCGGGGTAGTCAAAGAGAGAGAGAGTGCGCTCCGGCGTTCCCCTGAACACACTCGCACTGATTCTCATGTATGTGTACTACCAAACCCACCTGCCCCTAAGAGATACCTAGAGACCTATGCTGGTTTTGAGATCTCGGCCACAAAGGCCGCTACACGATTCCTGCCACTTAGGCTAGATGTGGCCGCTAAGGCCCTCCGACTATCTGGGTCACCTAGACCCCCGAGCTACGGCCACACAGGCCCTCAATGAAAGCTCGCCCACAAAGGCCTTTAAGGGATGAACCGGCCACAGAGGCCACACAGAGAATATCAGGGATGGGGGAGACCTCAACTCAGACGAGCACACGAGTCTAAAACCTAACTTACTGAGCCACCCTACTCGATACCTTCGCTTCCCCGCGGGATCAGTTTCTGACCTTCTATGATCATTAGCACGCCTTGCATTTAGGGGGTCGCTCGTCCGTGCGGTCTCTCTCTTCGGGGCCGGAAAAAATGGAGTCATCTTGTCCTGACCTTGTGAAGAAATATGTTCTGACAGATAGGCGTCTCAAGTTGGAGACAATATAACATCAAGCTGGTCGTTCCGGCTTTGCAGCCACTTTCCATGATCGGGTAAGCTGAATAAAGTAGGCATCCGATGCTCCACGATGATCACTGAGAGCTCTGCTCTCAATGCCGGTTCCGATGCTTGGTTTTTTCCGAAAAAACGAGCCAATGTTGGCAGCGACTCCAAGGTTGACAGCGAATACCGATGTAATAATGACGAAGGATCTTAATATGTAGTTCTAGACCAGTCAGTAACGCACAACAACTGTGGTGAGGAATAGTATACACGCACAGTAGCGTAGCGCTCACTCAAAAGTCTTCGGCCAAACGCTTCTTCAGTCGCACTTTTCAGTCGTAAATCCTTTCCTACTTGATATAATCATGCGAAATTTTAATATGTTCAGCATGGGTGTATTGTGAATATTTACCACTATTAATCTGCAATCTGATCATGTTCCAGATACCCCAAAAGACTTGAACTAAAAATCAGCAGGAAATAGAGATGGTGGACTTTCTGAAATTCTTTTCATTTTTGCCTTATCTTAAGTGTACGAGCCCCAATGCCGAACACGATAGAGAATAAAAACACTCCTAAGGTGCGAATAACTGCAGACGTCACTAAATTTGTTTTAGCGAAATCTGCTCCCGCATAAACACCTTGCTCTAGTATGTGGATATTGCTGCTCCACAGTCAAGTAGTGTTGGATAGTGTGAAATGTGCTCTAGTTAAACATATCAAATTTTCGCGCGATTTCCTCCACTAAAAAAAGCTATGAGCGGAAAAGCGTAAAAGCTTTCAGCCGCAGACTCTTGAGCGCTACTGTATGTGTGCGTGTATGTGTGTATCGTGAGTAGTGTCTGACTTACAGATAAAGACTCCATGTCACTTACATAGCAACGGAAACATCGACTATCTGATGACTCATCTGGTTCCAGTACAACAAATGAGCCAGAACCGTTTTGGCGAGAGCGAATGAGCAGCAAGAAATCACAGAACTGGTGGTCCACATAAGCGATAGCTGGGTCAGCACCTTAAAGAATTATCCTAACAAAGAATTCATGTAAATATATGTAGTATTTCATTAGTAAATGAATATATGTACATATATGCATATACATATGCATATACATATACATGTACATATGCATATACGTATACCTATACCTATACATATACATATGTTCACATACACAGGTATCAGTTAGATTGCTCAAGCAGTAGCGGAACCTGGTGGTTACGCCAGGTCGTCGTTCATAGAAACTGAAAAAGCCTGAGAGACAGCCGTTAAGCATTTAAACTGACACTTGCGCACTCCTTTAACTGTTCTATCCATCAATAGAAGATCTCCACGGAAGTGTCCGATTTTTTGTGTTGATGCATGCTCATGCTGAGCAATTCCTAGGAGTGATCCAACGGAAGTTCAGAAAAAAACTTGCTTTCATCATTCTGAGGTTTTCTTTCAGTTGGAATTTTGTACTCAGAGTATACGCAGTATCTTCGTGGTATAAACCCTTGTCCAAAGCTCGCATTCTTCTGAGATCTCGGCGAAACAGTATTACATAGGCCACGCAATAGGCCACGAAAAACAAGGCAGCTGCAGTCGTGATGATGACTGGGTTGATTCGACCTCAAATAAAATCATTGTTTACCGAAGTATTTGGGCTGTAAGAGGCTATTTCGCTTTTGCCTTCACCTCTCGCGCCAAAAAAGCAGTAAAATTAGTAGTTGGACTAGAATGTGATGACAAAAGTCGCATGGAAGGGAGTTGTCCTGCGTGCAACGTGTGCGTCCTAGTGCGAATAGTGCAACCTCCGAAGATGCGTGCGGCAAATTGCGCGGAGAAGTTCGTAACGATTTGAACGACACTGGCGCCTATCACTGGGGCCTAAATTTGAAGTTGAGTAGATTAGAAAGATCATCTGACTCTACTAAACTATTCTACTTTGAGTTTGTGCCCCGAAAATTGGCATCAGAGTCGTTCGAATCGCCACCCACTTCGCCGCGCAATTTGCCGCGCGCATCCTCGGACGCACGTTCGTACCGTCCTCCCGCCGTAAGATCTCGTTCGCCTCTTAATGTGTACTTCTGCTGAGCCAACTTTACAATCCCTATTACGTTCTATGTTGGCTGTTTTTTCGAGCCGACTACCCTTACTATCAGACCATCCTTGGGTGTCGAAGGTTCACCCAAAGGGAAAATCGGTGAGTACCCCATTTTAAAGTGAACTAGGCCTTTAACCATGAGTCCTGTGAGTTTCTTAAAAAAGAAAACCATATGTATATCACGAATAAGTAGTAACTACGAAGAAGGTAATAAGGCTTACGTCCCATCTAGACCATTGTTCTACTCCACAGCTTCCTCCGTGATGTCCGTACAGTTTCACATCTGGGGAAAAATCACAGCAACATTTTTATCGTGAACTGAGCTATTGATGCCAAAGTAGCTACAGATTTAGTGCAAAATACCCAAGCTTCGTTCAAATCGCTCTCCCCCATCCCTTCCTTGTCAAAGACCTAAGCGCATGATAATGTTTTTTCACCGAGAAAGTGTAAGATATGTATTATAAAAGGAGTTTTTTAAAAAAATTCATTTTGTAACCAAGCAAAATTTCCAACAAAACCTCACCCAGAACGTCGTTAAAGGCCGAAATCGCTGATATGATTACAGCGAGGGGAATGATAATCCTGTGTATCCATGGTCGTGGATATTTCTCATAATCATTTATATACTTCGAGGCAAAGATACGTTCAATAATAACAGCTGGTAAATACAATATCATGAGGTTCAAGCACCATAAACGAACAAAGCAAGCCGTGACCAGGAGGACGCCATGGAGGAGTTTTTCTAAACAGCATATTCTCATATTACATAAGCACTCCAAAAATTTAAATTCAATCATGCATGTCTGCTGTAAAAGTATTTGCTTTTGATGTGTAGTATCAACCCGAATTACTGATTACCGTATGATATCAGCAATGTACGCTGATACCTGATAGTGTTTTAGAAATTTGTAGTGAGACCTGCTCCTGAAATACTCGAAGATAGAGCTCATCGCTAGAGGCGCTGTTGCATTCCTACACCAAGATGCTTTCTCTTCAAGATCCTGCCTCTCTTTTTATAAACAAGGTGGCAGCTTTGCCTAACACTGCAACCTTCTGGTTTTCCTAAAAGTGAGGAAAAATTCGTCGGGCTCTTCGATGGTGGAACCTGGCGTCACTTCCATTTGAATTTTTTTTTGAGGAAGAATTTTAGTAAGGGTCTGCCCTGCTTGTTAGAACATTTGCCCTTTATAACCTTAGTAAAATAGTCAATGTCCATCTGTAAATCGCTTAGCTACAGTACCGTAGATAGAATCGATCTGTAAGAGAGCTTTCACACAGAAATCCGAAACCTCGCTGCCGTCTGGTATGGCTCTTATCCAAGCTTCAAACTTACAATTAGACTTATCAATGATCATTGGAAAATCACTACGTATTACGATTTTCGTAAATTTTTGAATTTAAATAAAGCTGTACCTTCAGGAGATAGAACTTGAACGTCATAGAGAAATAACACGGTACGAGCCATAATATTCGGATAGAAGCAAACCAATAGAGCCTGCAGTAATGGCGACACTTAGTGAGTGGTTAATTTCCGATAAAATTAACACAAATTTCGAAATGTCATTTTCATTTCGCTCTCTTCTGATACTATATATACTTTCCGCACATCTTTGTACAGAAGGACTATGCGCATCCTTCATATAGTTTTGGAGAGAAGGTTCCAAAACTGCCTTCAAAATTTTTGCGCTATGAAGGAGTGTGTGGCGGAATTTTTCCAACTTCTCCAATAACTCACATTCAGACATTCATTCAGACGTCAAGGATCAAGAGATTACATAAATGAGTTAGTAGCGCTCATTATCTGTGGACGAGTGTGCGCCATCTGGATCACAAGAAGTGTCCACTCTAATTATAACGAGTAGAAACCAGAACACCTGATCTTCGGCCCCTTCAAGTAATAAACGGCATCGTTGCAGGAGATACCGGAAACAATGAATAACCCTACAACACCGAAAGGAGATCGGATCTCTTCTAGTCTAGTCATGATTAACTTCAACTTATTTCCATGGTCTTCTGGTTCTTCAAGGTTAATATGGCTTTTTTCTTCTAAGAAGACCTTCGCGAGTGACTTTTTCTCGTTGTGCGAAGTGGACAAGAAGTTATGAGGTTGATGCGATAATAAAAAACAAATATACATATATCGTTGTTAGAACATTAATACACTCCAGAGTAATCGTGGACTTAGAACAGTGATAATGTAGTATGCCCTGAGCGCTTCCCCCGGTAAGCTGTCACGACCATCGCATATCAACTTCAAGCGATCGTTACTATGAATACGACTTCGCTCCATTGGCTCCACTAGAGAAACGTTCGGTTTTGTGAAAGGAAGTCGTGTTCCGTGTGTTCTTTCCAGTACAAAAGTGCCAGTAGCGAACAGCGTTACTGTCAATTTCGATTATATCACCATCATCGGGAGTTTCTGAGGGCCATTGCATGTCAAGGGGAGTTCGCGTTTTTTTCCGAGAACCTCTTCGACACAATACGCTGCTGTTCTCGAAGATCAGCAAAATTTCCGTCAATTAGAAACTTGCGAGACAATTAGCAAACACCGGCTATTCAATAATTTAGCTGCTCGTAAATACAGCCGTTCAGTCTTGGTTATGGCGTAATCACCTACACAATTATGTTGTTGTCAGATGGGATGGATAGAGTGCATTCTTATTGTAAATGAAATCATTAAGTGTTAATGACTTTAATTCATTCCAAAAAAGACTCACCTGTGTTATTCGTACAAGATTTTTGTGAAATAACGATGTTTTGTTGAAAGCACGTATCACAGTGGGAAGGAATGCAAGCGAAAAGCAGATAGCCAGAAGTTCAATAGCGACAAGAGTCCAAAATATTGGACAACCGAGTGGCTTCGAACTGACGAGGGACAAGGTGAAGTTGTTATTCCCAATCGCTACTTTGATCATCCTCACCTAGAGGAACGGGTTAAACTACAGACGCCTTAATTCAAGCGCTGCTAGTCAGTCATACGTTAACCTTCAAGAAAAAAAATGAAAAAATTGTAAGTGCAGAAGTGCTTTTCGTTGAGATCACGTTGCACAGGAGGGAAAAAGCAAGGAGAGCAAGGAGCTTCAACTGCGATATAAACAAAAGCACGATTCTACAAAACCCAGGGAAGTAATTAAAAAGTAATTTCCGCAGAAACTCCGCAATTCACTACGACAAATCCCGACGATTTGTGGCGACAAGCATGGTTCACTGATAATTTCTTATGATGAACAGCTTTACAAAGCAATGTTAGAAGAGATTAGTGAGCGAAGACTTCAAAAATCTTAGAAAATTAGGCGGTTTACCCTTGATTACCATGCCAACGTGATTGATGGTTGTTTTGTTTTGTACAAGGAACAATGTGACATGATAGAGTGGGAGGTATCCCCCCCCCCCCTCACCAGACTCCGAAGAGTTTGCAAGGTAGACAAAGCTTAAGGGGCTTTGCTTGAACCCGCCCACAGAACAATGATTTACATGACTCTTTCTTTTTCTTGATTATTTTTTGAATGTTTTTTCTCAATAAAGATTCATTCCCCATGGGATAACATTTGACGATTAGAGTCAAAGCTGGCTGTTTCTGGGTTTCACCTGCCACAACATTCCAGCATATCCAGCAAATACAGCTTTGATTTCTTACAAAGAACTAGTTTATTCAGCACGACCTGATTGAGTCTTCACGACATTTCGCCTCTGTTCGATTCCTACAAGAGCTCTGCAAGTTGGTGACTCTCGGCAATTGTATAGGGATGTGAATGAACAGACCAGGTTGATGTCCGCTTGCCCATTGTGAGCAACATCTTTTCATCTTTCTTATGATTCACAAGATTGAGATAAGATAATATACCTTTAAGAATATACAGTATGAGCGGCAGAGATAACGTAACTTCCTGTTATTGGATAGTTTCATGCGTCGCCTTATAGGAAATTGATCCATTAAAGCAGTTGTTATTCCTTTTTTCATTAATTAGGTTCGATAATATTTTACGAAGCCCTAATTTTGTTTTTTTATTAGATTTTCCGCGAGTTATAAATTTTAGATCTCGTCATAGAGTTTTTCTCTTGGACAGCTACTAGCCATATCATTCGACAATTCTTAAAAAGAGAAAATTGGATTTTTTTGGATCTGTTAAAGTCAAAGACATTTCTAAACTCCGGTGGCTCAGATGGATCGGCACATCGAGTATGGGGAAGTTATTATGAGCACCGAAGTCGAAAATGAAACCTTCTGGAAAACAAAACTGTTTATTCTCTTCTTATAAACAACAAATTTGCACTTATCATAGGCTTGCAAGAAAAGTAGCTGGAAACATGTAATGTTCATTTCACCATCTTCTTAACTGCCGAACGGCAGCCGCTCGACCATCATTCCCTAGAAACCTACAGATGTCTGCATTTTCTGCAAAAGTCGTTCAACATAGTATAAATCAGCTACTTATTAATACGATTAATGATGCCGAAAAGGTAATTACTAGTTTCAATTACTAGTGTGTTTAACAGGAATGACATGAGCTGAGAAAGTTCCATTCAGATGCTGTTAGACCTTCCACGAGACGGTGATCGAGTGGAAGTGATCACGTCGTCGTCTCATGAACCCAAATCACAAGGAACATATGGTTCTGGGCAAGGAAGGACCACACAAGACGTTGTAGTCGATACGATGACGCCTAGTAAAACATCCGATGAAATACAGAGAATGCTCGGATACCCCGAATCGTCTAGTACTAGCACGGTTCGGATCGCGCAATAGCCTTAAAGCATTTTGACATTCTTTGAAAACATTTCCTGCAATGTTCACATCTCGGACTACGTCTGTACCCTATGGGACATGAGCTGCCTGGAGTCGGAGCGTCAGAAGGCCAGTCTTTGAGATCCCCTTCCTGATAACCACTTGCGGAAACTCATGCCATGACTTCCACCTCTCTTTGGTTCATGGAAAGGTTGACTACTCCCTTCTCCCTCTCCCTTCCCCCTATCCGGAATCCCAACCCTACCCCAGTCTTCATCCTATTGGAGTTACCTTTTGTACAGTGTAGTACGAGGAGAGCCTTTATTCCGCAGTGCCCTCAACTTACCTACCACCCGCAGGCCTTCAGTTCTCAACTTTTCAAACAGCCCCACAACTTATCAAAACTGGATTTGCAGGACACGCCATTGAGTCAAGATGGTTCTTCATTGTCGAGTGGTACATCAGTAGATGATCGGCGAAAAGGGTCTGTTTATAGTTCCTTTCACCGAAGCAGCCACATGCCGCTCATTCTGGATGTTACAGAGCGGTATATCCGGCTAAAGTTGCTGAAGATGCCGTCGAAAGTGTACTCAAAGACAAGGCAGAAATCGTACCCGGATCGGTATGTTTCTTCTTCAAGAACCTCCCTTTGGGATTTGCTGCTTCTTGAGGTGCAAAAATTCAGAGCGATATTTCCGATTTTAGATCCAAGTTTCCCCATTGCGGCAGATGGCAGGCATCTTAATCGATCTGATAGTGATGATAAAGATGAAGTCAGGCGGTTCACGGACGGTGAACATGCAGATTGAATGCCCAAATTTCACACCGAAACGAATACGAATCGATGGAAGCTGGCATTCGATTGTCTAGCCAAAGGAGACGATCGATTTCAAATGTTGTATTACCTGTTTTACGTCCTAGAATGCATAAACTCACACAATGCTGTCTTGATACACTGGTAATAAAACTTACATTCAATTATGATTGTTTTTGTAAGAAGGAGGAGGAATGGGTTAAGGTAGCACTGTGACAGTTGAAGCACAGACATATCAAGATTGAATCCCAGATATTCTTGAGCCTCCCATACCTGTGGGGTCGCTGAGTTTGTACCGAACTCTGGGGGAAAGCAGCGAACTGGGAATCTTCTCATGGGTAGGGCTTGCAGGTTATTGTACAGGCCATCAGTATTAAAGCCGAATGTGATGCGCATACCAGAAGTGGGATTGATCAATTCCAAAGGACATAAGAGTAGGACCATGCGGAGGAATAGGTTCAGAGATAGCAAAACATCAGGATAACCGAACAAAAGTAACGAAATGATTTTGTAATGGCACTCAGTCGGACCCCCAAACTACTTTAAAATATGTTTGCACATCGGTGATACACGACATTCTCGGCAGTAATCGGACATGCACTCCAATGCTTTAACGAGGCAGGTAGCCGAATTACCCGAATAGCGGATTCCGTAGATTCCCTCAGTCACAAAGAACCACACGATGAGGAGGAACTAGTAGAGGGCGATAAATTCCTTTCCAAAAATAGCAAGAAAAGGATCATCGCATTCTGAGATCAGGACACATTCTGTTTGCCTTTGGTGGGGAAAATTCTTCGTCACCACGTGTGGCCCTGCACTCAAAGATCCTCCATTAGCTATCAGGTGTTGCCGCTAGTCCTACAAGAGTGTACGATCAAAGAATGGTGATGATTTCCTAAGCTCCGATCATCATTAGCATTTCCACTTCCGACAATATCGAAGACACCTACATACCATCATCACATTCTCTGAACTCTTGGGATGCTACCGTATCATAAATCTGTAGTGTCCCTTTGATTGCGGCTCAGTTTATCAGTTCGTGAGCTGTTCAAAAGGAATAAAGTGGCGACAGAGACAGTGCATCGAAGAGGGCTTGGTGGGGGCCGCGATTCGGACAAGAACAAATACGATGTCGTCCGCGCCTCCTCATCGGCCAGCTCTCTTCTCCTATCCAAAAGAGTCGCACACCGGGGTGGACAGACCCCTAAGCGACCGCCCACCCTTCCCTGATACCTCAAACACTCACCACACGTCCCGTACACAATCGAATGCACCGACTCTTCGCGTTGACCATCCTGTTTGCAGGTACAAACCGACTTTCTTTCCATTTATGGATGTCTATTTTGGACATTGGCATTCTGTAGCCACATTATTCTATTCGAGTTCACGAATCTGCCCGTCGTTTGCTGATTTTCGTTAGCAGCTCCCGTGATCAGCTACTAGATGATAAGCTTAAGCACTCTGAAACTTACTGCTCCCCAAAACTGTTTCAGTGATTGAGACTTCTGCCGATTTCTCGGAGAAGTTACGGAGCACAGAAGCAGTATAAATACTAAATACTTGAGGCAGCTTTCCCTCTTGACCTCGCCTATGACATCTTTCTCTTTGAGCAAGTTCTAACTGAGCCAGACCGCTATCAAACTTTCAGAGCATTACCAGCTCCCATAGGGAGTTTGCTGAGCTTCTGCAAGGCGATTTCTTGAAAAAGTTCTATGCTTCCTAGCACTTCATTCTCCATTAAACAATAAAAAGCTTAAGTAAATAGCTGTGGTCCACTGCGTAAATGCGTGCCGTGAAGGTGACACTGGAATGCTTTGTTCTACTTAAGTGCATATTTACCTATGAAAAGAAACGCTGCTTTTTTTGATCTGACACAAAAGGATGACTCCCCTCGGTCAAATATTCTGGGCGTTGACCAAATCCTCACGTTCACATCTACCGATAATTGCAAAAATTTCGAGTACAGTTAATGCATGGGTAAAAGCTCCTAAAGGCTTCACTCAGGACGAGAACTCGGGAAAAAAGAAAAGGAAAATTTGTGCTGAACGAATGGAAAGGACTTTAAGGATCAAGCGTCATCTTGGAATTTTCATCATCACGTCTTCATTAGCTGACGTAATTTTCTGTTTTTAAGGAGGAGTCATCTGCAAAGAGCAATGCCGGATAGGAGACGACTGTGGCAGTTGTGTACTTATACAAGAAGGCGATAAATGCAAAGAAGAAATCACACTAGATTCATTATACTGTGATGGTAAAACAAAGTAAGGAATGCAAACCATATTTTTTTGACTTTCATTGGCAGGAAGACTAAAATTGCTTACAGTGCATCATTGACTAGCTAATCGTTAGGCCCTAAATTTGAAGTTGGAAGCTTCGTAGGCTTTTTCAATTTTTTTTTCAGCTAGTTAGTGAAAGTGGCAATAAGTAAAACCCTACATGGGACGTTTCTTTTCATAGTCTACCACTACGACCTAACGAAACCGGACCATCAGTTAACCGGGGGTAACTTTTGGTGGTTGGGTGAGGGGGTAGCTTTCAATGGCAGCTTATTCTTTCTGCCCGACCCATTTTCCCGAATGATGTTATGTCAGTGTCCTCAATAGGTATGTACTGACGTAGTGTTCGAAGGATTTCATCATCACAGCAATCAGCAGTTCCCCAGTGGATTTTCCAACACAGCGTTAGACATGTGGTGCTTCCCGAACCATTATTTTACGCAATGCGTTTGCCCTCTATTCGGGATTTTTTAACTGATGATCATTTTCGCGAAGGCTTTCCGAGAATTTTGAGACTTTCTCAGACCATCTCATTAAGCTTTAACTGAAGCTCATTGTCGCTAAATTACTCTCAGTCGTAGTTACAATGCCCAAGACTTCCAATTTCAGCAAGACAGATTTGCATGAAAATGCATTTTTGATCTGTAATCTGGTGAAAAATCGAATCGAACGTAAGATCTGCGGTAGTGGCCAATACTTCATCGACGGCAAATGCCGGCATGGTCATGTCCGGTACAAGCGGCAAGGTACTGCAGGCTCAGGAAGAGTTGGGGACTTCTGTTCGTTCAACACCGACTGCCTAACGGTGAGTTATTTGGAAAAAGCAGAAAAATCAGTAGAGTTTGAAAGTATATGCTTGCATGGGTATCGATTTATACTGTTCGCTGTATGCTCCGCTCTTCTGGATCGCATTAAATACTAATAACATTTCACCATAACTGGTTTAGTAAGCTCCTTCCAGCAGAGTAGATAGAGGGAGGGGAAGTCTAACAATAAGAAAAGAGCAGTCTTCTCAAAGACTTTTGTTAAAAACCAGGCTCAAGTGCTTACCCAGATCCAGACACAGTCCATACCTAAGGAACGTACTATTCTGTAGACAAACTTATCATCAGTTTCACCTCTAACCCACTCATCATCTAAAAGGAAGCAAAAGGAGCTCATGGGATCAGCCAACCTCTTTCAACGATGGCCTATTTAACGGCTCGGTCTCTCGGTTTGGATTCTCAATGTCTTCTTTCTCATGGTTCCTAGATGAGACCTGATACCGTTTCCTAGATCTGTGGTAGTCACGCTACAATGTGCACTCACAACTTCAGTGGGGAGTCATATTTCGAAAATTTTTCTTGGGCTATTACTTTTTTACAGTCTAAATGGGCTATTGCTTCTTTACAGTCTAAATGTTACACAAAAATCATTCCATAAAATTTCGGATAGATTCACTTCACGTGGAGTAGAGTACAATAGAATTTATTCAGGGCATGTTCTGCTCGACAGGCTCATGCACATGTCTCAGCAACTTCGTCGCCATCCAAGGCTACTGCTACCTCAAGAAAAACCCTGGCGAGAGTGGCTGTCAGTACGCTGAGCAGTGTAGTGCAGTCTGGCCAGAGAGTCGTTGCGAGAAGTCGCGATGTGAATGTCCGGAAGACGTCAACGGTATACCGTATGTGCAGGCGAAAACTCGTGACGGCGTCATCTGCATCCTCCATTCGGGTGAGGACGGCGACCCCGTGCCCAAATGTCCTCTGCCCGAATACGATGACGACCTTCTGACGATGCCTGTTTCACAACTTAGGAATCCGGCAATGACCGATCCTGACGATACCGAAGTGGAAATGGGTGAACATGTGAATCCACTTCAATTCTGCACATCCTCATCGACCGATTACACGACTTTCGTCGCTAATGGTGGTGGAGCCTGCGTCTATTCGAACGATCCTCAGTCATCAGATGGCATTTACATCGCCGACATCTACGACTGCGTCACATCGCCAGCCTCGATGGCCAATGTGAAGACCGCGATGGAAGGTGTTTACGATCTTCATCCGACCACTGACGGAATTTGCTGTCCAAACCGAGGTCAGCTGTGGTTTTTTATCCGCTTTCCATTTATGTCTTATTGTTCGAAATTTGAGATACGAGAAAATGGGGGAAAATATAAACAAATTGCCCGATCCTTTTAGATTTAAGCTTTTTCGGGATGAGCCGTGCATTCAATTTCAATCCAAAAAATCAATTCCATCCAGAGAACTATTCGTTCAACTTTTCTTGTGACGTTATGGAGGCATAACCGTGAGAGAATGCAGCAAATTCTAGATTCTACTCAATTTGCTATCACCACACGTTTTTTTTGAGTCGAGTGGCATCAGATGATGATGGCGTTTTCAGCATTCACCTGTATCCAGCCGAAACGTGAAGCAGACACCGGCTCAGCCGCACCGGCAGGTGTGCGGCCGCGTTGGTGGTACAATGCTGTCACCGGCACCTGCGAACAGTTCATGTGGGACCCATGGGATGAGACCGAGATGCAATCGCCGAACAACTTCAAAACTCGAGAACACTGCGAATCATATTGTAGAGACAGTGAGTTCGATTCTGTCACAACCTCATTTGCAGTAGCACGATCGTTTTTTGAAGTTTATCTTTGTTTGTGAATTTTCAACTGCTCACCTTAAGTAACTAGGACTGTCCCGCCCTGGATGAAAGAAGAAGGAATTAGTGGTCACTCTGAAATCCGTTTCCTAAAGTATTCTGATGTTGAATGGTCAAAGACTTCTCAAGATCTGTTGACTCGGTTTCGAAAAATTTCCGCGAAAACCCTGTGGAAAACAGAAGAAAAAGTTTCGCTGATTTTTCCATTCTCAGTGCGCCGCGCATCCGAGTCTCAACCGAGTCGTTTTGACGTTCAAATGCATATTCAAATTATGCAAATACTAATGGGAAAAAGTTTATGTAGAAGTCTACGGATCCTTCTATCTCAGAGGATGACTACCATTCAATAGACGCCGAAGAGAGAGAAATCGGTCCCCTACTTAAACGTGGGGGTGATGCTCCACTTGGCCCTAGCTCACCGCTTTCCACTTCCTCTTCATTTTCCATGTACCGTATTTCAATTGCATATAAGCAGTGCTCTAGCCATCGTTGTCCCATATGTCCGAGTCACTTATTAGTCATTAAAAGCTACAGGGTGTCCCAAAATTATTTGCGCCAAAGTTCAATAATTTTTAAGGTAGAAATAATCTATCAAATTCACATTACCTGCTATTAATTATTTGCATAATAAGGTTTCCTTGCAATAGGCATGGTTACTGATGGGGAACTCCCAATATCTTTCAGAGGGAAGAGGCTCATTCAATGCCACTTACAATCATTGACGCGCGAGAAGTGGAAGGGCTTTATGAAATTCTTTGGGATTTTTCTAATAACCATATAGGAGGCTATTAAACGATATAGAAAAGAAGATTGAACCAGAGACAAACCAGGAAAGTTAGAAAAGTGAAATGTTTCTGAAGATAAGACTGTTAAAATGGTCCGTCTGCCAATCTGTCGGGATTCTGGGTGAGCCATCAAAAGGAAGTCAACGGGCACGGCTTACAGGAGTTATCGCGATGGAAGAATGTCATGCAGAAACCTCACTACCATTCCTATCGTATGCTCCAATCCCGATCTCAATAGATTCTGCAGGGCCAAAAAATGCAGAAAGTCGCAGGCCCACTTGAGTGATGACACGCAACCCTTCGTCGTTTTATCTGGCCAAAAATTTTTTTACGATAAAACCATCCCTCAACAACCAAAACGGGTCGCGTTCCAGAAAGAAACATCCAGCGTGTAATATCTCACAAAAAGGTTGCTATCAGAACAGTAAAATGATGTTTTTTGAAGAAATCACTGGCAAGGGTAAGCCGCTCATGGTTTCTTCGGTGCAGGCGTGAAAATTGACCAAGATCAGTACTCGAACAGCGTTCTGATGGGTGTGATGAAGAGTTGAACCAATTACAATTCCTGAAAAATCTCGTAGACCTTCCAGCAGGACGCTACTCTAGCCCACAGAGCCAAGCTTGCCCGCGAGTGGTGCCGACGACAGCTGCCCGACTTCATTGGTGAAGAGGAATGGTTATCCTATTTTCCAGAACTTGACTCACTTGACTCCCCCGTAAGGTCCCTGATTGGAAGAGGACCTGTCGAGTTTGCAGTCCCAGTTTGGAGTCCTAGATTGCAAAAGCTGGAGGACGGCTGGGAAGAAATGGAGAAGGATACCTGCGTGCCACATGCGATCAAGTCGAAAGCAAACTTTGACTTCTATTCGCGCTCACGGGAGGATATTTTGGAGTGCGACTTTAGCATATTGTAGCACACAGTGTTAGCTAGCGGCATAGAAATTCCATCCTCTTTCGCAGTTAAGAAGTTTCAAATATATCGCTATAAATCGGCGCAAATAATTTTGGGACACCCTGTAATTTTGGAAGATGCGAAGGACCAAAAGCTATATACATATATGGATTCAGTTGTGCAGTGGATAATCGAGCTGGCAATTCCTAGTTCGGATACTCTGCAACCTGTACTCGTATTCCTCAGTTCAGGGCGAACAAATTGCCAGGATAATGTTTTCTATAGCTATACTTTCTGTGCCGACCAAGTCACTCTCATCGATTTCCTACCCGCTTTCTTATTTTCGAAACCCACGGATCCACCATTATCGGTCACCCTTTACAACCGCTATTTAGCAAGCCGTACCCTTCGTTATCACGTACTTTGTAAACGGATCAGTGTCATCCCAACACCTGGTGGTGTCATTGTTTGAGTACCGTACGCATTGATGTAACCCCTTGATTTGACGAATCTCTGGCGATTGAGATAGAATTTCGCCTGCCTACTGGCGATCTTCGGCTGCTCGCTAACTCAGCACAGCTTTGTCGACTTTGACCGCGGGTCAAGTGAGCAAACACTCACCCAATAATCCGAGCTACGGGCACGGAACGCGACTGCGTTCGACGAAGCACGCGTCCAAATATACCGCACGCATGTAGTACTGACCGGCCGACGGAACGAGATGATGAAAAACGAGCCCCCAAAAGTCGAGCGCGCGCTCCCTAACTGACATACACACAAAACCCCTCCCCACACTGTCCGATACCCACACAAAACATTGTCATATTGAGGGATTGAGCACAAAATGAGCCGGTCTGAGAGTTAGAGAACGGAGAATGATGTCTATAACGATAGCGTCTCTCATGATCACCATCTCTTTATCGTGTGCCTTTTTGTTTTCTTCAGCACCCATCACACCGGTGACTGTATTGGACTACAAATAATTCCATTTTAGAGGTTCCTTTTTCATCTCACGTGTACTGGTTTCTTAACTCCGTGTATTTTCGTGGACATGAACTGTTTTGAAACGAACGAGAAAGGTGTGGAGGTGGCGGCATACTATTTGGTAGAATAGAGCTCATTTGTGAATATTGGAACTATCCATACCCAGATTAGGCTGGATCATGGCTCTTCCATTTATCGAGATCCCAAATCCGTCTGAATCACCAACACTTCGGGAGTACCGATCGCTGTCTGTCTCTATTTATATAGGGATGTATAGCAGTTTAAACTCTCAACACGCGCGGAACTAAGCCGCCAAGCTGCTTGTATACTTTAGGGGTGGGTACTTCTGTGGCGTTGTTCGTCAAACGCCTTACTGGAAAACCCCTTGTAAACCTACTGTGTAGAAAATTTCGCTGCAATGCCAAAGTTACCGATTTTCATTGAAAATGTGCAAACCGATGAAGAACGTTTGGTTAGTCGCTCCTAGCACAGACCATGGCTTTAGAAAGCAACACTTCCCTTACCTGTACGGAAAGTGACCATTTCTTCCATTTCATTCAATTTGCATTGAGGGGATCATTCTGAGCGCGCTTGAATGGTAATGATGATTTCCCAGTTACTATATCAGGAAGGCCCAATTGTCTATAATGCTGGTAGCAGAGCAATCTGTCAGTGATCCAGTACCAGCTCCCAGGTCCTTTAAAACCCAGTCTGTGGGAAAAACAACCTGAGAAAGTCGGCTCTAATGGAGCCATCCAACTATGTTGGATGAGACTGTTCTGATTGAATCTGAATGAAATATTTTCAGCCTGTAAACGCGGATCGCCGCAGTACCTCACCGGTAATGCCCACAATGAAGACGAGCCGATTCACAACTGCCAGACAGCTTCTTCCTGTGTGTCGAACTTTGAGTGCACCTCGATTGGCTCGATGCAAATGTGCTGTCCTACGGTGGCGTCCATTTGTAGCAATGGAGGAGGTCGAGGGTATGACGTGCACCGGACTACCAACTTTGATCCCGGTGTCAGCATGAAGAGGAGCTTCAGCCTTTCGTTCGCCACTTCGAGCAGGTTGGTGATACTTTCAATTTTCTACTTACACATTCGGTTCTTGTTCCCTTTCCCTTCTCCATGTTGAGAGCTTACAATTAGAGGGAATGTCAAATTTAGGGTATTCGGGCAACCTATGTAGAAGGGCAAGCTTTCCTTCGTAGCACCACTTCAACAGTGTACCAGAATGGGTTCTTGCACTTTCTCCGAGTCAACAAAGCAGTTTACTGACCCTTTCCTTGTTTGAATTATATTCCATTTCAGATACTACTACGACGCTGAGCAAGGTCGCTGTATCGCATTCACTTACAACGGTGCTCTGGGCAACTTCAACAACTTCAAATCGTCGGCCGACTGTGAACTATTCTGTGCTAAGCTCCAATGTAAATATGGTACACCACTGAAGATCGGTGCCACCAACCAACGGTGCAGTACCAATGCAGACTGCCCCAGCACTCATGAATGCCAGAGCGATCACAATGTATGCTGCCCACGACCTCGTGAGTTCCTTATCGAGAGAAGATTTTTTAGTTTTTACCGCAAAATCACCACCGGTATTTAGCTGCTTGTAGTTACCGTATTCTTAGAAGGATCCTGAATTGCTACATCTTTTGCTAACTTTCAAAACGGTCAGAACAAATCCCAACGCTCTTTTTGACGGTGATTAATGTGATTTTCATGCAGCCTCTTTCCCAACATGAAAACTATTCACATTGGATCCAGAATCGGGTAAGATCTCAAGCGAGATGACTCAAGAGCTGCAACCCTCCTAATTATTTCTCCAATCTACGACACATTCATCATCCGACCTCCCCTTCTCTAGTCCTCTCTCTGAAAGGAAGTTTGTAGAGAATCGATCGACTTCGGGGTGTAGGAAGAAGTGTAATTTACCATATCACCATGTACCATGCGCCCCAATGCGGGCGGAATCTATTAGTGACCCTTGGAGAGGATCCCAAGAACAACCCCTCGGGGCAAATATCGATACCCAAAATTCACTTTGACGGGGTCTTTCAAATCCGATGTAGCCCATTAAATATGGAAGCCGTCGAAGGGCTGTTCGTCCCCTATCTTCCCGGTATCTCGTTTCCTTTAACAAGAGCGCCAAAGCGGTGTTTTATAAGTCGTGGTGGTTTTTGAGCAGTTAGCACTTTTCGAGTGAAAGCCGTGCGCGTGTCACATCCGGCACTTAAAGAATTTCGGCGTGTCTTCTTCGAAACACTAAGCTGCTGATATGGTCGGTGTATGTTCGTGTGTACTGTTTACAGAAGCGATCTGTTCGCAACCGCTACGATTGGGTGATTGTAAGCAAAGCGTGCGACGGTATTGGTACAATGCTGTGACAAGAGCGTGCGAGATTTTCGACTACACCGGATGCCAGGGTAATGATAACAACTTCGAAACGCTACTCGAATGCCAGAACACTTGCGAAAATATTATACGTGAGTTCCATTTCTTGTTTCTTCTGTTTACGGTATAAATATTGGTGATACGCCACGCTTACCCTCCCCTCTGAATCTGAGGGGCGAGGAGGGGGCAACACCTCTGGTCCCGAGTCTCTAAGACCTATGATAATTTCGAATGAAAAGGGTGACAGGACCGATCCAGCGACTGTTTAACTAGTGCAGGATCTTACAAGGGAAGGATCCCAAGTCGAAGTGGCCATTTGAAATGGGACCTGTACCACTAGACGTATTTTTTTGATGCTGATTTCAAATCTGCATTCAAAATCTGCCAAACGATTCTCTGAACGAAGTTATGGAGGTGGTCTCCAGGGAGCGCTCCACAGGGGGAAAGCACAAAAGCCATGGTCGCCGGTAGTCAAGCAGTGGCAGCTTGGAGTGGAGGTAAGCGTGACGCTTCATAGGCACGGGACCAAGGATCGGGTTTGATGGGCGACGACGTTTTTGCATCTTGCAGGACTTTTTTCTCCAAGTTGGAAAAATCTTCTTATGTTAGTTTTATCGCCTTCAGCAACTTACTGGAGGCGAGCCAGTTCCCACATAAACCGTCCTCCACTGCTATCGATTAGTTTTGAAAAAAGGTAAGGGTTGCCATGTGGAAAACGCGACAAAGTATGGTATAATGGATGGATGTAACACTAAAGAACAAGAAGTATTTTGGATCCTGTGATTTTGAACGCGCCCTTACAAGGAAAGAGCACAAGTTGATAGATAGTTTCTCCTCTACCTTGCGGAATCATTTTACGAAGACCTCGATATTGAGACTGCGTGATTGAGGACGAGGGGGCCGATCCACTGTGGGAACCGGATGCTGAAGAGGAAACAGCAAGCACATCTAGAGGGTCGTTGATGTTTGGTCGCTGTCGGTTGACGCTCATTGTGGAAGACTTTTTTGTTTTAAACACTGCGTGCTAGATTATCGTATCCGCTTATAATAGGTAAAAGTTATCTTACAGTGAATTTGAAATGTATAATAATAAGACTAGATGTTGGTGGTTGGAGTAGATGTCAGACGGTTTAAGTGGGAACTGGCTCGTCTCCAGCATTTAGTAAGTTGCTGAAGGCGGTAAAACTAACATAAGAAGATTTTTCCAACTTGGAGAAAAAAGTCCTGCAAGATGCAAAAATGCCGTCGCCCATCAAACCCGATCCTTGGTCCCGTGCCTATGAAGCGTCACGCTTACCTCCACTCCAAGCTGCCACTGCTGGACTGCCGGCGACCATGGCTTTTGTGCTTTCCCCCTGTGGAGCGTTCCCTGGAGACCACCTCCATAACTTCGTTCAGAGAATCGTTTGGCAGATTTTGAATGCAGATTTGAAATCAGCATCAAAAAATACGCCTAGTGGTATAGGTCCCATTTCAAATGGCCACTTCGACTTGGGATCCTTCCCTTGTTAGTTTACTGCACAACGACCCCATCTCAGGCCATAGACTCGAGAACTGAGGTCGTTACGTCACCGAGGAATGCATCCTCTCATTTCAAGTGCTGACGATCACCGGCGTATGTACCTAGCTTTACCGAGCGCTTAGCCGATATTACGTAAACAGCCAGATCCGGTGAATGTCCCACTATTTACGACTAGGATATTTTCTCGAGTGCGGTCACAGGATCTGTTGCGCTTCTCGGATATCCTGTGACCGGCGCTCGTCTTGTTGCAGAGGGGGTCCGGGAACTTCTCCCCTAACACGGCGTCGCACACGCCGCACCCGCCGCCTATCGCAGGATTGCGATGGGAGATTGGAGCGCGCAATTTCTGAGGTAGGGAGTCCTTTAATTATTTGAATTGGCTGGCCGCTCTTTTCAATTCCAACGCGGTCTTGATCGCCGCTTACATAGGAGGAGTCATTTTAATTAATCAAGTGTAATAAACATGGAAACTAAAAAGAAACAGAAGAAAAAACGATAAATTCCGATGAAAAAGCAAACCAGTCAAGGAAAAAAATCGTGTCCTATCGATTGGCGGGAGTACGGTAATTGCAGTGACATTTGCCGCATGCCGCAAGGGAGAATGCCGCGATAGGGGAGAAGTTCCGTTACCCGTTGCAGAGGCCACTATCACACCTTCAGTTGCCCACTTGAGCAATAGTCTTACATATGATTGGGCATTCGGAAATTTTCCGGTCAAAACAGTAATCTGCCATAGTGGCAAACAATCCAAGATGACTAGCGAGCATTTCAGCGGAACCACAGTGCCCTCAAGGTGATGCCTACAAGGACTACCAAGGTAATTACTACGTCTGTTCCAATTCCGGTGTCGGAAACTCCTGCCCAGTCAACTATGAATGCTACTTCGATGGTTACGTCTGGGGTTGTTGCCCGACAAAAGGTAGGACCTCTTCTCTCACTGCAATCAGTTCTAACTTCTTATTAAATAAAAAATCTGCTTTTTTCAGCCTACACCTGTACACTGTCGCCACACAAGGGTGTGACCTGTGGTAGTGGCTCGTCCTATCGGTATTTCTACAACAGTCAAACACAAGAATGCGAAAGTTTCCAGTACAACGGTTGTGATGGAAACTCGAACAATTTCGCCACACGTGAAGATTGTGAGGGATACTGTAGTGTGGGTGGCTGTCCTTCGGGAGGTACTCCTGAACGGAATGAATTCGGACAGTTGATGGTCTGCTCGGCTACACAGGTCTGTCCGACCACCCACGAATGCACATCGGTGAACTCTGGCAGTAGTGTTGTGAATCGATGCTGCCCAACTCGTTCCTACATTTGCTCACTGCCACCTCAACAGGGCAGCTCATGCTCCTCCTCGGCTGCTTCCCGTTACTATTTCAACATCGTTACCAAGGAATGCACCCAATTCACCTACAATGGCTGCAGTGGCAATTTGAACAACTTCGCAACTATTGAACAGTGCAACAATTTCTGTCTTTCGGCGGCTTGTACTCCTGGAGATGTGGCTTACGTGAATCCGAACACCAACATGCCATACGAATGCAATGCGGCGCTCAGTAACAGTTGCCCATCGAACTTCGTCTGCACTTACGACCAGTTATCGTCGACTAGCGTCTGCTGTGGAGCTACCCATATGGGTGAGTTTCATGAACATTTCATTTACAAATTGTGTAAAAGCTTGGAGCCTCCATCATCATATAGTCGGTCGAAACGCTCAATTATGCAGTTGATCGACTGCGCCGCGCCGCGTCCGCGCGTGGCTGTTTTGGTGGATCACATGAGGTTGCACCCATTGATCCTCGAATTGTTCCCTTTCTTAGGAGCTAATAGAGCTATATGAGTGAAGCTAAAAAGCGATAAAAAAGGTGTTTGCGAAATAAATGCCTAGTTCATCTGTGGATCTGAAGGAATGATGTAAAACTCATTCTGTCATATTTACTCGAATGGGCAACAAAAGCATCGTAGGTGTGTGCGCCTTCGAAATGATTGTGAGTTTAAAGACAGCAGATTTTTCTGTAAAGTGCAAAATAAAAGAAAGAATTCATATGCTTGGACTTGAAACAGCTCTAATCTGGTCGTTTCAAGATAGGACGGGACGGAAATTTATACTCCGGCGGCGTGACGCCCTCGCCTTGTCTTGTGAACATTCTCTATGACATTGGAGCGCGCAATATACGGGGTCAGAGTTGAAAGATTGTGGTGAGGTTTCATGAGTGATCATTGAATTTTGGTACCGCGAGACAACTACCTAAAATTGCTAGGAAGACTACCTGTCAAGCTTTGATATATCTATTTTTAAGAAATCTATCTATTTGTTATGTTTAAGAAAAAACTGTCGAGACATTGACTCAAATTTATTTTTTCAGATGTGTGCCCTGAAGGAGAGAAGGCTTACGTGAATGCTGCCGATATGAGCGTTCGTGAATGCCTCATCAACGTTGAAGGATCCTGCCCGAGCAATTATCTGTGTCGTTTCAATGCTCTCAAAAACCGATATTACTGTTGTGCATCGATTACGGGAGATCTCTGCCCTGCAGGAAAAGCCCTATTCCGAGAAGCCTCTTCGAAGTCACCTATCAGGTAGGTAAAGATGACAACGGAACATGGCTGTGCAACTAGTAAGGCCGAGAATGAAGGAAAAGTACCCTTTTGTGCCGTTGAGGATTAAAGTCAACATGCTTACTCTTTGAAAAAATCGCTTTGATCCAATGGCGAATGGCAGAAGAGGTAGTCAACGTCTGTGCCGTCCTTCTTCTGTCTAGGAAAACTTACTGACACTCTACTGTCTTTTGTTCCTTCCAATCTCCCGAATGACCCAAGCCCATAAGAAAAACTTCTATGGCTCTGCGACTATACATTGTGTCTGAAAGATGATCAGATGAGACAGCGCAGGGGATGGAGCATTTTCAGCAAGTTCAGCGTTGCTAGAAGGAAAGGACCCCGATGATGCTCATTATGGGGCCTCGCCAGAAAAGTCGCCCCGTTGACTTATGTTAGCTATAACTTCTTCTCCCGCGCTCACACCAACGGGATGTCTTTTATGGCGGTGCCGCCATCGGTAGTGCAGCTGTAACTATAGTCCATCTTGATATCGTTCCCTTCAAAACTTGTGTTCCAGGTGCACAATCAGCAGCAGCAGCAACCAGTGTCCTACTGGTTACACATGCCAATCAGATGTGCCCGGTGCATTCCAAGGATACTGTTGCTCTGCCAGCCATCTTTGTCCGAACAAAGCCGAATTCTACCTTGAGGAAAGTAGTCAAATGCCGCGTTCGTGCACCGTTGGAGCTTTCATTACCTGTCCAAATGGTTACAGCTGCCAGAGTACGCAGACCGAGTTCACTACCGGTTACTGTTGTAAAGGAGAGGTGGCTTCAGCATCAGGTAAGGGTCTACTCAACTTCTGGCAAACACTTTTGGCTTTATTATGCAGTTTCAGACGGCTGTCCACCAAACGAGTTCGTCTACATGAAGGATGGTCAGATCGCCGCCTGCGACCCATTCAATCCACCAAATGCCCCGTGTCCAAATGGTTACTCCTGCCAGTGGTCTATCTCCAATCAGCGCTATCAGTGTTGTGGTTCGACGCCAATCACTACACCGAAATCCATCGCCGCGCTTGGCTGTCCGAACAATCAAGTGGCCTATCGAGACGTGGCCACGAACCAGCCAAGAATCTGTACGGCTGCCTCACAGAATTGTCCCACCGGCTACTTCTGTCAGTTCTCTACTGCCAACAATCAGTTCCAATGCTGTGGAATGTCTGGAGGCTGTCCGAACGACTCTGTGGCATTTATTGGAATCACCAGTGAAGCGCAGAGTTGTGCAATCGGTCAGAGCAGCTGCCCGAAAGGATACTCGTGCCAGCGCAGCCTTACTGGAGCTCAGCTATGTTGCACAACCAATGAACAAGGTTTGTTTTTTATTCACCTGCTTGTTTGAATACCCAGCCTCTTTCTCCACGAGTACATGAAGAAATAGAGGATGACTAGAAGGTTGAGAAGATAGAACCGACTTTGGGGGTAATAATCTACAGAAGAGAGCTCCTTCGGAGAATTGAATCTTTAATTAGGTCACTCAGATGGAATTTGAGTTCTACATTTTACCGATGTAGGAAAGTACTCCGCTTGCAGCTACCCCGGCTTCGGTATCAACCCGTCACGCAGAATTCCGTATTGAGAGATGATAAAGCAGATGAGAACCGTTTAGCGCGAAGCATGGTTTTCTGAAAGTGATCTCCTCCCAACCCGTTCAAAAGTTTTCTTCCAGGTTTTTGATGGGAATAATCAACTCAAGGGGAATAGCATAACCCCAGTTTCCGACTTCGCTTTTATTATCCAAAATGTCTCTTATATGGAGCTGCAGCACGCTTTGCTTATACCCTTTTTCTTTCCAGTCTGCTCGGAGAAACAAGTCGCTGTCGATGGTCAGTGCCTGAACCGTGTCTCTATCGGCGAACCATGCAGTAACCAAGTGCAGTGCCCAACCAGTGCTATCTGCCAGGCTGGCGTTTGTGCATGTCCGGAAAACCAGAGCTATGTGAATGGCATTTGTCAATCCGCATGTGGTGAGAATGAAGTGGACGTGAAAGGCACATGCCTACCAAAGGTCGAGATCGGAGAAGCATGTGAGGCTGACGAACAGTGTCAAGGTGGCTCGACCTGCGACGGCAGTGTTTGTGCCTGCCCACCTGGAGAGGACAAAGTCGACGGTGTCTGTGTGAAGAAAATGAAGTCTCGGAAACCTGCTACATGTCCCATAGCCGGACAGATGCCTTACATCGACAGACAAACCAATAATGCTCAGTACTGTGAGCCATCGATAAGAAACGCTTGTCCTCGTGGATATAGCTGTCAGTTCTCGGAAACCGCTCAGCAAAACATCTGCTGTGGTAGCGTTGGCCCAGAAACTCGGCCTCGATTCTCCAAAATCACTGAGCCGGGCGCACCAGGTCCAGATCCTGAGACTGAGACCGATACAGAAGCCCCTGGAACAACGACGACATCAGTGCCGGAGGTGTGCGAAAAAGGCTCTGCCTATCTCATGAATGGCAAACCAAAACTTTGCACGAACAGTCCTTGTCCTTCCGGTTACAAATGCACCTTCTCCCGAGTCAGTAAAAACTATTACTGCTGTTCTGCCTTCACAGCTAATCACGGATGTCCCTCCGGCGTTGCACTGTTGTTCCCTTCAACTGGTACCCCAGTGCAGTGTAGTAACGTCGGTACGGGATCCTGTCCGGCTGGATACAGATGTATTCGTAGCACCACGACCAAGCGATTCCAATGCTGTTCAACGAGTGACAACGCTGTCAGAAGGCCAGATCCAAGGAATCGCGTCGTCACCAACAACAACAATAAGAAGGACTCCACGACAGGTAATAAAACACTTGTACTTTATATAGAATCTTGAGATATCAGAAAAAGCTAAAGTGGCGTTAGGAAAACACAAAAAAGAAAACAGAGCCTCTTTATTTTCTACAAAATCGCCTTAAATAAGCGCTTCTTGGGAATGAATACGTTAGATAAAAACCTGCCAAGTTTTTCTGAAATCGGGAAATGCGGGTTCAGTTTGAAGGTCCAAACGCAATCGAGGGAGTGGCTCGCTTAAAACCGTGAAGTGTATGAGCCTCTTAATCCAGACTTCTTAATGACTACAGTGCTCTGAATTCCAGGACCATGTCCGGCCGGCCAAGTGCAAGTGCTTCGAATTGTTGGCGAGCGTATCGTCAAGAAATGTGAGAGCTCCTGTCCAGCCCATCAGGTGGCCGTTCGCGGTATCTGCCGTGATAAATACCATGCCGACGATCCGGTAAGTATGAACACCTTGCCATAGATGGCGGATGGGTTCATACTCGCCCGCTACTGACGTCAACGTTGAGTTGCTCTTCAAGAAGCAACTGTTCATGTAGGTGCTTATTGCACCATCTATTGCATTGATAATGTTTTGTTGCCGATTGTTTCGTTACGAGCACGATCAGAGTCTCTGTTCAGAATTTCTGATTTGCTTTCTTCATAACTTGTATTTATACATCATTCAGTTGCAGATATTTGTCTTGTTTCATAGTATAAAATAAAGCAAAAATAAAGTCTTCACCATTGGTCAGCTTCATCATGGTATGCGCCATGCGTTTAACTTTTGTCAGGAATAATGTTCGAATCCACAATTTTCGTGGAGCATGAAGTACAGGACGAGACAAGGTTTTATCTTCATTGAAGAATCCAGCGCCATCCATTCCACTTTTAATTTTGGGAAGGAAACGGGCACGAAGGATAACTGGTTTAGGTATCCTGAGTTTACCCCGTGCGCGTCACAGGCCTTTCTCATTGCTCCATCTTTGTCTCTTACTAACATAAAGTAATCAATAATGTAGAGCAGATGAATGATACGTATTCATATTCATGTTTAATATTATAGAAACTTAGCTGGTTTAAATAATCAACATCTGAAGCGGACAGTGAAAATGCTAATAATTAATAATTTTTAGGCGTACGCATACTGTAATGACTTAGTGTGTGCAATCACACAGGTTACGCAAGGTGTTTTTGCAGAACGCAATTAAATCTCGCCACCGGCTGCCGTTTGAATTACTTTCCCGCGCGCGAATATTTGAATGGGCATTCATGGACTGTTACTGGAGCACATTATATCTCTACAAAGCGAATGCGTAGATGTATATGTGTTGTATATGTGACCTTCTCCGCTACATTCGAGTAACGAGGAGTAGGGTAGGGTCAGTGGGAGCCGAACTCTTTGTTACGAACTCTAATGAAAAGGGCATACAACAAAGGTGAGGAGGGGACTTTTCACTGCATTAAGCACCAATGGTCAATAGGGGTTATCCTTTGCTTTCCAATGTCTGCCTTGTCTTCGGAATATCCTTCCCAACTCCAAGTTCGAATTTTTTCTGCATTGAAGTAACTTGCTTAGCTTTCACTCTGGGGTATGCCTCAGTTCTTCTACCATCGCAAGTGGTGACAGTATCAGATGCCAAACATCGACCAACCGCAGACGAGCCATTTTTGATCGTTCTGTATGAAAATATCCATGTGAATTTCAATGACTAAGTATGAGATGCAGTGAGGTCACTGATCCTTCACATGGCCGCCTCTCCACGGAGGTGCAAATAGTGCTCAGTGGTTGTTTATCCTGAGTATTCTGAAACTTCAGTTCAGGAAGAAACCCTATTCCGTTGCAGCCTTAGCGACTAACTAAACAGAGGAAATAGGAATGGATGAAAAATAAATGCTTTTGCATAAAAAAAAACGAGATCCATTCAGTCCACCAAGTTCGCCTTTGCTCGGAGTACGATGAACACAGAAATACCAAGAGCGATGTTATATCTGATTCTGTTCTAATGATGCTTTTGTGAGAAACTCACGTAACATAATCACATGCTTCAGTTCTGGGAAGCGATGCCTACATTGACTTACGGCATTAAAGGAAACCAAATTTCAGATCAGTATGCCCCAGTACAATCACTTCACTACTCCCAAAGTCGATCAAATGATCGTATACGGCTTGTCGAAGCAAAGGTTTCGTTTCTCATATCGGTTTGATACTCCGCAAGCCATTCTACCGAGTGTTGTTTACGCGAAGCTGGTTTCAAGACTATCACGTCGTTTCAAATTCAAACACCCGCGCGCAGGAAAGTAACTCAAACGGCAGCCGGTGGCGAGATTTAATCGCGTTCGTTTTTGCACACCGATAAGCCGTTAGAATTCCTTCCTCAAGGTCGCAACAATTTTGTGTGTTTTATTTGTTTCTCGTTTTCTTGTGCAGGATGCGTTGCTGATTATTGGGAGGTTTGTAAAATTATTTTTTATGCGATTGAACGTTCGCATTTGCCAGTAAGAATTTGCATCGCAACAAAACGCACTGAAAACCTTTCAGATCTTCAACAGTTCTCCATAGTTATAATGATTACTCGGGTTGAGCGAATAGGACCTCGAAAGTGATGTTGATATTTTGTCATTGAGCGGTGTGGTCATTGCGTAGTGGGGATTATTGTCGAGCAACGATTTTTGGTCCTCGTCATCATTGATCGAAGCGCTCCTCTGTCATTTTATTGAATCGTTTTACTGAGAAGTTGAATCCTTTGGTCGAGGTCCTTGTAAGAATTGCTCTCTAGCAATTCTTCGAAGCTGATTCATCAGTTAAACATTTCGTTTTCGTTAGGCGTATGGAATGGCTGCAGCTTGTGATTTCTTCCATGGGACGGGGCATCCAAACAAATCACTTTTCTGACGTATTCGTTGCTCATTTATATGGCTCTTTAGTTACTTTTGGATACTTGATTGACACTTAAATTTTTTGGGATAACTCGATGCACACTAAGTGTGGGCTCAAATGTTTGCGAGCGAGTCCGTTACACTTGGCGTTACCGCAGCTACCCTTACCTTACAAAACACATGCAAATCTTTATAGAAGTAGCACTTTTCCACCCCGGCCTTCTGGCTCTGTAATGGAATAGGCCTAACGTCGTACACATCAGTGCACATTCACGTAGGGTTAGCAAATATCACAGCCTCGCAAGTTTATACTACGACGGTAACTGTTATCAAAGTCGAATTAGTACTTTTCTATTCGTCACATAATGAATCAGGCCATTGAAATGGCCTAAAAGCCCATGAAACAGGTCCTGATTATGAGGAAATCAATCGTTCCTGATACCATCTATTGGACAGAGTGAGCAGTAGTAAGGATGGCAGGATGTTTGTTTTACCATTAGAGGATAAATTCAAGCGCATGTTACGGTATTCTCTTATCTCTGCAATTGCACCACGTTACTCAAAGTGATTTTACATGTCATAGCTTATCATTTCGTTTTTTCTGTTTATTGGCTCATTTGATTACAATATACAATGAATTGAATGAAATACACTTGAGGGGGGGGGGGGGGAGAGGGGTTTCACTCCTCCCTTCCAACATTAGACGTCAGAGCGCAAAGGAGGAGTGAGTGACTCTGCGGGACTGTAATGGTACTTGGACTAATTTTTCAGCCAATAGAATATAGTTTTATTGCTATGGTTCAGGGAAGGGAAGGACCCGGGGTGGGAGAGATTATTGCCTCGTGCAAAAAGCTAGGATGGGGGAAAATTGAACATTCAATTGACCTTTGATCCATTTCTTTCCAAAATTGTGAGCGCTAGCGTGCTAGCATACTTTTCTACTTAGAGGTCATCGTTTAGGCCCGCAGATCAGGCCTTTCTCTACGTTCTGGCCTTTAGATGGAGTGAGGGCTGCCTTCACCCATCGATTACGATTATAATTGAAATTTTACTCAGTTAATCTAATGGATCTGTAAAGCTAGCGAGACTTCACTTCACAGGTTGTGTTGTATGTGAGTGTGTAATGCCAGCGATGAATTTGCCACAGTCAAATCGGAGTAATCTCAATTACATTGATGGAGAAACGCTCTCAGCGTGCGCTCTTGCTAACATTCTCTTGCCATATCGTAATATTTTACCTTGTAGTTATAAAGAGCCATGTCGTCTGGCGGTCCGTGCGAAGTCACTATCGACAGTGGTGATCTGATGTTTGCCTCAATGGGGCCAATGATCGAATCTCTTGAAGAGCAGATTAGAAGCACTCGTGGAGCTCAACTACAAATGAATGCAAAAATCAACGAAATGGCTGAGGTGCGTTTTTTTTTTGATAGCTCTTTGAAGAATAAGTTTACATTTGATGATCTTTGCCCAAGTTGATTAAAATTTTATATTCAAATTATTTTATATTCAATATTCAGTTTCTGCACGAGTTAAACGAGCACGAAGAACCTTACGATATACAAGCATACGTTGGCAAGCTCCACGATTCTAAACGCAGAGTAAACAATGTAAGCCAGGTACGTTCCTTCGATTCTCTAACTTTTTCTTCTTTTACATCAATTGTGGTTTCCTTAGGAGCTGTCATTCTAATTGTGCTGGTTCTTTCGTAGAATTTCACTGGAGGCCATTACTCGGTGCGTTGTACATTTGTCCTGACCCGAAATACTATAGTTAGGTATGGCTCTTGATTCTTAACTGACACTCCTGATCTCTTAGGCAAGTAGAAGGCTATGCTGTTTGTTGAAGGCGCCAGACTGCGAAGATCTAGAGAATGAAGGGAACCTATGGGTTCTATATGGTCAGTTGTTGGATAGACCTTGTTCTTATCTATACAATGCTCAGTAAATCTTGCCTCACCCACGTTGACTTGTGGGTAAAAGGCGAACGGCTCATCGAAAATTTCTACGAAAAGCTGTAGCAGTTTCACAGACTCTTCCCCACGCCATATCTAAAATGGTAGGAATGACGTATGCAAAATAGAGCCCCGCATTAAGATTTCGTTGTCTAGTAATTCAAATCGCTCATTAGCGTGTTGCAAAGGCTAAATGCATACTCGATTTTCGCCCATTTATTAGGTTGAGTCATAAGTCCTCGGACAAAATGATAGTGATGACTTCTAGCGATCATAACTCTTGGAAGAGGTGACGAAAATGAACGTGCGAGGCATTGTTAGATAGAGTATGGAAAGCTCTTTCAAACGCATACTGGAAAAGGCACCTAACTGTTTCCTTCCCAGCAACTATGCCTCATGATTTCAAGCCGTCTCAACTCCGCATCCGCAACACCATCATATTTATTTTTTTATCTGGCCATGAACCCGCGGCAATCGATAGAGGTATGGAGGATGTTCACAAGCAGGAGGTGTACAATTTACAAGTGGCACCAGAAGTTCGCATTGGGCGACAATTAAGTCGAAAATGAAGACCGTCCGGGACTCTAAATGAAGTTGGATTTGGAGGTGCTGCGGAGCCAGGTGGAAGCCGATCCGTATCAAACTACTCGTGAACTGGCAGCCACCCTTGGGGAGTCAGTACACAGTTCTTCGTGAATTGAAGTCAATCGACAAGGTGCGAAAGCTCGGTCCATAGATGCCTCATGCTTTGAAGCAGTATGACATAGACCGCCGCGACGACGTGGCACTTTCTCTCCTCACGCTCAAGGGCACCACACGTGGCTCGAGTACCTAGTCACCAGGAGTGCTAAGTCGAACCTCTACTCTAACGTTCACCGGCGTGCTCAATGGATTGACAAAGATGCGGAGGCAGAAGACTCCCCCAAACCCAACGTACACGCGAAGGAGGTTACGCTCTGATTCTGGCGGAGCGTTCAGTGTGTTGAATAGTGGGAGATGCTAGACGAAGGATGCACAGTGACCGCACAGGTCTCTGTTTCGCAACTGATGAATTTGAAGGCGAATCTCGAAACTACACGTCCACAGCAGCACAAAGCTCACTTCCAGCACGACAACGCTCGCCCTCACATTGCAAGAAAGACCAAAACTGAACTGACGAATTTTGGCAGGACAAGTCTACCACACCAACCATGTTCCTCAGACTTGGATCCCTCGGATTACCACCTTTTTCCCCATCTTCAACGTCATCTGGATGGTCAGGACTTTCAAACCCGCGACGACATCAAAATGGCACTGGTGCAGTTCTCCAAGGGCCAGCTCCCAGCGTTTTAAAGCAAGGACACCTACGTTCTGCCGAAGCATTGGCAGAAGATCATCGATGCCAATGGGGCATATTTCAAATGATTCGCTATTGTCGTTTAAAAATTGTAAGATAAATATTATTATTGCCAATTTGTCCGAGGACTTATGACTCAACCTAATAATTCTTCGAAATCAAAGCTTTTAAGTACCTTTCTGAAATTCTCAGCGTGATTCGTTTGCATAACTGGCTTGATTTCACCTCTCCTCGCTTTCTCTTTCAATTCGGTTCTATTTTTATATGTCGTTTTCTTCCTGCTTTCGATTATTCTCTGGTTTCTTACTCCTTTCTGCCTTCATAGTGGGTTCTACGCTAGCTGTGACGTTTGCGCACCATTTCTTTCCTAATTTTTTTGTTCCTACAAACATATTGGAGACAATAAGGAATTGTTGGATGAAAGTTTGTTCCAAGCGCGGAAACTTTTATTTCATTTCAAGGTCCCCTTTATCTCTGAGACATTCTATGTGACAAATGCTTATTTTTTTGAGTTCAGCGGCTTTCTTTTTCTGACTTTATGTTTAGTTTGATTGACTTTCTCAGAGTGCGTAGGAAGGGTAGATACGAGTGTGGTGTAGGTGTTGTCCGAGAGATATAAATAGCTGAGGAAGAGAAGGACAGTTGGTTTCACAGTGGAATATCTAGGTGAAAAGTTTGAGGCTCCAGCGGGTTTCCTCCTTAGAGGGTGGTAGTGCAGTGAACAGACCCTGTTTCTTACAGATTTGTCAAAGTGCTAGAAAAATGGCTTATGACTGACTTTCCTATTCATTTGTCCTGCTTATTTTCTGCAAGTATCAACTAATGTTTTGAAGATCATGGGAAGTGTCCACGATCGCCTGAGCCGCGTCCAGCGATTGATAGCGCGAGAAATTTACAAGAAAAAGAAGACTATCAAAGAAGCTGATGTTCCTCCGTCACCTGAGCACTGAGCTCAGTTCTTCTTTGCATTCCAACTCTACTTTCTTGTTCATGTAACTGTTAATCATCAGTTCTGTTTTTTAAAGAATTTCCCTTCGATTGTATCCTACATTTCTGTGAGTAGCTTAGCCATTTGCAAGTTCAGTTGGTCGATAAGAAATTGGTAGGCTTAAGGGGACATCAAATTCTCAGGCTTGATATTCTGTAATAATTTTTTGACCATGTTATGCAGAATTGAACTAGTCACCGAAATCCAGGAATTTTCTAAGAAAATTGACCTACAGTCGAATCTGATAATTATCGCGCATCTTTTCACATCACTATTAAATCTTTATAATGATTATGAATTTGGTCACCGGCACTTGGTCCAAATGGTATCAGCTGTTCTTTAGTTTTCTTGTTTGCAAAAATCCTTTGAAAGTCACCAACGGTGGTTGTTTAGCCGTAGGAACAGAGTCATTTATTGATATGGAGAGTAGCTATTTTGTGTTTTTTATTTTACGCAAATTTTCACCCATTTATGGTAAAAATGGAGTAGTCATATGGGTTACTTACGGAACGTGATTGTTGGAGAAAATCAGCTACCAACTGCTTTCCTGTGCAGCCTTTTTTCTTAACTCTTTATGCTTACATAGAACCTTGTAGTTTTGTCACGGGCAACAGTTTCTTCAAGTAAATTTTTGATATGTTTTGCGTTATATAATATGTGACATTTAAGAGTTTCATCTGGGTTTTTGGATCAACACCACGAGATCCTTTGCTCATGTTTTTACATAGTGCATAGTCCTCGTCTTTGGATTCAGCTCGTCGAGCTGAGTTGAAAACCGATGCATATGAGGCATTTTGAGAAAATAACATTTCTTCCACTTTTTTTTTCGTAAGGGTCCCCCGCATGAAAATTTCGAAAACAGTCATACTCCCAAAACATGTCAAATGTATGATTTTTGAATTCAGCTCGTCGAGCTGAGTTGAAAACCGATGCATATGAGGCATTTTGAGAAAATAACATTTTTTCGACTTCTTTTTCGTAAGGGTCCCCCGCATGAAAATTTCGAAAAAAGTCATACTCCCAAAACATGTCAAATGTATGATTTTTGAATTCAGCTCGTCGAGCTGAGTTGAAAACCGATGCATATGAGGCATTTTGAGAAAATAACATTTTTTCGACTTTTTTTTTTCGTAAGGGTCCCCCGCATGAAAATTTCGAAAAGAGTCATACTCCCAAAACATGTCAAATGTATGATTTTTGAATTCAGCTCGTCGAGCTGAGTTGAAAACCGATGCATATGAGGCATTTTGAGAAAATAACATTTTTTCGACTTTTTTTTTCGTAAGGGTCCCCCGCATGAAAATTTCGAAAACAGTCATACTCCCAAAACATGTCAAATGTATGATTTTTGAATTCAGCTCGTCGAGCTGAGTTGAAAACCGATGCATATGAGGCATTTTGAGAAAATAACATTTTTTCGACTTTTTTTTTTCGTAAGGGTCCCCCGCATGAAAATTTCGAAAAAAGTCATACTCCCAAAACATGTCAAATGTATGATTTTTGAATTCAGCTCGTCGAGCTGAGTTGAAAACCGATGCATATGAGGCATTTTGAGAAAATAACATTTTTTTGACTTTTTTTTCGTAAGGGTCCCCCGCATGAAAATTTCGAAAAAAGTCATACTCCCAAAACATGTCAAATGTATGATTTTTGAATTCAGCTCGTCGAGCTGAGTTGAAAACCGATGCATATGAGGCATTTTGAGAAAATAACATTTTTTGACTTTTTTTTCGTAAGGGTCCCCCGCATGAAAATTTCGAAAAAAGTCATACTCCCAAAACATGTCAAATGTATGATTTTTGAATTCAGCTCGTCGAGCTGAGTTGAAAACCGATGCATATGAGGCATTTTGAGAAAATAACATTTTTTCGACTTTTTTTTTTCGTAAGGGTCCCCCGCATGAAAATTTCGAAAAAAGTCATACTCCCAAAACATGTCAAATGTATGATTTTTGAATTCAGCTCGTCGAGCTGAGTTGAAAACCGATGCATATGAGGCATTTTGAGAAAATAACATTTTTTTGACTTTTTTTTCGTAAGGGTCCCCCGCATGAAAATTTCGAAAAAAGTCATACTCCCAAAACATGTCAAATGTATGATTTTTGAATTCAGCTCGTCGAGCTGAGTTGAAAACCGATGCATATGAGGCATTTTGAGAAAATAACATTTTTTCGACTTTTTTTTTCGTAAGGGTCCCCCGCATGAAAATTTCGAAAAAAGTCATACTCCCAAAACATGTCAAATGTATGATTTTTGAATTCAGCTCGTCGAGCTGAGTTGAAAACCGATGCATATGAGGCATTTTGAGAAAATAACATTTTTTCGACTTTTTTTTTCGTAAGGGTCCCCCGCATGAAAATTTCGAAAAAAGTCATACTCCCAAAACATGTCAAATGTATGATTTTTGAATTCAGCTCGTCGAGCTGAGTTGAAAACCGATGCATATGAGGCATTTTGAGAAAATAACATTTTTTCGACTTTTTTTTTCGTAAGGGTCCCCCGCATGAAAATTTCGAAAAACAGTCATACTCCCAAAACATGTCAAATGTATGATTTTTGAATTCAGCTCGTCGAGCTGAGTTGAAAACCGATGCATATGAGGCGTTTTGAGAAAATAACATTTTTTTGACTTTTTTTTCGTAAGGGTCCCCCGCATGAAAATTTCGAAAAAAGTCATACTCCCAAAACATGTCAAATGTATGATTTTTGAATTCAGCTCGTCGAGCTGAGTTGAAAACCGATGCATATGAGGCATTTTGAGAAAATAACATTTTTTCGACTTTTTTTTTCGTAAGGGTCCCCCGCATGAAAATTTCGAAAACAGTCATACTCCCAAAACATGTCAAATGTATGATTTTTGAATTCAGCTCGTCGAGCTGAGTTGAAAACCGATGCATATGAGGCATTTTGAGAAAATAACATTTTTTCGACTTTTTTTTTCGTAAGGGTCCCCCGCATGAAAATTTCGAAAAAAGTCATACTCCCAAAACATGTCAAATGTATGATTTTTGAATTCAGCTCGTCGAGCTGAGTTGAAAACCGATGCATATGAGGCATTTTGAGAAAATAACATTTTTTTGACTTTTTTTTCGTAAGGGTCCCCCGCATGAAAATTTCGAAAAAAGTCATACCCCCAAAACATGTCAAATGTATGATTTTTGAATTCAGCTCGTCGAGCTGAGTTGAAAACCGATGCATATGAGGCATTTTGAGAAAATAACATTTTTTTGACTTTTTTTTCGTAAGGGTCCCCCGCATGAAAATTTCGAAAAAAGTCATACTCCCAAAACATGTCAAATGTATGATTTTTGAATTCAGCTCGTCGAGCTGAGTTGAAAACCGATGCATATGAGGCATTTTGAGAAAATAACATTTTTTCGACTTTTTTTTTCGTAAGGGTCCCCCGCATGAAAATTTCGAAAAAAGTCATACTCCCAAAACATGTCAAATGTATGATTTTCGAATTCAGCTCGTCGAGCTGAGTTGAAAACCGATGCATATGAGGCATTTTGAGAAAATAACATTTTTTCGACTTTTTTTTTTTCGTAAGGGTCCCCCGCATGAAACCGATGCATATGAGGCATTTTGAGAAAATAACATTTTTTTGACTTTTTTTTCGTAAGGGTCCCCCGCATAAAAATTTCGAAAAAAGTCATACTCCCAAAACATGTCAAATGTATGATTTTTGAATTCAGCTCGTCGAGCTGAGTTGAAAACCGATGCATATGAGGCATTTTGAGAAAATAACATTTTTTCGACTTTTTTTTTCGTAAGGGTCCCCCGCATGAAAATTTCGAAAACAGTCATACTCCCAGAACATGTCAAATGTATGATTTTTGAATTCAGCTCGTCGAGCTGAGTTGAAAACCGATGCATATGAGGCATTTTGAGAAAATAACATTTTTTCGACTTTTTTTTTCGTAAGGGTCCCCCGCATGAAAATTTCGAAAAAAGTCATACTCCCAAAACATGTCAAATGTATGATTTTTGAATTCAGCTCGTCGAGCTGAGTTGAAAACCGATGCATATGAGGCATTTTGAGAAAATAACATTTTTTCGACTTTTTTTTTCGTAAGGGTCCCCCGCATGAAAATTTCGAAAAAAGTCATACTCCCAAAACATGTCAAATGTATGATTTTTCGAATTCAGCTCGTCGAGCTGAGTTGAAAACCGATGCATATGAGGCATTTTGAGAAAATAACATTTTTTCGACTTTTTTTTTCGTAAGGGTCCCCCGCATGAAAATTTCGAAAACAGTCATACTCCCAGAACATGTCAAATGTATGATTTTTGAATTCAGCTCGTCGAGCTGAGTTGAAAACCGATGCATATGAGGCATTTTGAGAAAATAACATTTTTTCGACTTTTTTTTTCGTAAGGGTCCCCCGCATGAAAATTTCAAAAAAAGTCGTACTCCCAAAACATGTCAAATGTATGATTTTGAATTCAGCTCGTCGAGCTGAGTTGAAAATCGATGCATATTGGGGCATTTTGAGAAATTAACATTTTTTCGACTTTTTTTTCGTAAGGGTCCCCCGCATGAAAATTTCGAAAAAAGTCGTACTCCCAAAACATGTCAAATGTATGATTTTTGAATTCAGCTCGTCGAGCTGAGTTGAAAATCGATGCATATGGGGCATTTTGAGAAAATAACATTTTTTCGACTTTTTTTTCGTAAGGGTCCCCCGCATGAAAATTTTCGAAAAAAAGTCGTACTCCCAAAACATGTCAGATGTATGATTTTTGAATTCAGCTCGTCGAGCTGAGTTGAAAACCGATGCATATGAGGCAGTTTGAGAAAATAACATTTTTTCGACTTTTTTTTTTGTAAGGGTCCCCCGCATGAAAATTTCGAAAAAAGTCATACTCCCAAAACATGTCAAATGTATGATTTTTGAATTCAGCTCGTCGAGCTGAGTTGAAAACCGATGCATATGAGGCATTTTGAGAAAATAACATTTTTTCGACTTTTTTTTTTCGTAAGGGTCCCCCGCATGAAAATTTCGAAAAAAGTCATACTCCCAAAACATGTCAAATGTATGATTTTTGAATTCAGCTCGTCGAGCTGAGTTGAAAACCGATGCATATGAGGCATTTTGAGAAAATAACATTTTTTCGACTTTTTTTTTCGTAAGGGTCCCCCGCATGAAAATTTCGAAAAAAGTCATACTCCCAAAACATGTCAAATGTATGATTTTCGAATTCAGCTCGTCGAGCTGAGTTGAAAACCGATGCATATGAGGCATTTTGAGAAAATAACATTTTTTCGACTTTTTTTTTTCGTAAGGGTCCCCCGCATGAAAATTTCGAAAAACAGTCATACTCCCAAAACATGTCAAATGTATGATTTTTTGAATTCAGCTCGTCGAGCTGAGTTGAAAACCGATGCATATGAGGCATTTTGAGAAAATAACATTTTTTCGACTTTTTTTCGTAAGGGTCCCCCGCATGAAAATTTCGAAAAAAGTCATACTCCCAAAACATGTCAAATGTATGATTTTTGAATTCAGCTCGTCGAGCTGAGTTGAAAACCGATGCATATGAGGCATTTTGAGAAAATAACATTTTTTCGACTTTTTTTTTCGTAAGGGTCCCCCGCATGAAAATTTCGAAAAAGTCATACTCCCAAAACATGTCAAATGTATGATTTTTGAATTCAGCTCGTCGAGCTGAGTTGAAAACCGATGCATATGAGGCATTTTGAGAAAATAACATTTTTTTCGACTTTTTTTTCGTAAGGGTCCCCCGCATGAAAATTTCGAAAAAAGTCATACTCCCAAAACATGTCAAATGTATGATTTTTGAATTCAGCTCGTCGAGCTGAGTTGAAAACCGATGCATATGAGGCATTTTGAGAAAATAACATTTTTTCGACTTTTTTTTTCGTAAGGGTCCCCCGCATGAAAATTTCGAAAAAAGTCATACTCCCAAAACATGTCAAATGTATGATTTTTGAATTCAGCTCGTCGAGCTGAGTTGAAAACCGATGCATATGAGGCATTTTGAGAAAATAACATTTTTTCGACTTTTTTTTTCGTAAGGGTCCCCCGCATGAAAATTTCGAAAAAAGTCATACTCCCAAAACATGTCAAATGTATGATTTTTGAATTCAGCTCGTCGAGCTGAGTTGAAAACCGATGCATATGAGGCATTTTGAGAAAATAACATTTTTTTCGACTTTTTTTTCGTAAGGGTCCCCCGCATGAAAATTTCGAAAAAAGTCATACTCCCAAAACATGTCAAATGTATGATTTTTGAATTCAGCTCGTCGAGCTGAGTTGAAAACCGATGCATATGAGGCATTTTGAGAAAATAACATTTTTTTCGACTTTTTTTTTCGTAAGGGTCCCCCGCATGAAAATTTCGAAAAAAGTCATACTCCCAAAACATGTCAAATGTATGATTTTTGAATTCAGCTCGTCGAGCTGAGTTGAAAACCGATGCATATGAGGCATTTTGAGAAAATAACATTTTTTCGACTTTTTTTTTTCGTAAGGGTCCCCCGCATGAAAATTTCGAAAAAAGTCATACTCCCAAAACATGTCAAATGTATGATTTTTGAATTCAGCTCGTCGAGCTGAGTTGAAAACCGATGCATATGAGGCATTTTGAGAAAATAACATTTTTTTGACTTTTTTTTCGTAAGGGTCCCCCGCATGAAAATTTCGAAAAAAGTCATACTCCCAAAACATGTCAAATGTATGATTTTTGAATTCAGCTCGTCGAGCTGAGTTGAAAACCGATGCATATGAGGCATTTTGAGAAAATAACATTTTTTTCGACTTTTTTTTCGTAAGGGTCCCCCGCATGAAAATTTCGAAAAAAGTCATACTCCCAAACATGTCAAATGTATGATTTTTGAATTCAGCTCGTCGAGCTGAGTTGAAAACCGATGCATATGAGGCATTTTTGAGAAAATAACATTTTTTTGACTTTTTTTTCGTAAGGGTCCCCCGCATCGAAAATTTCGAAAAAAGTCATACTCCCAAAACATGTCAAATGTATGATTTTTGAATTCAGCTCGTCGAGCTGAGTTGAAAACCGATGCATATGAGGCATTTTGAGAAAATAAACATTTTTTTCGACTTTTTTTTTCGTAAGGGTCCCCCGCATGAAAAATTTCGAAAAAGGAAGGTCATACTCCCAAAACATGTCAAATGTATGATTTT